>LZPO01087174.1:364579-376879 GCA_001675575.1 Neotoma lepida | reverse complement strand
CAACCAATGTGGGGCTGAGAATCAAACTCCCATCCTCTGAAAGAGAAGTTCATGTGCTTAACTGCTGAGCCATCTCTGCAGCCCCTCTGTACAATACACTTATTTACTTACTTTGGATTTTATTTTGGTTTTTCGAGACAGGGTTTGTCTCTGTCACAGTTCTTGCTGTACTGGAACTTGCTTTGCAGACCAGACTGTCCTTGAACTCACAGAGATCCTCCTATCTCTGCCTCCCAAGTGCTGGGATTACAGGTGTGTGCCCCCATTGCTTGGCCTACTTATTTAGGATTTTTGAGACTAGGTCTCACTATATAGATCTGAGTATCCTGGAACTCACTATGAGACCAGGATGACCTCAAAACCACAGAGATCTATCTACTTCTACCTCCCATGTGCTGGGATTAAAGATATGTGCCATCACATCTAGCCCCTCTCAATACAGTTTAAAAATATATATTTTTTCCTACTAAAAAGAATGCCTTGGACTCCCCTCCCCCTTATCAGTCTTCCAAATGTTTTTCTGCTCTTGTTAGTCTTAAAAGCAGTAAAGTCCAGTGGAATTTTCTTGTGGTATTGCATGACAGGAGATTAGANTGAGAGACTTGATATCTCACATCATCCATTCATTCCATCAAGTGACAAAGTGTCACCCTTTAGTGATGACTCTTTATGTTTCTTAAGGATGTAAAATGATATCATAAAGGCCCTGCCTCAGTTTTGCTAATTACTATGTATTTTATGCTCAGTGATGTTATTGAAAATGAGATCTCAAAAAAGTAACAGCTTTGTTGAGTTATAATCTGTATACCACATTTTGGGCTTAGTTTTAACATTGATCTAACTAGTAGGCACAAAGTGTATGTGCTGCCTTTGTGACTTTTAGTTTCCTGTTTCTATATTTCTTTGTTTTTCATGTGTGCATATGTGTCATTGTTGACATTCATGTGCACGAGTTTGTGCAGGCGTACATGTATATGGAGGCCAGCGGTCAATATTGAGTGTCATTCCTCAAGAGCTGTCTACCTTTTTTGTGAGACNGGGTCTCTGAGATCTAGGACTTACTCATCAAACGTAACGTGGAGCCCCANGGATCCTCCTGNTTCCGTTTGCTTGGGTGCTTGGCAAGCCAACGTAAGGTCTCAACCTTGCATGGCAATCACATTACACACTGAGCCACCTCCCTAGTCCTTCTTTTCCTCCTTCTCTGTTTCTTCTTCTGTGTCTTATCTCCTTCTGTCTTGTCTGTTGTACTGGGCCACCTACCACCATTTTCATGCAAGTATATGATAAACTTTGAGCATTTCACTTCCCCTATACTTTACAGCTATGTCTTCTTTTTAAGACTGTTTCTGGGTGCCTCTGGGTACACGTGGCTGTGTAGGATGGAACAGGACTATATAGAAAGTGAAGAGCTGTGACTTTGGCAATCAAAAACAGAAATTCCATCTTCTATTTTGTCATTAGCTGGCTGTGTGACTTTTGGAGACATCACATTACTTCCCTGGGATTTTGTTTTTTCTAAGGTTATTTCTTGTCTTGTATTTCTAAGCATTTAAGATGTGTTCAAAATATTTGAACCTCATTAATGTGTGTATGCATGCTCAAGCAAGCAAGGCACACATACACAAACACACCAGATACACACACGTACACACACACACACACACACACCTGGATTTATATGACACCATAGGCTGTAGCAGCCTGTGTTCCCTACCGAGCCCTACAAAAAATAAAATTAAACTAAGAAAAAAAGATATCATAGCAATTGAAATGTTACAGAAGTGAAAATTCGAGATATATTTTGGTGTTTCTTCCTCTTTCTGGGTACCTGGTGTAGGCTCAATTTGGCATTTTAATTTTTCAGAATGTTGGCATTGGATCTCAATTCTTTCAAGCATGATTAAGAATAAAGCATGACCTCACTCCATAAAGAGATGTCATCCTTCTATTTTAGCTGTTCATTTTAACACTTCTGAGGAGGAGATCACATTTTTATTTTAAGGTTTATTTTATAACAAATAACCCAGCTTTAGTATTTTGAACCTGGCAGAGTTTACACATGAGCTATTCACTTAGATCTGACATGTAATTGACCTAAATGCTCATTTGTGTGTGTGCATGTGTGTGCCTATTTATGTGTACGGTGGTATAAGTGTGTGTAGGTGGGTGTGCACATGGGCGAACCTTAGATGTTATTCTCAAGGAACCACCCACTTTTTTTTTTTTTTNAGATGGGGCCTATCNCTGGAACCTAGGGCTCACAGACTCATCTAAACTGTTTGTCCAGTGAGTTCCAGGAACCTGCCTGTCTCTACTTCCGTAGCTCCAGGCTCACAAGCTTATATCACCATGCCCAGATTTTACATGGATGCTGGGGTGCAGACCCAGGTCCTCATGCTTACACATGAAGAACTTTACCGAACTGAACCTCCTCTTCTGCCACCCCAACCCCATGCTTATTGAAGATAAGAATGCAATAAACAAAAGCTTGACTTTGGAGTTCTAAGCCACAGGAAGGAACACTGAGCAAGGAATGTCCTCACAGGGTGTCCAGGTTACAATCTTCTGCTGGTTCCTCATGTGTGCATTACTGAATATCTAAAAACACCATCATCTCAGAAGTGACTGAACTTGCACAAATAGCTCATGAAGTAATTTTCTATTTAGATGGTCTGCACTTTCTAGAATAAATACTCTTTAACTAGGATGATATTAATGTATGTCTGACAGCAACTGCATTGAGAAGCCAGCTTTTGCAAAACACTTTTGTCACCCATCCAAGTGTGGGTCTTTTATGACAGATTGTTGTGTGTCTGAAGGAGCTATTGTGTCAACAGTGAACATCATAATGAGCCTGAAAATCTGACTCAATGGAACAAATGCATTTTAATGGCATGCCTTTTACTTTGAAAAGATGTACCAAAATAGAGAGGGAGTCTGAAAGCAGGGCATTATTTTATAATGAAAGACTAATATGTGGGTAGTTGTGGCTAAAGGAAGAGCGTGTCTAGGGATGAAAATCGACTCNGTGTGGATGAAATCATCCTCATCAGCAGACTGCACATGATCTAGGAGAGTCAGCGGAAGTGCCACAGGAGGGAAATTAAAAGGGGGGTGGTGGGTGGACAATAAGGGAGGTCTTTTCCGGAGGTTCGAGACTGAGGTAGACTGAGGATTCCTTCCTAGGGCCTCAGACCTTCTAAGACTTGTTATAGCCTTGAAGAGTCACCCCTCTGTTTGCCACAGACGTCGTTCTGGAACATCGTGTTGCCCTCAGGGTTTATCTTCGGGCTTTAAGAGTACCCTGACGTTAAGGGGCAGGTTTGGAGGCTGAGATAAACTTTTCTCTGGATTTTTTTTTTTTTTTTTTTTTTTTTTTAGACAGGGTCATAATTCTGTATCCCTGGCTAGCCTGGAACTTCTTTTATATACCAAGCTGGCCTTTANCTCACAGCAGTTCTCCTGCCTCTGCCTCTTGAGTGCTGGGATTACAGGTTTTGTGTTACCATACCCAACTTGAGGCTAAGATAACTTTCTAANGTTTGTTAGGTTTTTATGGAACCAAGTTTCGATGTAAGGAGTACAGAGTATATAACAACAATTTTGTTTGATATCATTATATTTTTGGANTTGACTTTTTAATATTTACTTGTATTATTTTTAATTATATGTGTGTGTGTGTGTGTATCTNTGTGTGGATTTGTACATGTTAGTGGGAGTGTGAGAAGAGTAAGTTATATCTACCTGGAATTGGCGTTAGAAGTGGTTGTGAGCTGCCCAGTATGGGTGCCGGAAACCCAACTTGGGTCCTCTGTCAGCAGGTATTCATTCTTAACCATGAAGTCATCTATCTCTCTAGTCCCTGAAGTTGATTTTTTTTAAAGGGCTGGCACATTATTTGTGATATAACTATTTTTCTTATTTCTTTTATTTATTTGTTAAGATAGGGTCTCACCGGCTGGCCTGGAACTCAATGTGAAGACCAGGCTGGCTTCAAATTGACAAAAAAAAAATCACCTACCTCTGCCTCCTGAGTTATTTTGCCNATTTATTTATCTATCTATTATTTANGGACACTGTAGCAAGTCTGTCCTGGAATTACTCACTATGTATCCTAGATTGGCTTCGAACCTCTTGGTANTTCTCCTGCCTCAGCTTGCACCGCCTTATCTGGCGGTGTTATTTGTGGGAGAGTGCACTCTGTGGAAATGTAGTGTAGCTCATTTACCACATGTCTACTGTTTTGCTACAAGTCATATTCCAGGATATCAGAACCCCCANCCATATCTGTTTCTAAATTTAAAAATATTGAAGGCATGTGCTGTCAGCCTTGGGATTGTGTCATGCCATGGTCCATGATGATCCGTAGCGTTTTGTGTTCCATCTGCTGACTAGAAACAGCAGCGGCTCTGTTCCATCAGAGGCCCTTTAGGAGGCTGAACCCTTTGGCAAGATGGAATAGAGGAAGTTGGAAGGAGAATGTGAGTGTTTGATTGTCACATAAAACATTTTATTTCCTGTCGACCCCAAGTCACCATTCATGCCTCTTACGATCTCCTCTTCCATGCTTTGATGGCGGCAATGCTGTTTTAGGCTTCGTTTCCACGTTNCTTGTTTCATGAATGTGAGGGGGCAGTTCTTTTCTCCTTCCGGCAGGGGATGCCTCCTTTTGGTTACTGGCAGCCTTGCATAGACAGGCAGGCCATCTTTTGAGGAACACTGTGTGATTGGCAGTTTCTTGGGCAGGAAGTCTGGAATGAGATATGTAACTCTGAAATTAGAATATGCATGGCTAGCTGGCCATGGCCAAGGTGGGGAGGTGGATTTGTATGCATGGTGGTCTCCCAAGGAAGATGTCTTACCCTGAAATGCAATTTGGCTGTCCTTTGATATGGCTCATCTACAGATTAATACAAGATAGGTGCTCCCATGACCCGGAACTAAAAGTAGTGAATGTTTTTAGCTTTCTAGCCTGAAGAGAGTGACATTTATCTTTAAGACAATACCATGGAACTGCTAGGTTGGTGCAGGAGGCACCAGTCCATGAATCCAGCCATGTCATGAGCTGTGAGTGGAAATGGACCACAGCCTCTGAATCTCNACTTCACCTGTAACAGATGCTTTCCACTGTAGGGCAGAGCGCTTTTCCTGAATGGATAGTGCAGACTCCAAAGCTCATTCAGGGAAGGAAAATTAAAGAGTGTTCTCCTTCCCAAGCCTTGCTTGTCTCAGTTCTTTACCCTGCCTACTTCCCTCCCTCACTGAAAAACATCGTGGGGTACACAAATGGCACAGACCAAAGGCAGCATTCTTAGTTGACAGGACGGAAAGAAGGACAGGAGTTAGAGGCAGAGAGGGAAGGGCAAGCTTTAATACAGCNACCAGCCCAGCAAGGTCGGTCTGAAGCTCTTGGGCTGGGACAGATCTCACCATCAGTGGAGAACCACCCTGGGAGGTCATGTCTCCTTCTATGCAGAGCCCCAGAAGTGAGCTTCTCCTCAGAATTCCAGACTCGATTTCAGTGAACTGAAAGAATCTTTTGTCCTTGGGCAAATCACACATTCCACAGACCAATTTGCAAAAGCCAGATTTGTGAGTGATGGAGGGTCCGTTGAAGGAAAAAGCCTCTTTGTTGGGGCTTGGAATAGGTCAGAGGTGAAAAGGTGGGTGAGGCAGAGGTCAGTTTTGTGTATTGCAGTGTCCAATTCTCTAGTAGTCTGACCTGTAGTAGGCAATGAACGCCATTGCTGAATGAATGCTCAATGGCAGATTTGGGGGTGCATTTGCTATTTGTGGCCATTAAAGGGTATTTGAAGAGTCATAGTGTTTTTCTGCATATCTGGAGTGCTTCCACAAAGGAAGATAGTCACCTTCCAGATCAAACTTTTTACCAGAAGCTGCCCCAGAATCTGTTTTCAGATATGTGTTTTCTTTTGTAGTTAAAGGCATTCTTCAAGTGCCCCTGGGGACCACTGCAAATGAGGAACTCTAGGAGGGGACCCAAAGGTCAGCGATGTCCGTGGCTAAGTTAGACAAAGATAGAAAAGTTCGTCTGGGCCTCGCCCCTCCCTCTGGGGCTAAAAACCATTGGCATNATACATCTTTTCCTGTAGTTTCAAAATATAGCCTATAATTTTGCACACTAAATTTGCCTGTGTTGACATTGGCATCAACTTAGTCTCTCTTCCCAGACAGACAGACAGACAGACACAGATACACACAGGCACACAGATGCAGATACATAGACACACAGGCACACATATAGACACACAGACACAGAGACAGACAGACAGACAGACAGACAGACAGACAGACAGACACACACACACACACGCACACGCACACGCACACGCACACTCAGAGCCCAGCAAGGCATCCAAAGGAAAATCCAGTGTAGACAGTGTAGAGGTTGTCATTGGGAGCCCTGCCTCATGATGATGAGTGGGCTCATCTGCCTCCCACTTTGCCCCAGCTTTTCTCTTGTTCCAGCTGTGACAACCTTGCTCGACAACGAACACCTGGGTACATTACTGGCAGTGTGGGAAGATGGAAGAAGGGACTTTTGGGAAACATTTATATACAATCCAGCAGAGGCCCNGTGTGTATTAGACTCTCTCCTGGGTGGGCAACTCTCAGAATGAGTGGCAGCCTCTTCCCCTTGTTAGGTGTGCTCAGGGTTAACTTACTTCTCTAAGGGATGGAAGAGCAGGATNAGAAATGTGAGTTTGTGAGCGGTCTCAGGCGGTCTGTGGAGGGACTTTATATTTTCACTTCACTATTACTTACAGACATATATTATAACTTTGAGAAGGATTTTGCTGATGCAAAACAACCTTGGAGGGTTTGAATAACCTGCCCAAGGCCACTTGGACTCTAACAGATGTTCTATGGTCCAAAACTTGTTGTCTCTGTTTCGTGCCTATCAGATTTGATGGTGCTGACATGGCATGCTGTCTGGATAAAGGGAAGAGGGGGAAGAGCAGACTTGCAAAAGGTTCTTTACCAAAGCCTGTCTCTTTCGCTGCTGCCCGCTGCCTTGGCTGCACAATTGGCTGGAATTTTTGTTGTTTGATTGTGCAAAACTCCCCAAGGTACGTGTCTCTGAATCCTTGCTCNCAGCTGATGTCCTGTTTTGGGCTGTTGTGGACATTTTAGGTAGCAGTTCCTTGCAAGAGGAAGTGAGTCATTAGGGGCTGGCCTTGAGATTTCACAACTCAGCCTGTGCCTGGTCAGCTCTCNGCTTCCTGTTCTGTGTAGCTGTGAAGAGTCCTGGACACATGTNACTGTGTGTCACCTGTCACCACGGAAGCCTGCTGCCATGCCTTCCTGGCTCTGAGAGACTGCATCTCTCAAACTGCAAGCCCGAGTGGGTCTCTCCTCCTCAGGTTACCTCTTGTCAGATATTTGCTCACTACTACAAGAAAAGCAACTAATACCGGTATGGTGGACTCTTTTTACACAGGACTATTTGGGGAAAAATATTCTTTGTTTTATGAGCTAAAAATCAGTTGTTTTTCATTGATACAAATGAGTTAACCTTTATTCTGGATAGTTAAATCTTAGAATTTAAACCTAAATTTTTTTTAAATCAGTGAAAATGGATGAAATAATTTTCAGTAGTCATACCTCTTAAATGCATTTTGTTTTTAGAATTTCAAGATTTATTATTATGACAGTTCAGTGCATTTCTCTGAAGTAGTAGTACATAGGTACAAATAANTTCACGTTTGATATTTGCATTTTTGACTCAGAAAAAGGATGTCAAGAATCACTGTCACANAATACTTGCCAAGAAAGTATTTTCTACTTCTACTGCTCTACAGGTATCCTTTTTAGTTACCCCTCCTACCCCNCAAAAAAGACCATGGTGAGAACACTCAACATGAACTCTGTCTTCTTAAATTCTGAAGCGGACAATGCNGTCTTGGTAGCAATAGGTACAATTAGCTCTAGGCCAGTACTCTAGAGCAGCCTGTAGGCCACTTGCATCCTGTTTAATTGAAGCTTTACACGTGTTGATAAGTAAATCCCTATTTCTATCTCTGTGCAAGCATCCCACTTTGATCCTGTGCCTCTACTACTGAGATACCTCATACAATGAAATTAGGCCACCGTACATCCTTCTACTTCTGGTTTATTTCTCTCAGCACAGTGTCCATGAGGTTTGCTCATGTGTCTGGATTTTATAGAACTTCCTTCTTTTTAAAGGTGGAATAATAATTCTGTTTTGTGTTTGTGCATGCACATGCATTCTCTCTCTCTCTCTCTCTCTCTCTCTCTCTCTCTCTCTCTCACACACACACACACACACACACACACACACACACACACATATTCAGAGCACATTATCTTTGTCCATTTACCTGCTGATGGCCACTTAGATGCCTTGACCATCTTGGCTATTGTGAGGAGAGTGGCAGTAATTGGAGGGGTCGTTATTAATGTCTTTGAGAGACATTCTGATCTCAGTGCTTTTGGTTAAGTTCCCAGGAGTTGGATTGCTGGGTTCTATAGTAGTTTCAGCTCTAATTTTTCTAGAATCCTCTATGTTGTTTTCCACAGTGGTTCCATTTTGCAGCCTCACCAAGAATATGAAAAGATTCCACTTTCTCCACAAAGCTTGTTTTAATTTTTTTTTTAAAATAATAGTCATCCTAACAGGTGTGAGACCTCACTGTGTTTGTGATTTGCATTTGATTTCCTTGATGTTTTGTGACACCAAACTGAAAACTTTGTGTGTAGCCTGGAAAACACAGTAAAGGGCTGAGCTACAAAATTTGGGGAAAATATTTACAACTCATATACANGAGGAGATGTTAACCTACCAAAGACTCAAGGAACCTACACGACTTAGTAGCAAACTAAACCAAACCAGTGGAGCCCTAATAATGACTGGATCACAGTGGGCTAAGAAGGTGACAGATATTTCTTCCAGAAAGATGTGCACGTGGCTGTGGGTGTAGGAAAAAAAAATCCTGTGTCTCTGCAGGTGTCTATCTCTAAAATCTTAATTCCTTTTCTTCCAGTGCAGAGCCTGAAAGAGGGCGGTGGTTGTTCACAACTTTACTCCCAACACTCCTCAGGTAGAGGCAGCAGATCTCTGTGAGTTCTAGCCCAGCCTGAGCTACCCAGTGAGACTCTGCCTCAAGAATGAATGAATGAATGAATGAATGAATGAATGAATAAAATAAATAAATAGAGAGGAGGCAGGGCTTCATTTGGAATGAATCTCCAGGTTCTCTCCCTGAGGACGTGCTACCATTTAGTGTTAGCTACTCCCTTAAAAACACTGCTAACTTTATCATTTTAAGCTGGTATCCATTGCACACTCTGCTTCATTGGAAGATGGAAGGAAATCACATGCACACATTTGGAAGGTAGCTGTGTGTCTGTGTGTATCCTTGTGAGCAGAATGGATCCAGAGCAGACGTTTTAGCTGTGCTGCACTCGAGAGAGTGGAATTCCCTTAAGATCCAAAGGCCATGGGGATATTCTTTTGAGGACTGCCTCACATATTTCCTGTGTATCTTGTTTTGTCTGGGGACTGCTCCACAGAACTCTGCCATCTGTAGTGGGTGGCAACTAGATCTCAGTCTTGAAGAATTCATCTGTTAATTTTCTTTCTTTCTCTGACTTGATGACACCATTGTGGTTACTTCTCCTCCCTCTCCAATCAATAACATCTCATTTTCCATTATTACATCTTAAGTATATTGCAGTGGCTGCAAGCTGTTACATTTTCATTTTGGTAATGTGATGGCTGGAAAAATCTGTCAGGAAACAGTTGCAGTAGTTCAAGTCCTCCAAAGCTGGGCTGTCTTCCAGATGAATCTGCCTAGATGGAAGAGGATCTCCACCTGCCTGCATTTTGCAGCTTTAGCCCTCCAGCCTCTATCATCTTCTCAGGCCCTGGAGCTCTGGACAAAGCCACCTGCCCTTGTGGACAGATGGAACTCCCAGAGCCTGGGGGCCTGTCCTGTCTCCACTCTAGCTACCACTTCTTTGTTTTATATTTGAAAGAATATTAGGAGTTTAGATGCAGTGTCTCACTGTTGTTGAGAAATCAGGAAAGAGGAGTGTGGCTNCAAGGTGTGATATATTCCTGTAATCCCAGCACTCAGGAGGCTGAGGCAGGAGGATGGCATTTGAGATCAGCTTAGGCTACAGAGCAAGACCCTGTCTTTAAACAAACAACAACAACCCTATCAACAAAAACTACCCAGGGTTTTCTAAACCAATCTTTAGCTAAATGTGGACGTGCCNGGCTTCACACAGTGACTAGATCTGGGTCACAAGTGTGTCCATTGCCAATGGAAGCAATCGCCCTAAGAGGAATTTGCCATGAAGCTCTTCGTTGATGTTTAATGGAAACTCCTTTTTGGAGTTTAAAAGCCCTTGCCTTTTAATAACNCTTTTCACGTTTGAGAAAGTAGACTAGCCAGTGCTGGGAACCTTTCTTGTAAGGGCACTTAACTGTTTAGGGGAGATGTAACTTGGAGAAGTGTGCTTAGTGAACATTGTGTAAAGCTGGGGCTGGAGTGTGGCTATATCTCATCTAGTAGTGGCAATGAGTCAGAGTCCTACTGAGCCACCATCTCTTGTGGTTGTTTGGGTTCCGGGATGTTGACTGGCAGCTGGGTGCACAGCGTGCTCACTGGCACCCCCTCTCCTTCCCTCCTGGCTGCTGTCTTGGGCGAAGACTGCATTCATTCATCATTTTGGACATTTAATGGCTTTCTTTTTAGGGAGGTGTGTCTCTGCATTTGGAATGGAAACAAATGAGGGTTTGTTTCCTTTTGGAAGGTACATTCTTAAACTTCTTTTCACAGCAAAGGAANACTCAGGTGAAGAGAAGAGAGTGAACTGACTGTCTTGTTAAGAACAAGCTGCCCTCCTTGGTTCTTTCCCTTTCTCTCCTTCCCTAGTCCTGCTTCCTTCAGGACTATTCTGCCAATCTTTTGCTTTTGCCCTGCTNATATTTATTTGTGTGAGTCTGTACATTTTATATATAAATGGTGTCATGTGTACCTCATCTTATAGATGAGGCAGCAAGCTTGGAAGCTAGAAGCAACAGAAAATTGTTTCTTCCAAGTTCTGGGAGCAGAGGAGTCCAAAATCAGCAACATTGGGCTGACAGCAAGNTTGTCAGCAGTACAGCAAGACAGGGGCTTCACATCTCAGAGTGTGCAAAGACAAACAGATTCAGCCAAGATGTCAAAGAGTGGAGGAAAGCCCGCAGTAGGGAAGGACCCCAGGATCCACCCCACCTCCTGTCCCACCACCACCACCACCAAAGCAATGTTCTTTTCCAACAAAGGGAACATGGGGATTTTTATTTGGGAGTCTGTGCATATTCANACAGGAAAGCAGTTGAGAGGCAGGCACAGTCCTGTGCATGCTCAGCCAGTAAGTACAATTTCCTAGCAATCTCAGTTGAAGGTCATATATGGTTCAGGAAGGCCAGACAGTGGCTATTATTTTAGCTCAGAAGTCACTGCAGGCATGCCTGAAATGTTAAAATGGTGGACAGGAGCACTTTTGGATGTGTTCAACACTGTCAGAGAGTTTTATCTGAAAAATGGAAAGTACACTTNGAAGGGGCAGTGAACCTGGAGTTGACCTCCAAAGGTGCCTGTCTCACTTGTTATTGAATAGTAGACCCAAGTTCTCCCTGAGGACTTCTGCTGGCTGTCAGCATGGAAGTGGGCATCTGCAATCCCAGCTGCTTAGGAGATGTCTTGATCCTAAGAGTTTCAGGCTAGCCTGATAATGATGATGATGGTGGTTATGGTGATTGTGGTGGTGGTGATGATGGTGGTGGTGATGATGGTGGTGATGGTGATTGTGGTGGTAGTGATGATGATGGTGATGGTGGTGGTGCTGATGATGGTGATGGTGGTGATGGTGATTGTGGTGGTGATGATGATGCTGATGATGCTGCTGATGCTGATGGTGATGATAGAACTAAAACACACTATCGTCTGTTTGCTCAAATCTCTTCTATTCCCATAACTCTTGGGGCTGCAGGATAGCTCAGTGTTAGCNGTGTTAGAGGACTAACCCAAAGATGCTGGAAACCCTGGGTTTTGAAGCCCAACAAGGAAAAGAAAACAAATAGAAATGTCCAAANACAGTTACACTGCAGGTAGGAACTGCTGCAGTGGTCAGCATGCTCTCCTCACCTAAAGATCTTTACTCATACTTTTGAAGATCCTTTTTCTAAATGAGGTAGTGCTCCAGCTTCTGGAGATTAGACCCAGCATCTCTGGGGCCGGTGCTCAGCCTCTTATAGTACCT
>LZPO01087174.1:306352-330662 GCA_001675575.1 Neotoma lepida | reverse complement strand
GTTAATGCCTGTGGGCAAATGTAAATGTGTAGAGTTGAATTAGCAAGCCAGGGATCACTCTGTAAGTTAATAACCACAATGGGGAATCAAGCGACTTTGATTTCCCACTTTTTCTAGATTGGCTGTGTGTGTCACATGGTAGGATAGGAGTGGAAAGGAAGGGGTCTTGTGGGAATTCCTTTGGCTTTAAAGTGCTTCATTAATATAAAAGGAATGCATGTTTACTGTGNAAAGGACAGGAAAGAGAGCTGAGCATGTGGCAAGTGCCTATAATCCCAGCACTCAGGAGGCTGAGGCAGGACTATCCTTGTAGGGGTTTTGAGGCCAGCCTGGGCTACACAGTGAGTTCCAGTACAGCCTGGACTTCAGAAAGAGACCTTATGTCAAAATAGATGATAAATAGATAGATAGATAGATAGATAGATAGATAGATAGATAGATAGATAGATAGATAATTAAATAAAAGAGAAAGAAAACACAGAAAAGAGATTCCATTATTCATCCACTCAGAGATATTCATGGGAATCTTTTGATAACTCTTTTCAATTTCAAGGATTTATTCTTATTATTTTTAGTCATCTGTATATGTGTGCATGGAGGCATGTACACTTGAGTGCAGAGTCCAAGGAGGCCAGAGGTATAGGATTCCCTGGAGCTGGAGTTCCAGGAGATTGTGAGCTGCCTCACTTTTTGTGCTGGAAACAGAACTTGGCTCCTCTATAAGAGCAGGGTGCACTCTTAACATCAGGTCCTTTCTCCAGTCCTTACTTCAACAATTTTTATGAAATGATTCATACTAATAGTGTACATAGATTTAAGAAATAAACACCAATAAAATCCCACCTGTACACCCTCCCTCCATGTAGTTCTTTTTCTTCCTTCCTTCCTTTCTTTTCTTTTCTTTTTTTTTTCCGAGAAAGTATTTCTCTGTGAAACAGCCCTGGCTGTCCTGGGACTTGCTCTGTAGAACAGGCTGGCCTTGAGCTCACAGAGATCCGCCTGCCTCTGCCTCCTGAGTACTGGGATCACAGGCATGCCATCACTGTCTGGCTCCATGTAGTTCATTTTTATCTCCGATGATTTTTCCCTTACTTTGCCTCTGATGCAATGTTTTCCTTTCCATTAAAATGCATTTTTAAAATAGACATGTTGCTTTGGTGAAGATAGCTGATTTCTCTTAGTATATTTTGGATGTTACACGTTCTGTATGTTCTGGAATTCCATCATAGATTTACCACATATGTGTCTCCCTAATGATTGGTTTATGTTAGATATTCAAAAAATATTTTTTAATAATTTATTCAACTTTATCTTATGTGCATTGGTGTGAGGGTGTCAGGTCACCAGAACTGGAGTTACAGATAGTTGTAAGCTGTCATATGAGTGCTGGGAATTGAACTCGGGTCCTCTGGATGAACAGCCAGTGCTCTTAACCACTGAGCCATCTCTCTAGCCCCATATTCAAAATTTTTAAGTAAATGAAATTGTGCTGTTTCTTGCAATGCCTTTGTTAGATGAGCATTATGAGTTTTGTGAGGTACACACAGCTTCAGTAGACTTCTGACTACCCTGGAGTATTACACTGTCTAAATGTACCACAGCTTGTCTCTCTCCAGTCAGGAGCATCTGGGTTTGAGTTCTGGAGTGGATCTTAGATCTTCCTAACTCTTACCAACTTCCAGATGCTGTTGGCTGCTTCTGAGCCTGAGGGCTGCTGCCCTCACTCTCCTGAAGGAAACCCTCCTGCTAGAGCACACAGCAATAGACCAGAGGGGCCCTAGGAACAGCCTGCAGCCTGTGGCTCTTAGGAGCTGCCTGTAAATACATTTCCCATAGGTCATTGCAACTCCCATAGTTCCCCCCATGACATGACACTTCAGTAGGTCTAACAGCCAATCCATGACTACCTGTCTTTCTTTTCTTGTCTNCCCTCCACCCCGATACCCCTGATAGTTTTCCTGTTTATTTCTCCTCCTAAATAAACTTAATTTTTATCATAGGATCTGTAGAGAATCAGGCTGTATGTAACCTTTGTCCTTGCAAATGAGTGACAGGACTGTGGCCATTCATGTGTTGTAGCACATAGAATAAACTGATTCTCTGCCTCTTCCCAGCTAGATTACCAGGCAGGAGATTGTTTTGTGTTATTAGGTGATGTTGGCTTGTGTTCCAAGGTGTTTGGAGCAAATCCTCCTGGACCAATAGGAGATAATCCTATTATTCACTACCCTTGCTAATTTACCTTCCATATTGTAGTGAGCATAAAGTAGCCTCTCATGGGTTAAATTTGTACTCCTGGATGCTAAATGCAATTGCATATCTTTATGTATATTGTTTAATATCTTTCTTTTTCTTTTAAAAAATTTATTTATTTATTTTGATTTTTCGAGACAGGGCCTCGAACTCACAGAAATCTGCCTGCCTCTGCCTCCCCGAGTGCTGCAATTAAAGGCGTGTGCCACTACCACCTGGCTTTAATATCTTTATTTTTCATATGTAAAATTTGTACTCCCACCTTAGTTCACATCATCTTTTGGCCCATAGTTCTCTTGTAGAAACTTAGTATATTCCATTTTTTTATGTTGCATTTATTCATTTGTGTGCATGTGTGCGTGCATGTATGTGTGTGTGTGTGTGTGTGTGTGTGTGTGTGTGTGTGTGTGTGTGACTGAGTTGGTTCTCTCCTTTATCCTGTGGGTTCCTGGGATTGAACTCTTGTCATCAGGCTTGGTGGCAGAGAACCTTTACCTCCTGAGCCCCCTCAGCTGCCCTTCTTATATATTCTTGGGACTGGTATTTTATGTGCTCTGGTGACATTCCTGCCAAATTGTGGCGAGCGAACTCACTATGTGGACACTTTGTAAGAACAAGTGTTGATTTAGGATGGTCAGTTCTTCAGGTGGCAGGTGCTCATTTTACATCGATGTGTAAATCCCTTGAGGGGCTTTCCTTATTTGTCCATTTCACGGATACTCTTGGATCATTATCCTTTAATGTGGTCACCCATATGGTTGTGTTTAAAATCTGCTATCTCATTAGTTATTTGGTCTTGTTCTTCTCTCCTTTCTTNCTTTCTTTCCTCCCNACTCCTTTTATTGCACTTAATATTTCCTCCACAACAGAAATCCGGTTTAAATTTAAATTATAATTTTAATGGTGATTTTTATCACATGGACAACTAGACAATTCCTTTCTAAATTGGAATTGCCAGATGTATAGCCAGTATCTAGAATGAAGTGCTTCTGACAAAATAGTTTTGGATGTAGGGGTGAGGGANAGCGCTGCTGAACCACACTCAGTGACTGACACTTCTGCTAATAAGGTGGTTCTTGAAATACCACATAATTGGAAAAATATCTTCGAAAGTCCCAAATGTTTGAACATGACACTGGCCTTTGAAGAGGAAGTGAGACAAGTGATGGACAATCTGTCAGTTTGTCAAGATGTAGAGGAACATCTCTGATAGCAACTCAGGCCATGATAAGCCTGTTGTCCCATCAAAAGTTCCATGGAGAGTCCTATGCTGGAGACCCACGCCCTGCTTTATCTGATGCCGCAGAAGAAGGAAGGCTTGCTGCTCAACTTTTCNGCTTTAGTTTTCTTTAGCTTNAGCAGAGCTTGCTTTGTTTTTTTTTTTTCCTTCCTTNTACAGTAATTGAAATTTCATGAGCATGCTTTATCAGCCAGCCTAAGTCTTGCTTTCAAC
The DNA here is from genome assembly GCA_001675575.1 of Neotoma lepida. NCBI lineage: Eukaryota > Metazoa > Chordata > Mammalia > Rodentia > Cricetidae > Neotoma > Neotoma lepida. The sequence goes on along the minus strand of LZPO01087174.1, from coordinate 326,956 downwards.
AGCTCAGTATAGAAGGAATTTTCAGTTTATAAAATGAGGTTGTGTGAGGTCACGGGAATGGTGCTTGCTTCTCTTGCAGTGACCTCAGTGGCAGTTGTATACTGTTTGACATGCTTTGTTTGGGAATGTCTGATAACAGAAGCATGCAGGTTTTGGTCTGGGCTTCCTGAAGCCACATTCTGCTCTGTGTATAGATAGTGTGGTGTACAATAGTCNCTGTGTTTTAATAATAGAATTATATGTAAGACCTCAGCGAGTGTGAGACATCATCCATATGCCCCACCACTAAAGAAATGGGCACAGAGAACCCAAGAGTCTCACTTGACTTATACTAGATTGCGAATTTTGGTAGATCACACAAAACAGGTTCAGTCTCAGTAAAAATTTGAACCTAGGGATACCAGGTTGTTTGGGGGAATTTTTTTTCCCCTCCAGAGAGGCATTCTAGAAAGTGATAGGTTAGGGATGGGGATCCTACAGCCAAGCCTAGTTCATTATATCCTGGCTGTTGNTCTGAAGGGCTGTTCTCAGACCTGTCTTGGTGCAGCCCTGGGTATGTGCTTCAGTTGGTAGAGTGCTTGCCTGGCATGGAGTTTAGTCCTGAGTTTGATCTCTAGCACCATGTAAACCTAGCATGGTGGTGCATGCCTGTAATCCCAGGCAAATGGAGGCAGGAGAATCAGAAGTTCAAGTATTTACCCAGCTGCACAGTAAGCTACAAGTGAGCTTAGGCTACATGGTACCCCGCCTCAAAGTGACTTGTGATATATTTTTCTGTAAATTCTATAGTGTTAAAAAAATTTATCCTNAAACATTTTTCCTATGTGGANGGCCTGCCCCCTCCACCTTCTTTTTTGATTGCTATATAGTTCAGGCTGGCTTCAAACTCAGGATTCTAGTGCCTCAGCCTCCCAAGTGCCAGGATTACAAGTATGTGCCAACATGTACCTGACCATATTTGAAATTTTGTTTTCAGTGTTCTACACGCAGTAGCTCCACTGCATGTGAGTTTGTATTCCGTAATGCAAGCATTTCTTCAACCCACGTCCATTTAGGATGAAGTACAGTGGGGAACTACCATACAGGAAAGATTGCCTTGCATGGTATTGGCATGGTAGTGAAGCCTGAGGCATGCGGACGTGGGANGAGAGNAATGCATTCAGGAGCAAAGGAAAGCAAAATATTGCAGGTATGTGTTAGAGCAAACCAAGGACCAGCAGGCAGCACAGGCTGAGCATCCCTTATCTGAAGTGCAGGGGACCACAGATGTTTCACACAATGGAAGTTTTCTGATTTTGAAACTTTTNCATATGCATACATTACGGGATATCTTGGAGACGGGACCCAAGTTCAAACCTGGAATTCANTCATGTTTTATACATACNTTATACATGTAGACTGAAAGTTATTTGTGTACCTACGTGTTTGACCATCTCCCGTTCCTTGAATATGGAATTTCCCATTTGCAGTATCATGTTGATGCTTGAGAGGTTTCTGAATCTGGAGTGCTTTGGACTTTTTGATTAAGTGTGAACAATTTGCCTCTTCCAGCCACACAGGGCTGGAGCAGAAGAACTTTCAGGGTCTCGGATTATTATCAGTGTTGATGGGATATTTTTAGGATAGTCTTAGAGTTGTGCAGACCACTCAGGAATGTGGCATACACAAAGGTGGCATATGTCACGGCAGCTTGGCATATTGGTCACCGAAACTGTTGCTTTGAGCATCTGATACCTAATTAACCCATAATTTGTTTACTTTGGTGAAACAAATTTCCTTTTATAGTATATAGTAAATGGGTTTATCTCTTAGACTAAGGATACCAGAATATGTCACCTTTTACTTTTCATAGGGTGTTTTTTTGCATGCTATATTCATCAAATGTCCTTCAGCATATTTGCTGAAGGTGGGCAAACCGATATTTGCCTTTTCCAATATCCTCTGCATTTTTAATTCGGCACTCTGTGTCTCATCACGTTCCTGCCCGTGGCTACTATTTTCAATGTGACTGTGTTCTGCAGTTCTCTTTATCATTTTTGTTGAGGAAAGTAATTTCTTTCTTTTGCTTTCCAAGATAGCTTCCATTTGTGTGTGTGCAAGTTCTAGATTGAGTACAATGCAGGGCTATAAGACACATTTCAAAGTGCTATGAGCCTGAGTCTATCTGTGATACAGCTGGGCCATACTTTCTGAGAAGGAACATGTTGCCACAAAGACTAGGTTTTGTGCTTTTGTTCCAACTTTGCACATGTACCAAAGCTTTAAAAATTGCCATTGTGTTACCCAAATAAGAGGATGAGTGGGTTTTTTTTGTTCCCCTTTTCAGAAAGGAAAAATGTGTTGCAAATAGATCTCAGCTGATTTCTTTGATCATAAGTTTAATATTATGGGCCTTTAATTTTTTTTTTAACAAGCTGAATGTTTTTACTAAACACTATGAAAATACAATTATAAGCTACTACGTCAATTAGGAATTAGTGGTTCTTAGAACAGTGGATTATTCCATAGCTCTGTGAACACACTCAGTCTGCAAGCTAAAATTCATTTAAACATAATTAGGGACAGAAGTAGAGATTTTAACCATTTCTCTGCCAGCTTTTGGCACCACCAGCTGTGGTTGAATTTATTGGGCTCAGACAACAGACTCATTTAGCAGAAATTCTTTTTTGTAAAGGGAATTTTAATAGTACTTATATTAACAAGTATCCTATTCTCGTCAAGAGTTACACGAACACTGTAATTTAGTTCTTGGTAAACATCTCAATTAATTTGTCTCTTCATTTCAAATCCCAGGAAGAAAGCCACCAGCCCATGCTAAAACCAGAACAAGGAAGTTGATGAGCAGATGTCTGGTGTTCTTTTAAAGGATCCCAGACTTTGCAGTCTCAGGTGTGTGAGGGATGCAACTTGGGATTATGGTCTACAAAGGGAACTGTGGCTCTGCGCTCATCCAGCCGCCCGCCACATGCCACTCGTTACATACAGAACAACAGTGTATCCTGAGAATACGTATTGCAGCTCTAAGGACTGGAAAAACAGCCCAGATAGACAGGTTATGAAAAGCAATTTTGTAATTGCATGAGATGTTGCATTCTACATATTATATGTATGAGAGCTTCTTTATCATCAATTTGTAGTTTTACAAAAATACTATATAATTATTACTATGGTAATAGTCAAATTAAAAAAAAAAACTCCACTATTTTGTGGTACTAAGGTTTGAACCCAGAATTTGTATATGCTAAGCAAACTCTCTACCACTNACCTATCAGCCCCCATTTCTTTATAAAATAGGGGTGACTGGGTCAGGGGCTGGTTGCTTTGTGACCATACACAAAGAAAAATTATATCTGGCCTTTGGGATTTTTCACTGTGAGTATCTAAGGGGGCAGGTCCTGAAAAGGGGGGGTTCACAGTACTAAAGGAATACTCATTTTTATGATACAGACACTCATTTATGATAGGCACACGTGTCTTTATATGTTCAGCCAACCCTATTTCATACCATATCTATACCCACATCCTATTTTTATTATCACCCCGTGCCTCGTGTAGCTGCTGACCTCCCAGGATATAGCGCAGGTTTCCTTATATGCTCATTCATCCAGTTTGGGAAAGTCTAAAGTCTTACCATCCTATGACAAGAATTCTTTGTCTTCCCAGGGTCTGCTGGCCATGTCCCCTCTTGTGTTCCTTTCTTCCTGCATGTGTCTTTTTTTCTCATCTACTAGTCCCCTGCTCTCTGTACTGTGCACACTTAAACACAAACCCCAGGCTCCTTTTTACAATCTTCATAAAAAGTCAAAATCACACAACATATTATGAATGTAGAAATTTTACCCACATTTGTCAAGAATGAGAATCCCAGGACTAAGAATAATTTAAAATGGCAGAGTAAACATCCCTGCTATTCTTGTCTTACGGGGCTATTTTTCATCCATAGACATGGCTTTGCAAATTGCCTGCTCTTTTTCTATCTCCCCTCCCCCCTTTGTTCTCGAATTTCCATACCATTGGAGGAGGTTGGGCTGTAAAGGTTTCTCCTGTCTCTCTTGCCTCCCTGTGCCCTCAAACAGCTCATAAAGATATTTTCCTAAACGAAGACAGTTCCCTCCCCAAGAGAGATTCTGAGACCAGCTAGAATAATATGTATTTCCCCCACAATAAATAAACTACTCATGCAGAATATTCCCCCGATTTTAGGCCTGTTAGCTGTCTTTCTCTCTCTTGGAGCGTATCTGGGTTGATTTTTTTTTTTTTTTTTTTTTTTTTGGTTTTATATTACAGCAGGCTTTGATTACTCTGACCATCTGTTACTGGGGGAGGGGGTGGCACTTCTGTGCACAGGCCCAGCTGCAAAGTAGAAGACCCACTCTAGTATTCTGGTTACTTCTCATGTTTTGTTTCCACCTTGTGANGTGGATAAAATGTTTGTAAGGGACACATTCATGGGTGAACAGATAGGCTTGCATGTGGCCAAGGATGGCTGTCATAGGGGTTGCTATTGCTGTTCCCTGAGCTCATGGCTGCCCAGATGCCTTACTCCCCAATGCAGGACTGAGGCATCTTTATTGAAGCTCACCTGGAAACACCTCACTGCCACATGCTGAAATACAGTAGCTTCACGAAAGCCAAGGGAANCCAGAACATGTCCACATANGCCTGGGCAATATTAACCTCCAACTATGCAACTCTGAGATCTACTGGACCATAAGCCTTTCCTAAGGTTTTGTCATGACTAGATCATATTTGATTAAGTGGTATTTCTAAATACACTAGACTGCAACATGAAGCTACTCTTTTGTGTTTATTGCTTTTCTAACNTTCAAGTCATTTCTCCTTTTAATTAGCTTTCTCAAGAAGCCTTTGGTACCTCTGGGGGAAAATCATCTTAACACATGGGTGGCTGATTCTGAAGCTCATTTTCAAATGCCATGGCTTGGGATCATTGGTTTCATCCACCCATTCATTCAGGAAGGTTTGGCTGATTGCCTGGTGTGTGGTAAGGAGAGAAAGGTAGGAGGCAAGTTAACCTTTCTCCTTCTAAGAACAAGGGGACCACAGGCAAATTGGGAAAGTGTTCTTGAGTACTGAAAGCATTAAAGCTATGGGCAAAGTCTGGGGACATAGCTCAGTCACTAAAGTACTTACCATGCAAGTGTTAAGTACCTGAGTTCAGTCCCCACAACCTGCATTAAAAAAATGCTAAGTGCAGTGGCACATGCTTGTAATTCCAGTGCTGGGGAAGGGGAGGCAGCCAGCCAGTCTTGCCTAATGGGTGATCTCCAGGCCAGTGAACCCCACCTCAAAGGAGGTGGGTGGCATTGCATACATGTGCACATGAACACACATACACATATGTATGTGCACACAGACGTAGAAGAGTCTAAAAAGTTGCGGATGAAAGAATTTATGGTGTCATGACAAAATGATAAATAGCAGTAAGAATTCCTCAGACAGGGTGTTCAGGATGAAGGATCCTGTCGGGGAATAAAGTATAAAGTATTTAAGCTGATCCACTGTAGATGAGCAGGATTCTGAACAGCTAGAGTGGCTGCTAATTTATCAAGCAGAGTTTAGCATGGGGAAGGGCTTGGTTTAAAAGAAAATCCCTAGGGCTGGGGAGATGGCTCAGCGGCTAAAACAGCTAAGAGTGTTTGTTACTCTTCAGGGGAACAGGATTCAATTCCCAGCACCCACAGCAGGTGGCTCATAATCTATGATAATTCAGGGTACACAGTGCCCCCTTTTGACCTCCATGGAGACCTCCATACACCTGCACATTCATGTCCCACACCCCCCTAAATAAAAATGAAAAAACAATAAATCTTTGTCAGGCATGGTGGAGCATGCTTTTAATCCCAGAACTCTCCAGAGGCCAGCCTGGTTTACATAGGAGTTCCAGGACAGCCAGGCCTATGCAGAGAAGAAATCTTGTCTCAAAAAATGAATATAAAATACTCCTTGGCGTGGCAGCGCTTGCTTTTTATCCCACAGTTGTGAGGCAGAGGCTTCTGTGTAGAAAATGACAGGACAGCCCAGGGCTGCTTTCTGAAACCCTATTTCAGACTAAATGAACAAATAAATGAATAATAAAATACCTCTCAAAGGTGAGTAACCATAAGAGTTACATTAGGGGTGTGTGTGTGTGTGTGTGTAAGAAAATAGAGCAGTGATCACTGTTGTTGGTGATGTTGGCAGAAGCCTAGTGCAAAACAATTGAGCATAATTTATTCATCACATATTGGCACAGGAGAGTGTTTTAGCTGTTCAGATGGGCGGTTATTGTTCTGATAATGAAGAACAAGTGTCTCAAAATTGTTGCCCAGTAAGAGAGCAAAAATAGGAACGATATGCAAAATGTAAATATTTTATTTGTCCATAGTCAGTGCCTTTACTGAAGAGAAACACACTTGCTACTTCCAGGACAACTTGTCCAGAGTGCTGCGAGTCTGATGGATGACAAGAGAAGTAATACCTGCCCATTTCCCTTCCTATTTATTTTCCTTTTATTCTCAGGATTGCTTTAGGGGCCTGCAATAGAAATGACACAAAACTATGCATGCTTTGTTACTCTTATTGTTCCTTGGGGTTAGGTGTCTCAGACTGTTTTAAATCCATAGGGAGAATGACTTAATTCTTGGTTCTTCACTCTGGACAGAACTTCTTGTGGACTTTGAAAATTAGTTCAAATGGGAAAGTTGCCCAAGAAGGATAGCGTGGGGATGTGGGAATGGGGTGGGTTGGGGGAGAAAGCAAATCAGGTCTTCCGTGTTTGTCATTTTAATTAGTAGGGTAAGTCAAAGCGGGCAAGGTTGTTTTGTAAGGCAATGGGANTCCACATGCTAAGCAGGTTCTGCTTGCTGAGGAAGCCCTGCAATGAATTCTTTTGCAGCTTGAGCTAGACTTTGTCTTCACGGAGGAAGCAGCCCTCTCCCATTGGCTTTCTGCTCTGTGCATATTCAGGCATTGCAGGTGGCCCTTTTCGCCCAACTGCTCCTCATAGTCTCAGAGGGTCTAGCTCTCCCCAGCTCTATTTCACAGTAGTGTGAGGAAACCATGCTTAGGTTTTGTGGAGCTCTGAGGAAACCTCCTACAGGGCACACACATTTGCTGATATGTTGTTTTATTGTAAGTAGAGCTGATACTACTTTTCCGTAAGATTTAGTGTGTGGTCCTCTTTAGAGAATTTTATTAAAAATCCTTTTTTCCTTCCAACATGCTAAATGCCTTGTTTTGCTGCTCTATCTAATACAGTCCTCTCTCACTTACTGGCTGGAGAAAGGGTTCTGGAAGTGATTTTTCTTGTGTGAACACCAGTGTGTGCTTCCACAAACCGAAATGGTATGTCATTCCACATACTTCAGGTGTATGATATAGCCCACAGTGCATATGTGGCCTGTCACTGAAACTTTGTCCTATGACACAGGATGGTGTATGATGCTATTTTCTTTTTAAATTATACCTATAGGGACCAAACATTTCACCCCCCCCCAAAAAAAAATCTGGGTAGATATTATTATGGAGTGTAACAAGACTAGTATGTCTTTTTGGTTTCAAAGTTAAAACAAGTGAAAAGTGTTTTTAACAGATATATGGATATCTGGATAGATTGGAAAATCAAATGACACTTTCCTGAAAAGGAAATGTAGTGTTTAATATCTTGTTTACAAAAAGTGAGTCACTTTTGTAATCTAAGAAATAAAATGTTCCAGAGATATGCAGAGTCACTCTTAACTGTTTGAGTTATCTTGGTGGGGGAGGGCTCTTTTTGTTCAAGACTTTGTAGGTGAAGTCTGATACTTTTATGCCCAGTCCATTTGGCATCCTTCTGTGTGACAGCATTGGACAGCACCATGTAACCTTATAGGGTATGATTCCCTTTCTTAACAGAAAAATTAAAATGGGTCAATGAGAAGATAAAATTTTAATTTCTCTGAAGTAGAGGAACCCGAGAAAACTATAAAGGACTCAGCCAAGCTCAGATATTTCCACGATTTGGAGCCAAGTAATTCAGAATAGATTGGTTTATTTCTAAATGTAAAATGATCCAGTCCTGGACACACCTGTGAAATAGCAAGGCTTCTGGAAAGAATTGAAAGGCATTAACCATGCCCACAGCCAGTGGTCAGCAAACACGGATAGTAGAAAACAGGAAGGCAGAGCTAGGCCTTGCCTTGTTGGAGAGCAGGGACAATTTGGGACCTACCTGCACTTAGTCAAATGTTGCATGGATCCTATATGTCCTGCTAAGGCAGCGGCCTGAGAGTAATTTTCTTATTACATCTGCCTTCATGCTGTCTCTGTAGAATGTTATGGTGGTTGTCTGGTTGTCATGTGGTGTCACCATTCTGAGCTCACACGGTTGTCTCTTGTCTTTCTGAACCAAACTCATTTCACAGGGTTGGCACAGCGGGTGACAGCATCAGTTATGTGGGAATCGACTCAGCCTAAGTGTTGGGAGTCATCAAATATTTCCATCGCTCAGACCTTTGGGTCGTGGTCTTGTAGGAAGCTTATACACTGATTGATTGTTCCNTCTCAAATTCCTAATGCAGGAGAGAGACAATTTCAATTTACTGTTTCCTTTTTCAAAAGGTTTATTGTGATGTTATTAAAGAGAACCAGTTGCTCATTCAGTGATAATTTATTGAGCACCTATGAGTGTCTAGTGCCTTATTAGATATGAATCTGGCATTATTTCCATTTTTTTTCAAACTGTCTTCTGTGATATTTTTGTTGATTGATTCTTTGTTATGCTCAGTTTGGAACTCAGGACCTCATTCATGTTAGGCAAGAACATTATCACTAATCCAAACCCTAGGCCTCTCATTTAATAAATATTTTTCCTCACACATATAGAGATCAGAGGATAATTTGTGAGAGTCAGTTTTCTCTTCTACCACATGAGTCTTGGGAATCAAACTTGAGTTGTCAGACATCTCGGTGGCCTCATCCTTTGATCTTTAAAAAGTAGGTATAGATCAGAATGGAGCATTGGCTTTCTTTGTTTTGCTTATTTAGTGTAGGGTAAACAAGTATTTCTTGTCCCCACCTCATCTGCCTATCATACTGTCAGAGTTACCACTACAGAATTAAAATTTATAGATCTTCCAGGATTGGCCAAACTCATGGGTCATTGACACGAGAACCTTGGCTTCTGATATAGAGTGGACCTGAGAACCTTGGCTTCTGATATAGAGTGGACCTGCATGGAGCTGATGGTTTTGAGGGATGGAACAAGATGGCTGATTTGCCCTAGAAGATGGAGATCTTCTTTGAATATTTGACCTAGGCCTGCTGTGTCTCTTTGTTCTGAGGTTACTTCAATATGGTCACGTTTTTTTCCTGCTTGTTTCATGGAGACAGGAAGAGAGAATTTGGTTTGTTTTGTAGTGAGATTATATTTACATCTCATGTAAGATCACCCATCCTTACACACCTTTGTTTGGTCAGGGTAGGCAGAATAAGTATAAAGATGAATTAAGAATAACCTTAAAGTTTGCCTTTTACCATGCAAGGTTTTCTTGCCTCCAACTCCAAGTTCCTATTAACCGTGTTTCACCTTGGAATTGAATGGAGGCTGTCTGTTCTGTGGTATTGTATCAGTCTGGTTAGTTTGTATGATGTGTCCTGCCTTACTATTTCTCCTCAGCAGCTCTCATTCCACAGATCTGCTTCTCTGCTTGTGTCAAACTTCCTTTTCTCTCCTCATATTTCATTCCTCCAACGTCTGTAAAGTGGCCAAGCTCTGAGAGCACACTTAAAAATGGATTGAATCCAGAGGGGCCTGAGCTGGCTTTTCCTTAATATGTCCAGTTTTAAATTTACAGTCCTGCACCAGCAGAGGTGTGGGAGAGGAGGAGAAACAGTGAGGCCTCACCTTCAGGAAAGGCAGGGGCTGCTTCAGTTTCCATGGGAGGGTTGCCACTGCAAAGCCTGCTGTCTCCAAGGTGAATTCTGAGCTCAGTGGCACATACATAAATCAGCTGGAATCTGGAGGCCAGTGACAAGAGTTTGGCTGGAGCCTTTGACAGCTTTGTGGTCACGAAAGAATATGTAAATTTCCAGAATTCCCAGGAATGCCAGCCTCAGAAAGGGGATTAGGGGAATCCAAGAGTCTTGACCTTTCCGTGGGACAGAATAGTGGCTAGGGCCTGTTTTCACTAACACAGCTTGACTTTGGTCCTTGAAATAAAAACACTCTCCACTTTTACCATATTCTGGTGGGAAATTTATTAAATGTTAAAGCCTAATCTGAAAATAAACCCTGGTTTAAATAAAACCGTGCATCGCTGTTTAATAGTGTTTATAACTTGAGTGATGAGGGTCTGGGTTGAATAACTCCAATAGGAGGAGGAATTCCGAGACCCTCCTCCTACCTCCTGACCTGTTTGGAAGGGTTTGTTTGGGCTTAGTATTCCAGCCTGACTGCCTGTTTAGACTCTGTAGGGATAAACAGACAGAAAGATAAACTTCCTCTTCAGGTGAGGTTTGTCCCTTTTAGAGCAGACCATAACCTCTAAGCCCTGGCTTTGCCATACTGACACTGCATCCTTTTGGGAAGCCTTACTGTGTGCCCAGCCAGCAGTGTAGTGTTTGGTGTTTCATGCTAACAGAGGCACATTGCTATTGACAAAGTAATAGGTTTCTTTTTTTTTTCTTTAAAGATCTTGAATTTATGATCCTATGCTTCTGCCTCAAGAGTGCTCGGATTTTAAGTATTTGCCATTATGCCCAATATATGCAGTCCTGGGAATCAAATTCAGGCCCTCATGCATTCTAGGCAAACCCTCTATCCACTGATTTACACCTCCTGTCCCCAGATTGGAGACCTGTTGGGAAACTGAGTCAGATACATGTGGATTAAGAAATCTAATTAAAGAAAACCTGAACCACATGTATGGAGCTGAAGAGATGGCTCAGGAGGTAACGGCACTGTTTTGCTGACCTTAAAGAGCTGAGTTCGATCCCCAGAACACACATGGTGGAAGGAGGGAACTGCCTCCTACAGGTTGTTCTCTGACGTCCCCATGCATGCTGTGACATGTACATACAACAAATAAATAAGTACATATAACAAAAAACATACACAGTGAATGAAATATCACACTGCAATGTGTCCAGTCCTGCTCAAACAGATAAGAACTTTGTAGTCAAGAAGAAGAAAAATGAATTTAGCTTTAGCTTTAGTTCTTAGAAAGTGTTGGATGAAATAAATGAGCTGGAAGTAAGATGGTCTGGACAGAAGAAAGTCACTTTTAGGAGCCTGATGTTAGTAGATTAACCAGTTCAAGTCAGGGTACCATTCGTGACCTAGGGGATGCTAGGTCAATTCCCACTACCCTGGGATGGGATGCCTAATCTATTCCTAACCCTTGTCTATTTCCTCAGTGTGCTGTGTAGATGTTATAGTTATCTCTGTGTGCATGGCATAATTCATAGTTAGACAGTACCAAACTAGAGATTTTATTCAGATGGTGAAGGAACTGGAGTCCATGTCCCATGACAAAGCGTCAAAGGCTCTCTGCATGTGAGCACAGAGCAGAGAACATGAAGGGGGTGCCTAATGGGATGCTTTCCAACATTGCAAAGACTGGTTTGTACAGAGAAAGTTTATTTCTTTTATTTCTTTTTTTTTTCTTCTTTTTTTGGTTTTTTTGAGACAGGGTTTTGCCTTTTTCCTGGAACTCACTCGGTAGCCCAGGCTGGCCTCGAACTCACAGAGATCCGCCTGCCTCTGCCTCCCGAGTGCTGGGATTAAAGGCGTGCGCCACCATCGCCCGGCTAGAAAGTTTATTTCTTATATAGATCAGTCTAGGGTACAGAATCAGGGAGATGAGCATGTGAAAGCCTAGCTCAAATGTGTGATTTCTCACAACTAAAACTGTCAACAACTCAACAGACTACTGTTTTTTGTTTTGTTTTGTTTTTTTATTAGTGACCTTTTCATCGCAAAAGCATTAGAGAAGTTGGGTGTGGCTCTTTCAGCTGACTGTACAGATGGGGTGACAGCTTTGGATCAAGTGGCCCTTGAAGTTCTTTTCAGCACTGCCTATCTTAATCATTTAAGTATTCGTTTAAGGAACAAAGGCAAGTAGAAAGTGTGGATACTGTCTATGAAGAGACAATTAAAATATGGGAGCGCAATGGGAACAGATATATCAGGAGTGTGCTGGCAGTGGACTAGAGAGGTGGTTAACTCCAAAGTTGACAGCACTCACTGCCTTTCCAGACCGCCTAGTTGACCAGTCTGGGTCACAACTTTCTGTCATTCCAGTTTCAGGGGGAATCTGATGCTCTCTTCTGGCCTCTTTGAGTAGTGCACAAACGTGCACGTAGGCAAAATTTTCACACACATAAAAATAATAAAAATAGAGTTGGGCTTGACGCTATATGCCTTTAATTGTGGCACTCCAGGCAGGGGCTGGGGGAGAGGTGTGGGGGTGGGGAGGAGTGATGAGGCAGGTAGATCTCTCTGAGTGTGAAGCTACCTGGTCTACATAATGAGCTCCAGGCCAGCCTACTAAATAAATAAATGGTATATTGAGCTGGCTGGAGAGATGACTCGGTGGTTAAGAGTGCTTGCTTCTTTCCCAGTGGACTGGAGTTCAATTCCCAGCACCCCTATTGAGTGACTCACAAATTCCTGTAGCTCCATGGCATCTGAAAACTTCTGGCCTCCTCAGGCAATCCCTACCCCTACCCCACCACACACAGACAGATACAGGTGCACACATTAATAAAAATAAATTAAATATATTTTTTTAAAGGGATGTATTGAGGAGCCAAGACAGACAGCTCAGTCAGTAAAGTGCTTGCCTGGCAAGTACGAGGGCCTGAATTCAAATCTTCAGCACCCATGTAAAAGGCTAGCACTTGCCTATAATCCCAGCACTGGGGAGATAGAGACATGAAGATCCATTGGGCTCAGTGGTAAACCAGCATAGCTGTGCTCCAGGCTCAGTGAGAGACTGGATCTCAAAAAATAAGATGGAAAAAGATTGAGGAAGAGACCCAACCTCTGGTCTCCACATACATGTGCACACATGTGCAGAGGCACGCAGGCATAAATGTTCACACTCCACAACATGGATATGCATAAAACAGAGTGTGTTGAGAAAAATGAGATTGATGAAAAGAACACTCTACACTCTCTGATGGGTGCTGGAGAACCATCTTGCTTCCCGTGCTGGGGAAGCATTGGATGGACAATGTTTGTGGGAGGTTTTCTGTCAAGCTCATGCCAGGAGAATGTAGGGAGAAAGAGGATCCTGCAGGGAGACCATTTGTGGAAATGGTCATTCTTCATCTTCACTGATAGAAGGATCGGCGGTAATAGAAACAGAAAAAAAAGAGCAAACCCAGAATGTGATGGAATAGCCAGGAAAGGGTTTCCTTAGTAATGGCCCTGAAATAGAATTCTCCAAATGATTAATTGAAAGTTATATGTTTAATGTGTTAGATCAGTGGGCTAGAATCAGGAATTTACATCTCGCTCTATCACTCAAGCTGACCAGTGACCTGAGACAAGTTATTAACATTCCTTATATTCTAATTTTCTCACCATATTATCCCAGCATGAGAGAATGTTTACAAAATACACTGAGTTCTTGAGGAAAGATGCCTTGTTACAATCAGGCCATGATGTAATTATTCTTGTTATTGGGGTAACTTTTCAATTATATCACCGAGGCAATTTTAAATTTCTCTACTTAAGAATATTTTTGACCTCTCTGAGTGGCTTTCCTGGGAGATATTCTTTGAAAGCATGGCAACTCTTTCAAATATCAGTTTTAATATTGGTCCATCAAGGGAGTGTGAAAAGTATATACCATTCAAGGTTATCATTCCTGTTTCCTAGCTCAATATGATATCTGGAATATATTGAAGATGCTTTGGCCTCACCTATTTATAAAGGNCTGGGACGGTTTAGATGGCACCATCCCGGGGCTAGTGATGTGTTTTCTGTGGAGTCCTCTGAACAGGCTTTTCTGAAAAGAATGCATTAGGTCTGTCAGAACGATTCTTTTCAGGGGATGAGGCCTGCAGATGCCCTTTGTTGAGGGAGAGCGGATTATCCTGCAAGTCTTTCTGATCTTCAGGAAGACCGAAAATTTCAAACATTCTTCTGCCATTTGAACTTCCCTGTAAGAAAATCTTAGATATTTTCATTTTCTAGACTCCAATAATCATGAGCTTATTGCATTTTAAAACATGGAGATAGATATACCTTAGGGAAAATTAGCTTCTTACATATTCATTTATCAATAGGAAGGCTGCCCTGCACTCCACTTTAGTTCCCAATTTGCAGTTAATATTCTTTCCACTTGAACACTGTCCTGCAAGAAATGATGTGTGTGGCCCCAATTATCCCAGGACATAATCACTTATATGTATGTCAGTAGCACATGGTTCAGATATTTATTGATCTATGTTTATCTGTGTCTTCAACAAGACTACATACTATTTCAGGGGTGGGAGGTGGGGACACCAAATAAATAAAATGACACTAAATGAACTGGAAAAATGGAAAGCATTCCTCAAAAGGAATTTCTAGGCTCATAGGCTTAGAAACACACTTCTTGCTTTCACCACAGCCNGTGTTGGAGTGCTCACAGGCTGCCTTTGATTTATAGTGGTTTATAATACATGCCGCTCTTTGTACCCAGAGCCGCAGACCTGCTGTTCACAGGGCATGTACCCTGAGCCTTTCTGGTGGTCAACTTTATAAAACCAAACAATAATCTTGTTGGGAAGCTCCTTAAAGACGAAATCCAGTCTCATGGCTCGGGTTTGCACAGTGTCTCACAGAGGGGCACATGTTGACAGGCCCTCATAAATGTCTTTGTTGTTGCTGCTGCTGAATGAAGGATGGAAGGGTGGGAATTGCCCTGGGGAGCGCAGGGATTTCTTTTCTGTGATAGATAGGAGGAGAGCTACTGGCCCCAGAGGGGAAAGATAGATGGGTGGACATAGTCTGACAGATGCTACCGCTGTGGTTTAAGAGAGAGGAAAAATGGCTGACATCATCTGCCATTTGTGTCCTGGTCCTCTGCTAGGAGATAGTCAGGGCTTGGAAGTGTCTGAGATAATCACCGTGAATAGAGGGCAAGCATCATTTGTGGCGGAATTCTCCTNGCCTGCTCAGCTCTCTTCTGCTTCTTTCCCCTCCGCTTCCTTGGCTCCCTCTCTTCCTTCCATCACTCAGTCTGTTTCGTCTACACAGTTCCTGTCTCCCTCTTTTCCTTCCTGTAACTGAAAACCATTCTGGGAGGTGTGATGACTTCAAATTTTCACACATGAGCCTAGCTGCAGCTTGCCTATGTTCACATGGACACGTTTGGTTTTTGAGACAAGGTCTCATGTAGCTAAGACTGACAAACTATTTTCTATGTAGATGAAGATGATCATGGACTCCTAATCCTCCTGCCTCTACCTCCTGGGTTTATAGCTGTGTACTACCAGGCTTGGCTATGAAAATATTTTTTAATGTCNGTAACTCATTGTCTTATAAAGATGGCATTTAAATAGAACATCCTATGTATAGAATATATGTAACTTTTAGCAGTATTGTTGCTTATTAGTTTTGCTTAGACTATATCCTCACTGTCTTTTTGTTGAGAAAAATGTTTCAGTTTTGGGGAAAAGGTGAGAATAGAATCCTGAAAGGAGATGAGAGTTTATTCTGGAACCAAATGTGAGTACCCATGGCCTAGGGATATGGATTCATGTTACCCTCAGTCCCACGTTCTAATATAGTAGGAGTTTTATGAGGTTTCTGTAAGTAACAGAACAAAGAAAGCCGTAAATGAATACCTTTTTCTATTCCATTGGGAGGTTTATCAGTTAAGTGGCTTCCAGCAAAGTGAGGAAACCTCTGTTACAGGTCTCGATGCTATCTGATGCCACTCTTAGCTTCTGGACTGCCAGAAGCTAATGGATGGTCCTTTCCTACATTCCAAAAGGACTTGCCCAATAGTCATAAGGATGACAGATTCATCTATTGGAGGAGGCTAGACAAAAGGATTTTCCTTTTGTCATCCCTAAACAATAGAGAGCATCAAGCCCAAGACAGTGTGTCGTTAGAGGCTGGACCTGCAGCACTCCAACCTCTGCACATTGACTGATGTTCTAATCAGTTAATAAGCCTTACAGAAAGTTCAGTGGTAGTTGTGGCTTCTCTTTGGGAACTTCATTTCACACTAAATCTTGGAGTAGTATGGGAAATAAAGGCTTTACTTCAGGTATTATGTTAAAACTGAATTGACTCATTGCAAACAAACGCTGTGAAAAACTGAGGTCCTACTGGGCATTGCTAAGTTAGTGATATAACCTCATTCTAGTTTGTGCAGACACGATGATTTCTAATTGAAAGAAGAAATGAAGTAGTAGATTATGCTTAAAAAGAGTTTTAAATATCCTTGTTACTGTTTGCATGTGTCACCCAAAAATTCACTTCACGGGAACGGAATCTTCAAATTCATGTGTTAATAGTATTCGGAAGTGGAGCCTTGGGAGGTCATTAGGAATAACTGAGGTTAGAGGGTTGAGTTCCCATGATGCACTAGTGGCTTTAAGAGGAAGAAGAGGAGGGACTGGTGCTATTAGTCTGCTCTCTAGTGCCATGCCATGTTCTGTACTGTGTCTGATGCAACACTAGGCCCTCACCTGGTGCTAGTCTGTGCACCTGGAATTCTTAGTCTCCATAGTTGTGAGTCAGATAACCTTCTTTTCTTATCCATTCCTCAGACTGTAATATTCAGTTATGGCAACAGAAAACATTTGTGCACATTTGTTTTAGAGCTGTTTTGCTTACTACCTTCACAGAAGCCTGTTTAGTGAGCACTTTTTATTTTTCACGTTGATCAGATGTCTGCTCTGTATGGATCTTGCAGTGTAAAGGATTCCAACGTGGATTTGGAATCCTTTACAAAGCAATCTTTTCTTTTTTTTTGGGGGGGGGAGTAATTTTGACTTTGTCTTAAACTATGTGTGGCAATGGGACCCTTATGACCATGAGTAGAAGATGTCACCTCATAGCTCTGACTCTCATAGGCAGGGTGACAGCCTTCAGTTCTAGGCCTGTTTATTCCCAAGCAGTGTCTGTACTTTTGTATGGGAAGCAGCGTAGTTACATCATGAATATGCCATTCCTCAAAGTTAGCTTTGATGTGGTTCAAGTGCTTCCATGGTCCTGCCTGCTCTGCTGGGTATACCAGCTGCAAAAATCACTCAGAGCATCCCTCTCCCTTTGGGGTCTGGTCCTAAGTTACCTCAGCTAGCAGCATAGAGGGCCAAGATCACCATGGTACAGATTGCCTTCTGTGCCCAGAGGTCCAACCAAGTGTAGAAAATGAATTATGTCTGCCTTGACAATATTTAGGTTGATTTTCCTTTTGTCATCCCTAAACAATAGAGAGCATCAGCTATTTACATGGTACTTATGCTATGTTTTGGACTCTTCCTGTTCTAGAGGTAATTTAAAGGATATGGGAAGATAGCAGTGGGGGTTCTATGCAAATGCTGTACCATTTTAAAAATCAGAGACCCAAACTTTTAATGAAAGGTGCTGGAACTAGTTCCTTGTGGGCAACAAAGGGCAACTGTCCTGTTCTGTTGGGGTAGACAAAATATTGTCTTTAGGGTCTCAGTGAAGATGAGAGCACATTAATAAACTTCTGATACNGGAAGTTACTTTTTGAGTAATTACTAATAGCCTGTTTATATTAGTTACAGTTCTAGGCTCTGGGAATGCACAGACAGAGGCAAGAGAATTCCTACACTAAGGAAGTATTACATTGGGGAAGAGAGTCTGCAGAACAATGGTAATAAGATAAAATTTAATGTCAGGTAACAATAAATATAAATAAATAATGTAGAGTCTGGAGNCAGAGGTGTGCTGGGAGGGACGTTTTAGGTGGGGTAGGCACAGGTGAGCTCTGAAGGGGGGACATTTGAACCATCATTTTATTCCTCTAGAAGAAGTCTGCTACAGAGAAGGCCTGTGCTTTTTTTCAAATACTCATGTTGTAGCTTGATATAGAAAAAAGGTTGAACCCTTACTGGGGAAGAGCTAGCACTGTGCCCTCCACGTCACATGGGATACATTTTAAGAACCCTGTGATTGCTTGAACCCTTTGTATAGCTATCATAATACTAATAAGTTAGGCAGCGAGTAGTCAACAGGCAACAAGGTAGGACAATTACAGCAACATGCGATAATGAAAGTTATACGAATAGTGTTTTTCTCTGGAAGAACTCTAAACATAACATATTCAGACTGCTGATAACTGAGATTGTGAGTAACAAGCACACTGCTGTGGCAGTTCATCGTGGAGGCCTTTCTGTGAATCAGCTCTTCATAGCTTCTCTCTGGCTCCAGCCATCATCCGACACCATACATTTTAGATTGACATGCTACCCAGATCACATTTTCAGTGACATTCAAAATTCTAAAAGGTGTAGAGAGAGATGGGTGTTTTATGTGACTGTATGTGTGGTGTGTTTATGTTTGTGGCATATTCATGTGTGTAAATACGCATCCATGTGTATGTATTACATATGCATCGTGTGTGTAGAACCGGGGACAATGTTAGGTGTCTTCTTCAGCCATACTCCACCTTATATTTTGAGACATGGTCTTTCACTGAACCTGGAGCCCACCAGTATTATGAGAAATTCACATGAGTCTGTTTAAGGGGGTAACAAGGATTTATTAAAGTAATAATGGGGAAGATACACTCACGAATACAGAACCAAGTGCAAATAGATCCAGCTGTCTGAATCCACCCCAAGAAGGGGTGCGCAACCCCACCCCCTTTTAAGCGATCACATAGGNAGATCAGAAGCCACTCCCTAAGGCTTATACCTCAAAGCTAATTGGTGGAACGAATTCCCACTACACACCAGTTCAGCTACACTGGCTGCCCAGTATCTCTGGAGGTCTACTTGACTGGTTCCTTAGTGGTAGAAGTGTAAGTACGCACCACCACACTTAGCTTTACGTGGGTTCTGGGGATTCAAACCTGGGTCCCCACGCTGTGTGGCAGACACTGTACCAACTTAACCATCTCCCCAGCCCTGAACTTGGGATAGCCAAGTAACAGAATGGTTCCTGAAGCTTTATCTCTCCGTCTTGTGGCCCTGTAGGGAGACATCCTAGGAAATAATTCTGATGCTCCAGGTCCTAGTTTGTCCCCATCTGAAACATGTGTGACATCCCCGAGAGCAGAGGGAAACGGGTCCCCCCATCCAGAGCCTTCCATTCCAAGTGTCTGCCAACCGCTTTGCAATCTGCCTTTCTCTAATTCTGCTCATTATTTCTGTGATGGGGCTGTTCATCCTGGAGCTGCACTTCGCTGAATAAATTGTAGGGACAGATGGAGGTGGCAGACTGGAGGAGAAGAGCAAGAGCTGACATTGAGCTGGGAGCTCTTCACAAGAATGGTCCGTATGTATGCTTCCTGGGGTGACAAGCTTGTGATTGGCATGTGGTATTGTCACCCAGGCACACCTGTGGCATGAATAAGCTTCACAAGGTGAAGGCAAGCGGCTGTTTCTATGAAAGGCTTTAAACACAATTGGATTTTAGATGAATGAAGAAATCCTGGGGTTGAAAAGGAATGCTATTTCAAATCCTTACACATGATAGGTTTTCCTGATCTAGATTTTATTAAAAAAAAATTAAAAGAAATGACACTTTTCTTAAAGTATATTTCATATACGCATGAGGCGTGAGGTAGCCATTATGTAGCAGACCAGTATTTTATCACCCAGGGTTTGAATTGCTAATGACATCTTGGACATTTAGCTGGTAGCTGATTGGTCCGCTCTTGTATCTCTTTGTCTCATTGTTAATATATTCACTCATCTACCTGTCCAGCCCATCCGTCAGTCTCTTACCCACCTGCTCATCTCTCCACCGAGTCATGCACTCAAGTTCAGCATGGAGGAACATTTCTGTTGGTAACAGTGTGGTTAGTTTGCCTTTTCCTCACTTGGACTTGGTTTTCTTTTGTCATACAATGATTAGTGTTATTTGGATTATTTAAAAGATCATATTAGTTTAAAATCCCGAGATATTTTACAGTTTGTATTTTTGGCTGTAGATAATCGGAAAAGTTTTATTAAGATCTTTGCTCTTGGAGCCAACTGACACCTGTCACCTAACATTCACAGTAATGACCATAGTTTACTTTCACATCTGCATCATTAGATGAGAAACTGAGGCAGGAAATCAGCTCTTCTTAAAAATAGTCACCAGAGAGATAAGGTCAGCAGATCAGTTCAGGGACGTAAAAGACCACGATGCAGCTGGGAGATGGCTCAGTTGGTTCAGTGCCAGCTAAACAAAGTCACCCAAGTTCAAGCTCCAGCACCCATGTAAAAAGCTGGGCATGTGTAGAGACAGGTGGAGCACAGTGGCCTGCCAGCCTAGCCTAATGGGCAAGTCCTAGTCCAGTGAGAGATCCTATCTCAAAAATAAGCCTGAAAGCTCCTTATAAATGACATCTGAGGCACAGGCACACAGGCCCATGTGCACCCATACCCACATGAACATATGAACATGTACACACACACACACGTGCATGCACACACACA
>LZPO01087174.1:244965-258322 GCA_001675575.1 Neotoma lepida | reverse complement strand
CTAGGCTGACCTTTGAACTCACAGAGATCCTCTTACCTCTGCCTCCCTAGTGCTGAGATTAAAGGTGTGTGCTACCACCACCTGGCTCGGGAATATCTTATTCATGGATGTATAGTGTTTTTTTGTTTGTTTTTTCCTGTAAAAGTCATTTATTTGTGCATTTAATATACATTCATTATACACTTGCTTTTTTCCTCTATGAGTTTTTCTTTTTTCTTTTCCAGTACTGGGCTTTGAACACAGGACATGGTGCACCATCACTGATCGACGTCCCCAGCCTTCTCCATGATTTTTTTTATTAATATGTATTTATTATAAAATATGATGGCTTTAATTATGACATTTTCACACGAGTAATTGATATGCTTTGATTATATTCACCCACCATTACCCTTCTTTATACTCCTTCCTATTGTCTCCTTCTTCTAAACTGGGCTTCCTTTTACTTTGTTAACTTTAAAAATAAATCTAGACTTGCATATGAGATACTTGCTCATGTGATATATATTTTTCTGAGTCTGGCTAATTGTGTTTAACACGATGATCTCTAGTTCCATCTATTTTCCTTAAAAATCATATTTTCATTTTTCTTGTGGCTGAATGATGTAATAATAAACATGAATTTGCAAATATACTTTTTGCCGGGTGCTGTAGTGGGTACAAGAAGTAAAAAATGGTGAGGAAAGTAGATATTGTTGTGATAGCTTAGATGGGAGTGGGAGTGTCAAGGTGAGCTGTTTAATCAATTAATTAACTTTTAGGTAGTCCAGGCTGACCTGGAACTTGCTATGTAGAGCAGGCTGGCCTCAAACTTATAGTCCTCCTGTCTTAAAAGTATTGGTTCTAGTTTCAGCTTGGGAATTACTAAATTTCTTGTGGAAGAGTTAGGTATTTGTATTGTAAGTCAGCCACTCCCTCAATGTGTTGAATCTGTTGAATATCAATTATGGCTACACTGCAGAAGGCTCATGGTGTCACTTCATGACTGCATGGCCTATTGGGACCCATGACTGTGCTACTGCCCGGTATGACAAGAAAAGATTGGACCACCTAAAACTAGTCCAAAGATACTGAAAAATTAGAAGTAGCTTTCTTTCCTATTGAATTTTGATAAATTTCTTTTGTAGCATCGTAAAATAGAACAACAGTCAGTCAATTCTTGTAAGTCAGGCTCTCTGTCTATAGTGGAAGAGAACAGGCACCAAGACATTAGGATGGTTCATAGGTTCACGTGTATGAGGTAAAACCAAAAGTTTCATTGAAGTGTGTGTGTATGTACATGTGTATGCACACACTATGTGTTATAGATAGATACAAATAAGGATATATCTATTTATGGGATATATATATATATATATATGTGTGTGTGTGTGTGTGTGTGTGTGTGTGTATGTGTGTGTGGATATGCATACCTATATGTGTGTAGGTAAATCTCTCTCTCTCTTTGTGTATGTATGTGTGTGTGTGTGTGTGTGTGTGTATGTGTGTGTGTGTGTGTGTGTTTAAAAACGTTATTTTTAAGCAATTTCACTCCCAAACTACTGAGGACCTACTTTAGGTTTTGCTAAAGACAGGTTGCCATGGGAAATTCACATAAAGGGAAAGTGGGTACATGTCTTTGCTGAATAAGCTTAATTGGGTGTAGTGAGAGAAACCATAAGCGTGCTGAAATATCATAGCATGCATCTTCTCTGCTGCTCATTCCAGCCTTGGGACCGGGAGTGCACCTGAAAGAGACTAACAACCTGGCTTACGGAATAGCAAAGGAGCTGCTAATGGCAACAGCTGCCAGTCTACAAAGTCGAGCAGTTTATAGAAATTGCACTGATGAGGTCTATTGATCATGAAGACCCCAAATGAGTTGCCTCTTTGCTTGGCTGTGCTGTCTTCTCTCTAAGGATTTCACACCCACCAGTTATTGCAATGATTATAACTGGGGCTGGGTGTCTTCAGTGACAATTTTCTGTTGTCTCATAGCTGTTCCTTCCTTTTCGCTCATTCAAGGTGAACTTGGAGATAATATGTAGACTTCAACACAAACAGACTGTCTTTATCCAGCCCATGACCTCCACCTGCCAGACTCCACAGCTTCTGTCTCTCTGTCCTCTTTCTCTCTACCATCAGGAGAGGTAAAGCTTTTCCTTATGTGAATTCTTTCTATTTCTTTCCTTTCTCTGATAATCCAGTAACAAACACAGCAATGCATTCTAGCATGCACTTCTTAGTCAACACTGAAAGCCTTTAGTTCGAGGTCAAACTTTTCAGCTGGTACCCTGGTTTTCATTGCTGGTGAGCTTTGCTTTTATGGTTGAAAAAAAAAATCACAAGATTCTAGGCTCCAAGGACTGACTTCATAAGGGAGGGGTGAACATATTTGAAGGTTTTTCTTTTTTTCCTGCAGTGCCAGCTGTGGCTAATGTGTCAGCCTTTCCGTCACTGGATTCCCAACACTCAAGGGTTCATACCGAGACTGCTCAGTTTCACCACAAGCTGAAGCTTGGTATGCAAGAATTGAGCCTGAAGCAAACTTTTTCATTACAAAAAGTAGTTTCTCTATAAAACCACTAATAAAGAAGCAAAGCTAGTGATTATTGTTGAACAGAATCAAACTGCTTGGTTTACTTAATACTGCAGGGTTATTGGGCTGTCAGAGAAACCAACCTGGGAGTTTGGGGGAAGCGAGAATCAGTGTGAGTGACATTTAATTTTCAAGGGTGTCTGTTTAAACATGAGAAAATATTCTCTTCTCAAATTTAGGATAGTTTTCAAAACTTGTNTGCCTGAATAACTTGTGGGTAAATGAGTATGTTTAGGACCCATGATAATGAACTAATAGAAATTTGCAGATTTTAAAAAGCCAAACATACCTCTTTCCACCTTCCACCAGGGGAAAATGACATGTACCTGGAGGAGGTTGCAATGGCCGCAGGCTCTGCCCCACAGTGGCCACTATCTTGACTTCACAGTGTGATTTCATTCCCTTATGAAGCTGGTCCTGAAGGACCACTGGCAGGGAGAGCAGATAGCAAAGTTATTTTCTTTCCTTGCTGTAAAGATGATGAGTTTCTGTGGATAGTTCCACATGCTTGGGCTGTGTCCTCCATCACCACTAGTAGGGAGCAAATGCAGGATTCTGTTAGAGTTGAGCTCGAAATCTATGGCCTGAAATAGGAACAGCGGGATGCAGGATAGATGAGCCCATGGCTCTGGCTTGCTTAGAACCCCATCCTAAGTCACCAGAATTACTTAGTCCACAGGTAAATGGAATGCAAGCTGCATTGCAAGGACAGAGTCGGTCCATCTTAACCCTTCATTTCCACACTACCCAAGGATACTCCTTCCATTTTCTTCTTCCCGTTATCTGGCACAAGACTCTTATGACTTTCGTGTTAATCTTTGTTACCTCTTCTGTGTATGTTGTCTCTTCTTTATGTGGACTAGTTGTCACGGCTGTGACAAAATGCCCGACAAGTGCATCTTGGCTCACAGTTTGAGAATAAAGTCCACCATGGAGGGAAAGGTGGCAGGAAACTACCTGGTCACATGGACCCAAGTGCTAGCTACATGCTGGGACACCTGGTCACATGGACACAGAGTGCNACATGCTGGGGCTCAGCTTCCCCTCTTGAGGCAAAATCTGAGCCCATGGAATGCTGCTGTCCACACACAGGGTGAGGCTTCCTTGCTCAGGTAAACCTTTCAGGAACTGCCTACATAGACACACCCACAAGTGTGTTTCCATAGTGACCTTAAATCTAATCAAGTTGGCAGTGAAGCTTAATCTCACCCTAACACAGTTCCACATAACCCAGGCTCAGTAACTCCTCGTGGAGAATCTGCTAAGTTCAGCTTTAACATATATACATTACAGTGTCTGAGTTGGAGAGGCTCACATTTATGGATGCTGACTGGATACCTACAGGTTGAATTGCTGACCTGAAAATCTAAGACCTGAAATGCCTCCAACTCTAAACAGGTTCACCAATGTGAAGCCAAGAATGTAAAGTTCCATGCCATGAATCTTTATTCCATGTACAAAATTATTAAAAATATTATATAAAATGGTCTCTAGGCTACACATGTAAAATGTCTATGAAAACTAAGTGTATTTAATGCTTAGATGTTGGTCCTCTCCCCAATGTATTACTGTGTATATGCAGGCATTCCAAAATCAGGAAGACTTTTGGTTCTTGTCATTTTGGAGAAGGAGTGCCAACCTATGCCATTTACATGTCTATGTGAATATAGACATATATGCAGTTTGTATGTTTACAATCTGTAGATACCTNAGCAGTGAATTAATAACTTACTAAGTTACCTTGTTCAGGCCACCAAGTTTCTGAGACTGCCTAGATTAGGACAAGGTAGGTATACTTCTAGCTCTGGGCTAAGGGGCCTGGCTAGCTGGCAAAGGTTCTCTTGTGTTCTCACTCACCCCTTCCTTTGGCATGGTTGTT
This sequence comes from Neotoma lepida, assembly GCA_001675575.1. Lineage (NCBI taxonomy): Eukaryota > Metazoa > Chordata > Mammalia > Rodentia > Cricetidae > Neotoma > Neotoma lepida. The sequence goes on along the minus strand of LZPO01087174.1, from coordinate 253,865 downwards.
CAAGGCATACTGAACAGGCCTGTGGGGTGGGCCTGCATATGTCATTGATTGATCTCAATCTGATTTTAATCTGGATTTTTCTTGAGTATTCAATATGCAATCCTGGTTTTAAGAAGAGCATCAGATATATTAAAGGCATGTGTACCTTTCCATGGCTGGTGACAATGTTTTTGAGATGCTAAGGTCATAAGCAGGAAAAAAAATTGAAGTTGGCTCCTGGCTGTACTCTGTAGTCACCTTGCCTTGGACCTGGAGCAAGACAAACATCACATTGACAGTACTTTTACTTATTTGTTTTGTGTGTGTGTGTAGGCATTCACATAGCACATATGTGGAGATCAGAGGACAACTTGTATGAGTTGGCTTTCTCTTTCCACCACTGGAGACCTGGGCATTGAATTCAGGTCATCAGACATGGCAGCAAGCAAGCACCCATGCCTGCCGAGTCCTCTCACTGGCCCCGTGTATGTAGTGTTTTCATAAACACAGTATGTTAGGGATGGACTCAAGTTTGAAAACTAAATTTGCTTTTTTTTGTATGGGCCCTAGAACATATAATTTAAAGATGATTTTTTTTGCTCAATATTTTCAGTAATTTTGTGCATGAAACAGTTTTATGGTATGGAATTTTCCAGTTGCAGCTTCATGTTGGTGTTCATGGCAGCTAGGAAAGAGAGAGGGGAGACAGGAGGTGGAAGGGGAAAAAGGAAGGAAGAAACAGCAGAGGAGCAAGAGGAGCAAGAGGCCAGGGCCAGGCACACTCTAAGCATTCTCCCAGTGACCTACAGTGACCATCATCTTTTCCTAACATTTCCTGCACATGCTACTAGCGACATCAGCTAGTTATNAGTCTTTAGCACACAAGCNGTGAGAGACCTTAAGGTCCAAATCATGACAAGGGTTAGCCAAGCATGGCTGATCTGATACAGACTTCTTTCATTGCATATGAACATGTCTCTGAATTTTCAAACTATTAGGATAGGCAAACGNTCTAGAGAACTGTTAGTGCACACATGCAGCTGCTCATTTTCTATGTGACAATTGCAAGCAAGTGTGATATGTGCTACTTGCCCTCTTCCTTCACAACATGGAGTAATTTTAATCGTTGACATCATCTTCTATACAGAGAAGTTATGTGTATAAATGAATGCCAAGGCTTGCCTTTCAGATTCCTGAAGTGGGTGATTGTCAGGATTATATCCTTGAATAAGAAAGTGTTTTGGCACATTAATTAATTAGCTAACTAACTAATTAAGTCATTCATTCTCTTATCTTGTAGCTCAGGCTGATCTTGAACTCCTTTTTTTTAGCCAAAAGTGACTTTGAATTTCTTGTATGTGGGTGTATACATGTATATGCTCTTNTTTCAGTGTGGTCCCTTGAATGTCAAAGCAGGTATGTAGAGGTCAGAGGACAATCTTGCTGCTGATTCTTTCCTTACACCTTGTCTGAGGCAGGGTCCTTTTGCTGATGTTAGCTGCTGTGTATGCAGGCTGGGTGACCCATGAACTTTCAAGGATTCTCCTGTCTGTACCTCCTGTCTTGCCTTATGAGCACTTTGGTTAGAGATGCATGCTATAGCTCCTAGCTATACTTAGATTCTGGGGATTTGAACCTGGGTCCTCATGCTTGTACAGCAAGCACTTTTCCCACTGAGCCATCTCGTCAGCCTAGACTTTGAACTTGTGATCTTCCTGTCTCATCTTCCTGAGTGATGGGATTGTAGGCACACACCAGCAGGCCTGATTTGTGCAGTGCTGGGGAGGGAACCCAGGGCTTGCACATGCTAGCAGGTGTTCTGCCAGCTGACCTACATCCCCAGCTCCTTGGTTTGTTTGTAATACAATTCATATCCTATCTTTCCAGATTTGCTAGTTTAAGTATAGTTAGATAGCTGTGAACTGGAGAGTCTAGTAAACAGAGAAACATGGATTTATGTCATTGAACTTTGGAACCTAAAGTTAAATTTCAATAGATCCCTGTTAAGAAATTCAGAAAAGAAACTCACTAAGAGGTGTAAAGTGTATAAATTTGAAAGATATCATAAGATAGTTTTCTGTTAGTAATATAAGTTAGGATAGAAAGTGAATTAGGTACATTTAGAACTCACCAAAATAGGATAGATAATGGAGTATTTTCTCTGAATTTGTCAAATGCNAATGGACTAGACATTGTTGATGTATTAATCACTTGNATATACTGTATATAGTTATTGTACTTATTATATATAGTTTTTCTTATATTAGTTATAACTTTNNNAAAAANNNTTTTATTTTTATTAGACAAAGAGGAGAAATGTGGTGGTATTTTATCTATGTCCCCCAATAAAATTTATCTGAGGATCAGAGGAACAAGGTCAGCTGCTAGTCTTACAAAATTAGCACATGCCCTTAATTCTATCACTTAGCAAGCAGAGTCTGTTTGGATCTCTGTGAGTTCCAGGTCACATTAGGAACGGTCAAGCATGGAGACACACGCCTTTAATCCCAGCCTCAACCATAGAATTCTGGAGGTCTATACAGACAGACAGGAAGTGACAGAGATGGGCGGTAGGAGGAAGTGATGTAGCTAGGCTGAAAGAGCCAATGAGAGAACAGAACAGAAAGGGATTTAGGCGGGGAAAATATAGGAAGTCACACTCCCCTTTTTGGAAGCTGCTGGGGTGTTGTAAGGCTGGTAGCTGTTTCTAATTCCTCTGATNTCTGTCAGACTTTCACCCCTATCTCTGCTTTCGTGTTTCATTTAACAAGACCATTTAGAAAATCAATCTTACAGATCCCCAGCGTCACATATGGAAAAACAAAAAGAAAAAACAGAAAAGAGACATATTGGCAACTTACCTTCACCATGCACACCTCATCCTTTTCAATACTCATTTTTGCCATTTTATTAAGGAATGATTGGCATATAAAAATTGCACTTAAGTATAATGTGCAGGGTATAACTTGATGAATCTGTTGATTGTTGCCTGCTGAGGTACACCCTGGAGACANATGATCTCTNTAAGCTAAGCATGGCTGGGTCTGGNTAGTTCTTGAATGGGTGGCAATGATTGAAGATTTCTGAAGCCATGTCAGTGATCAAGACGGCAAACTTATCTATCCCCTCTAGAATTGCTTCTGAAATGTCTTTCACTTTTCTTTTTCATTTTAAAAAAGTCAGTTTCTTTTGTGGTACAGTGTGGGGCGGCTACCCACCAACCTCAGTTACCCAGAGTTTTCTTGGGTGTGAGTAGCGGGAAATATTAGATAGAAGGATTTTAGATTGTGGAAAAAAGATAGAAATACAGGATAGCCTCNAGAGGGCCCCGGAACCTATTTCACCGGCCCCGACTATCTCGGCCCCAGGGTATTTATAGAAAAGCTAAGGGGTGGAGCACAAGACCTTCCCCCCAGCAAAGCCACATGCAGACCATCTCAGACACCTGCACTCAGGCCTGTGGTCACATCCTCTCTATGCAGACCTGCTGGGTAAAGCCACAAGGACCCTAAAAATGGGCTCCCACAGTACAGGTATTTAGCATGAGCTCTACCCTCTTGCAGCACTAGAATGTCAACTGCAGGCTCCAGTTTTCTGTAATTTATTCACTGCCGAATTAATTATAGGCTCTTTTTGTTTTGTTTTAGCATCTCTGCATCTCATATAAGGATCAAATCTTACACCTTTTGACGGGCCTCTCTCCATCTCCTCCCTAGCACTCTTCTGCTTCTCAGGTTCTGCTCCCCAGTTTTGTGGGTTTGGCTACTTCAAAGTCCTCATAAAAATGGGATCAAGTAGTGTGTTTCCTGTGCCTGGTTCATCCACTTAGTATAGTATGATCAAGTTGGTCTACATTGTTGCAAATGACAGAATCTTCTTTNTCAAGGGTGGATAACATTCTGTTAACTTCTCTTTCTGTGTGTGAAAAGTGTAGCCCATTAAGTTGCTGTAACTAACCACACCTCCTTTAATCTCTGCTACATTAATAACCTGCTGATACAGATTGTTTAACTGGGAATGTAACAGAGAAAATATGACACGGAATCTGCTGCTCCCATTATGAGACCTTGTTTACCTGAAAAATCAAGTCAAATTGCAGGACAGGAAAAGCATTTAGATTAAATATTTGTAACAACCATCCAAGTCATTATAAACAGAAAGGATAGATAGCTTTAGTGCAGGAGTGTATTGTTTCAGNAGAAGAAGTCAACTCTGAAGTTGTGTCTTTTTCCTTTGAAAATGATAGGGTACTTCCTCTGCTCTGTGACTCACTTCCTGTTTGGGGGGACAGGATGCTGGATGCAGGGTGAAGCTCATTCTCTTTGCAAATGGATCCAGTTCTATTGTTTGTCTGAGGGACAATGATAGAGAGGCCTCTTGGCAAACTAGGGGAAGTGGCTCAGAAACAAGGTGATAGGTTTGTTGTATTCTCTCTCTCTCTCTCTCTCTCTCTCTCTCTCTCTCTGTCTCTCCCTCCCTCCCTTCCTCTTCATCCTCCTCCTCTTCCTCCTCCTCCTTCTGTAACATTGGTTGTCCTCTGTCCTTACAAAGTTAACCTATAGCTTAACTTTTCTCTGTGTAATGATGACTGTCATCTGATCTGCTGCCTGTAAGGAGTCACATTTAACTGTTCACCTCTCGTATCCTCAGCTCCCTACACACAATTGAATAGATAGATGTCCAAAAGTATGTCTTTCAAATTACGTTTTCTAAAGTTTTAACTATTTTGTCTGTATGCATCAAATGAAAACAAAGAAAATATAAATATTAGACTAATCTGTTGATTTGTTTCAAACTAAATTATTTTCCTAATGGTGGTGGCTACAGGAAACCCCCAACTTGGGGCTGGGGGATGGCACTCGAGGAGATCTATAGTTGTAGTTAGTGATGGTGGTCTCATATTTTGAGAAGACCCTTTATGTTCACCTAAATATTTTCTAAATTCCTTTATGTTTTTTTTCATGAATTCAGAATGGTGTTTATGTATTCCTCACACAGGATCACCTAGCCAGAAAATGAAGCAGGAAGTTGGCCATGNTGGTGTATCNTTGTAATCCAGGATACACCTCTGTAAGACCCAGAGACTAAGGGCACCTGTCACTCTTGGAGAGGATATGAATTCNGTTCCCAGAAATCACATGGAGGTTCACAAGTTCCAGCATTCAATCAATGCCTTCCTCTGACTTCTGAGGTCACCAGACATGCATGTGCTACACATACTTATATGCAGTAAAACNCCACTTACACACATCAATAAATAACAAGTACAAAACAGAAGCAGGGAGGGAGGAGGATAAAACAGAAGGTAATGGTTTAAGTGAAAAGACAAAAGTAGAGTAGAAATAGAAGTGTAGGAATCTAGACAACTAGTTAAAAAGACAACTAGAAGAGTAGAAAACTAGAAACTTATGTACCAACTGCTCAGTAGGAGGACTGAGGCATGACAGAGACCACAAAGCCAGTACCTCCTGGAGCACATGAACACAGACCTTGGGATCTGTCAGTACTTTATAAATAATCCGATTCTAGACCTGCTTCACCTGTGTCTACTCTAGCCTTAACCAGACGAGAATTCCAACAGCCTTACAGTTTTGATATGGTAAGTGCATGGTTTGTGTAATCAGAATTGGCACACAATGACACTCTCTTTGACAGACTAAGGCAAGGATCAGGGTATGAGTGTGGGATATTGACAAAGGGGGTGTTGGGCAAATGAGCAAAACAGCTCTTTTTTGACTTANGGTCTTCCACTTAGCGCTATCACACTTGGCCAAATCTGGTCACACCTTCGANTGTATGTACCTGATGTCGCTGGAGGCCTGCAGCACTTGCACCCTGAGCTGAGGCTAATTCTGTCACCGTGATTAGCTGTGTGTGGATAACTTATCTATGACAATTAAAAAACANAATCCATGATTGGCTTTTTTCCCTTGCCAGCCGGCCACTGTCTGCAGTCCTTAGTTGGCTTGCGCGGAGGGAATATAAAATTTAAAATTATTCTAAACTTAATTAGGGAGGGAAATGTGTAGCCAACTTACCACCCCCGTATAATGCAACTAAAACCAAATGTAAATGATTTTTGGATCATCCAAATTAGTTTTCCCTTCTGCCAGCTAGTGCGGAGCACTGAGATTAGCCGGGTAATAACAAGGCCTTCTAATAGGTAGCTTTTGGAAGAGGTTCCGTTTGCATTGGGAAAGCGTGTTGGGAAGACTGGCTTTTCCAAGCTCTTGTCTACATATTTATTTTTGGATTTATGATCCCAGCATACTGCATTTTAATTTGTTCCTTTTTGTTGAGTGTGCAGTTGATTTTCATGTCTGGCTTTTTATTTTGCCTTTGATGTGAATTTTTATAATTTTCAAAATGACAGCCCCTATTGCTTGCAGCACGTGGGTCAGGAGGAGCCCCTCTCCCACTGTGCCTTGTTAAAATTAGGCATCTTAAAAACACAACAATGCCTGCCCTCCCCCAGATTTGTCCCCGATGACCTAAGGCTTTAGAGGTCACAGGTCAGATTCTTTTCTTCTTTGCTTTATACACAACTGCTTCTTTCTTGTATGGAGAACCTTCAGATTCGTATGGGGCTGCAGTGTATATGGCTTGTGTTAAAGTGTAGAAACTCTGAGATGTGGCAGGGGTCTCTTTATGCTTTGTTTTGCTTTTTTGAGCAGGGTTCCTCGGTGTAGCCTTGGCTGTCCTGGAACTCACTCTGTAGACCAGGCTGGCCTCAGACTCACAGATCCACCTGCCTCTGAGTGCTAGAATTAAAGGTTTGTGCTACCTCCACCCCGTTTAACTCTGGTTTGAACGAGTGGCTACGGGAGGATTTAGATTATTTTAATGAATTATTAGAGCTCACAAGCAGTGAAGAGCCTCATTCCTCTTCTAGTCCCCCGTGGATCTGTTTATCAATTTTACCTTTGAAACAAATTAATTATGAAAAGGGCCAGACTATAGTCATTTCATTTGAATGCTTTTGATATCAAGGTAGGTGTGGGCTGTGGGGCCCAGTGGTCAGTGCAGAGCACTGGGAGCTTGGAGACATTGAATTTGCTCNGAGCAGATTATTAACTTTTTCTCTTTATGCATCGATGATTCAGTTGGTAGGAAAAGAACATCAGCTTAGGCGCCATCACTCCTGGTGGTGGGCCAGCAGGCCAAACCCTGTCACCTTTGCCTCATGGACAAATGTCATTATTACGTGTCATAGTTCTAACTTTTGAGCTTGCTCCAGAGACTCTGATGTGACATCAGCTTGCGTAGGGGTGTGGACAAAACAAGGAGCTGCGTTAGTCTCTAGAAGGGGTTCAGGAGACTGTGAGAAAAGACATGGAGTGTCTTAAGCAGAAGTTTTCACGATGCCATGCTACACCCCGTTTTCATGTCTCTATGAATGCAAAATGCATTCTCCATNTCTGTTGACATCGATTGGTCGTTTGAGACTGAATATAAATGCCCTTGCCACACCTGTGAGTAGGCTCCAATTTAGCGGCTAGCCACTATCAAGTAACTGAAGGTTTTGTTGCATTGCTNTGTTTCGTTGCATTGCCCTNATTCGTGGCCTCATGGGTGACCTCTGGCCTTCACAGATCTAGTGGAATGGTAGGTTGAGCTACTGTTCTGTCAGTCTGGACTTGACTTGAGATTAATGAGGACAGGATTCACTTCTCTTCTAAACTACTAAAGAGGTTAGGAAATGTAGTGGGAACCAGATAATTAAAAATCCAGTGGTCAGTAGCATCCATTTCTTGTGTAAGATGGCCCCAGCCCCTTCTTTTGTGTACAACCTCCTTTCTTCAGTGCTTAAGGCTTTGCCAANGAAGCCTAGGCTGAGCTCATTGGTGAAGGACTGTTCAGGCACTCTGGAGGACATGTAGATAGTGACGGTACAGGTCCTAGCCATTTCCCCGGCCCTGTACTTACTGTTCAGGATTGTCAGAAAACAGTCTGTGAGGAGGAGGAAGGGACTCTGTGAGCCCCCCTCCCCCAACCCCTTTAAAACCTTTTCAGTTTGGCTGCTGAATGGAAGCATGCACTTTATTTAGAAGTGAGTAGGGAGGGGACTGCAGCTCTGGGTTGACACCCTTCTGGTGCTTATCCATAAATATGAAATGGTGTTAGAACACCAGACACTAGCGAGCTTTCTGATTGGCTGCCGGTGATGTCATCTTGTCATTAATGCTGTGCTCAGAAAATAAACTGATCTGCCTGTTTTCTCCCCCCACCCCCATGTTAAAAAAAAAAAACCCTGAAATGTATGAAATCCATTTTGTCATCTAAAAGGAGGCACTTCAGTTAGGACATTTTGAAAGAATTATTATATTTCTCATGTGTTCTGTCATTTTGGCCTTCATTTGAGCGCTGCTGTAATCACCCACAGGCATTCAGTCTGTCGCATCCTGTTGCTTAAGAGGAAGACAGACGCTTTGCAACACCTGGGCACCACAGTTGACATTTGCAGACACTAAGTGCTAATGCAAAAGATAGGAATTCCTTCCTGTCAGCCTTGCAACATCCGAGTGTGCTGAGAGCCGAAGTTGGCACTTTCAGGGTTTGAAACAAGAGGTGGATAATGGAAAGGGCCTTTAAAAAATGTGTGTGTGTGTGTGTGTGTGTGTGATGCATATATGCACATTTGTGTGTACATGTGTTTATGAGTATGCATGAGTGTATGGGGGCCAGACTGTCTTTCTCTATCAATCTTTACATTATTTTGTCAGAGTCTCACTAACCTGGAACACCATGATTTGGCTATGCTGCCTGGCCACCAAGAGCCAGGTTTCTGCTTGTCTCTACCTCTCCAGTGATGGGGTTATAGCAGCAGCACACTTCTGTGCTTGGCTTTTTATATGGGATCCAAACTTGGGTCCTCATGCTGACACATCAAACACTTTGCCAACTGAGCCATCTCCCTAGCC
>LZPO01087174.1:191315-218915 GCA_001675575.1 Neotoma lepida | reverse complement strand
ATATATACAGTGTGTGTGTGTGTGTGTGTGTGGCTTCAGAGATGAGAGTTTTTCTTTCCTTATTAAAAGGCTGTGTTTGTCTGTCTGTCTCTGATTGTAGGGATCAAACTTAAGACCCTGAACATGCTGAACTCACAATGATACTAAGCTATAAATCTGTTCCTAATTCATGTTTTAGTATTCACACTTAGTAATAGTTGATAAGGAATTAACTCTTAAACTCTACCTTATAGTAAAAGGGTGATGAAGTCTAACCAAATGCTTAGACCTTTAAAAAAAGAAGAAGAACTTTGCAAATCTCAAGCTCTCTCTGTGCCCTTTGGGAAAATGAGGTGCTGTTAGTGGGAGAGACCTCCATCTTGATGGTGATGCTCTGCTTCCTCAGTAAAGTGGTTGGGCTGTTTAAGGAAGGTAGTTGGTTCCGTCTGNACTTGAACTTTCTTGTACAGATTTTTTTCCCCTATGAGTCCTAAAGTCATGTTTTTGTTATTTTTCTATCTTCTTGCCTTGGACTTGACATTTTTTTAAACTTTCTCAAGGATTTCTCACTCAGCTATGTAGGCATCCTACTTTCTGGTTAGTATGCTTGCTGTTTCTACAGTGGGGCTGCTGTTAGGGGCACACTTCTGGGACTGGAGAGGTGGCACAAAGACTGAGAACACTCACTCTTCCAGAGAACTTGACCTTGGGTCCCAGCACCCATGTTGAGTGGCTGACAACTGCCTGTAGCTTCCGCTGCAGGAGATCCGATGCCCCTTTCTTGCCTCTCTGAGCACCTGCACTCGTGTGCACACACTTAGGCATAAGCACACACATACACACAACTAAAAATAATAAAATAGAAAAAGCATAGGTCTGCATGATTATTTCCATGTCTTGGATTCCTGCAGTGTGTGGAGGCTGAAACTATGTTTGCTAGTTGGTGGTTCAGACAAGTTACAGGTAGACTATAAAAGCCCCTGTCTAGATTCCTATCTCTCTCGCCAGCCAAACCAGACAGAGAGAAAGGAAGGTGTATGCTGAGCAGTGGAGCAGGCAGTTTTTGTCAAGAAGTAGAGTTCCTGGTGGGTAACTAATGTAATAATGAGGAGATAAAGAGGGGAGTCACAAAAGCTGTTCACAACAAACCTAATGTGTGAACTTGGGCCTGATAAAAATAATATTTCTGAAGTACCTAAACAAGCCACTCAGGAATGAGAAGGTTATTTGTTTTCCCAGTTAAATGGGCCGAGAACTCCTGCGGTATACCTCAGGTCCCAGGATGAGGTCATAAAGGTACTGTCGATGGTTCCGGTTTAGTTAATTTATTCATCTCGGCCTTTTGAGAAGGGTCCCTAAGTAGCCTAGGCTTGCACTGNACATGTAGCTGAGGATGACCTNGAACTGCTGATCTTCCTGCCCCATATTCTCCGTGCCAGGATCACAGGCATGCACCACCGCGTCCAGCTAGATGATTGCATTTGGAATGTTCCTGTTTGCTGTCTGTGCTTAGTTCTCTTGTGATATCCAGATGGGAAGTTTCAAGGCTGAGAATATGTCTGCTGTGGAGGCAGCGGTGTTTCTTTGATAGGGGATTATTTAAGGATCTAAGAGACTGAATGAGTTATTTTTAGAGGATGCTGGGTGAGCATGTATGGAAGGGCTGGAGTTGGGAAGAGCAACCCTGGTAGGAGCCAGGGCAGCCCAGAGTTCTCCGTAGTTGCCTGGAGGCTAGAAAAAACTGGAAGGCTAAATTACTCAATTGAACTTAAGCAAATCTACTTCTCCAGTTATGCCACATAGCCATGCCAGGCCCACGAATCTCTCAGCCCACTTAGTGACATGTAGTTTTTACAAGGAAGGTGATCTTGCTTTTTAGAGACATTATTAATTATATTTCAGCTTATGAATTTCCCTGACTCCCACTTCTTTACCTTGATTTCAACCCTGTTAAGGTTTTAAGTGGAGAAACTGATATCTAAGCAAGGGTAAGAGAATGAGGTCACTTATCGCAAAATTTCTTTAAACCTTTAATTATTGTAAACAAAAGATCCAGTTTCTCTGGAGGGTGTAGTCATGCCTTAGTTTTGTGGCTGGCTGGTTCTTAGATTTTTGACTATATGAGTTTGAGTCATGGTGTGACCTGAAAGCTACAGTGGGGTATTTTACAAAGAAGTGAGTACAGTCCTTGGCCATGAGATCATTCGCAAACAAAAAATTGTATTTAAATAATTAACTAAATAGTCTAACTTTTTTTTATTACTTCAANAAGACTAATTAGTGTTTGTTACAAACTGGAGTTTGAAGGTAGGATTTGCATGATCCTGGCTTCATGGTTCTTTGTCACTGCAGCCTGTATGTATGTCACTGCCTGTGTATGGATTTGTATTTGGCAATCAAAGAAGTTTGGGGGAGTGTCAAGCTCTTGGCAGACAGCAGACGTGTAGGAAACACTTGATAGACAGTTGATAGTGAGTGACAGAGTTAACGGATGAATTATCATGGCTAGTTAGGTCAAGTTTCTGCTGTGCCTTCACTCCCCAGGTACACACAGTTNGACCCTGGGAGGAGGCCTTGGCTGTTCCTTTGCAGATGCAGCCCCTAGGACTGGCTGTTGACTTTGAACCTTTCCCATGATGCCCTTCCCTAGTGTTGCTAATTAATTAATTAAGTCAGGATCTCATGTATCCTAGGTTGACTCACTGGATAGTGAGAAGATGACCTTGCATTTCTGATCCTCTTGCCTCTACTGCCTTTGTTCTGGGATTAATAGGTGTGTACAAACAAGCCTGGTTTATGTCATGCTGGGTTGAACCTAGTGCTTTGTACTAATCAAGTACTCTAGTTCCCAACTGAGCACATCCCCAGCCCCAGGGTCACTATTTTAAAGGCCCATATCGTCTAAGGAAAGCAGTCCTCTTGGTCTTGTTACTGAATTTTGGCAAAGGATGCATGAGTTAACTCCATGCTCTGAACAGCTATGACTACATTAATNTCAGTCCCTTGATCACATGCAATTCTCACAGAAAGATCTTGAAAGGTGAAAGTTTTTTTTTTTAATTAAAAAAAAAGTGAAATAAAAATATGCTTGTTTTCCAACCTAGATTGATGAGCTGGCACGGAGGGAAGGCCAGTCTTTGAAATCTATAGGCATCCTGTTGCAGGTCCAACCCCACTGACTGCCACCACATTAGTAATGGTTTGCCTGGCTTGCTCTGCCAGCAGGCCCGGCTGGGCGTGCACAGATGGTGCCAGGTGCAGAAAACGACTGCCCAGCCCCACAGTAAGGCCTCAGCTCTGTCTTCCACCTCCAGGGAACAGGCCAGACTGAGACTGGGTTGTTTGTGGACCTGCTCCTGCTTAATGTCTACAAGACCAGTTAGGGGGGTGTCCCTCCCTCCCCATGTCTTAAGTAATGCTTTATTGTCATAGTTGGGCCTTTCTGAGCTGTTAGGCAGCTGGGACTTTTACAGGGTCTTATGGCCTTGGGGTTGTTCCACAAGGGAATTTGAAACTAGAACTGATCTCATTCCAAGGAGCCAAGTATAATGCCCTGCTTGTTTTCCTAGAGCCATTTAGCTTAAGGAAAATGTGAGTGGGCTGGAGGTGGGGGCAGGGAGGAGTTCTCAGAGTTTGAGTAATCCACTTAACTCAGGGGTAAAACGAATTTTATTTCAGNAGGCAGCACACATGGGCTAGGTCCTTCTGGCTGCCACTGGTTTCTGAGGTATTGATGATAAACAGTCAATACTCCTTGTGTGGGGTCAGTAATGGAAATGATGACTGTGTTCCCCCAAAGATGGGAAAGAAAAGGACCTCATTAACATCCAGCCATTGGAAACTGTGAGCCCCGGCTTCCTAATTAGCAGATCCATTCTTTGAAAATGCAGCTTTTATTGCATTACCCAAAGTTAAAGGAAAAATGCACAGACCTGAGACATCTCCACCTCAGCTGTAGTTTAGCCAGTGAGAGTCACTCTGGAAAAGTCCTGATGTGGAATGGAATGTTAGTGTAGGTGCCTGTAATTGCAGACGCAGTGGGTGGACCATCCTGGATTCTGGCTTTTTTCTTTTTCTAAGATTTTGTTGGATTTTTAATTATTTGTCCTTGTGTGGATTTGAGTTCATGAGTGCAGTGCCTGCTGAGGCCTAAAGGGGGTACCAGATACATTTGATCGGGAGTTACAAGTGTTGTGAGCTCCTGAAGTGGGTGCTGGGAACTGAGTTCCAGACCTCTGTAAGAGCAGCCAGTGCTCTTAACCTGCGCCATCTCTCCAGTCCCCTGCTCGCTTTCTTCTTTCTTTTTTCTTCTTTTTTGGCTTCTAGGCCTCCCACTCCGTTGGCTTTCATGTCTCCATCTAGGTTGGTGTTGGCTCTGCATCTTACTCCTGACTTGGCCACTTATTTTTGGATTATTGGGTGAAACAGCTTCATTCTGGATGACTTTTCCTCAGAGGAGCTGCTGTTGTGAAATGTGAACATACTTTTAAGGATATGACCTGACAAAGGTTTACAATAATTTCATTAAGTGAACATACTTTTCTTCTTGATGATATAAACACACAGATCCTGTTGCCCTCACTCTAGTGCTTTTGATTGGAATAGAGGAGCATGTCCTAGAAGGAGATTCTCCCCACAGGGAGGGGGCCTTTCTGACCTTGCTGGGGAGGAATGCTGCACACTGAAATACAACATGGCTTGTTGGGAGTCTGGAGTGCTACCTAGAGGACACATATCAGCATGCTAGAAGGTTGTCTCTTCTTGGCTGTAAGTGAAACCCAGGCATGGTAGTATCAATTAGATGTGAGGCCAAATGGAGAAAGGGGAGTTGAGGATGACAAAAGTAGGGCCCTAGCGTCTGATAGATGATGAAACACAGTGGAAAGATGAAGATGAGAAATTCAATCTAAAGCGATATGTACCTGACGTATCCACAGGTCCTGGGATGTTGAGTATCTGGAGCAAACTTTGAGAATGTACGCTGAGGTGGACACAGAGCTGGTGACGAGGCCACTGAATTGAATAAGATCACGGGGAAGGAAGGTTGGCTATCTGAGGCCAGAATTAGAAGTGCACACATGTTCCTCCCATTTCCATCAAGTGAACAACTACGTGCGTTTGCCAGGGGAAGATGAATAATAAAAAGTAGCAGTTGATTGTGTCCAGACCACACTTGGTGAGCATCTGATTAGGAGAAGCCAGAGTGATCTTTGGGAAGGTAGGAACAAGTCCTTGACAGTAACCCAGCAGTGGGCTTTTGCAAGGCTCTGGTCCGGTCCACAGATGCTCTCTCATTTGAACTCAGTGCCAAAATAAACCAGAATGTAGATAGCTGGGGTTTGAAGTACATAAAGCAAGCATCTGCCAGTCCATTTAATAGCTGGAGCAAAAGGAACCCAGAGATGAACATACACCGAGGCCAAGGATTAAACCTGGTCAAGAGGCCACATCAAGCTGGCTTGGCAAGCAGGCCTGGTGACCCAGTAATTATACTGGTGCCTGCTTCTATGTGGGCCTTTTCCACTGGGTTTAAAAAAAACTTTCCTCTAACTACTGGGTCTCGTAGAAGTTGGGCCACTTCTGCTTGTGGTGGTTTTCTGTGTGGAGTCTGTGCTCTGTGCTGTGTTTGCTTATTCTGTCCTAACAGCCTTGGGCCTGGGAGTCCTGTCCTCACCACCTCCAGACAGAGCTCACAGGAAGTTTGTGAGGACATATCCTTCTGGGAGAAGGGAAGAGTCCAGCATAAACTATGCAACTACATGGCTAGACTAACTCATGTGGCCTTGACTGAAGCCTTCTCTGTGCATGCCCTGCCCCCAGGCTTCTGTTAAATATTTTGGCATAGATGTTAGGGAAGGGAATCAAAAGAAAGAAAATTCATCTTAGTTTATCTTCTGTTGAATACCACAGACTGCATGGTATTCATCAAAGAAAAGAGGTTAAATTTGACCTCTTGGTTCTAGTACAAGACTGAGGGGCTCTTATCTGGTGATGACCTTTTAATTTTTATTAAAAAAATTCTCTCTCTCCACCCATATGTTTTGTGTGTGTGTGTGTGTGTGTGTGTGTGTGTGTGTGTGTGTGTGTGTGCATTCACATGTGTAGGTACATGCCACAGTATACATGTGGAAGTCAAAGGATGGTTTGCAGGAATCATTTCTTTCCTTCTACCCTGTGGGTTCTGGGGTCAAACTCAGGTCTTGTTAGACTTGATGACAAGCATTCTTATATGTCATCTTATATGTCATCTAGATAGCACTGATGATGGGCCTTTTGTTAGCAGAGTCTTAGGGGTACAGATCATTAGGANGTAGGAGGAGAACAAAAGGAGCAAAAGGAGGAGGTACAGGAGAAGAGAGAGAGAAATGGACAGATAGCATCACTCGGTGAGATAGAGGCCAGGAGAACAGGGAGGGCCCAGTTCTTTTCTTTTATAGCAACTCACTCCTGTGGGAACTAACCGAGAGGATAGTATTAGTCTCTGTAGGCACCAGGCATGGCCTAATCACNCTCCACTATGCCCGACCTCTTGAAAGTACCACCAAATTTGTTTCTTCTTAAATTTTATTTTATATGTACATGTGTGCCTGAGCACATGGATGTGCACTGTGTGCATTCCGGAGCCTGCGGAGGTCAGAAGAGGGCATCAGATCCCCTGGAACTGGAGTTGAAGCTGCCATGTGGGTGCTGGGAACCAAAGTCAGATCTAGGTGCTCTTAACTGCTGAGCTATCTCTCCAGCCCCACCCTGCCACCTTTCCACACCACCGTTCTAAGGACCAGAATAAGAAGCTTCGGGGGAGACAAACCACATCCAAACCATCNCAGATTTGGTGGCAAGACTTAGACCTTGCAGTGAGTGTGCCTTTACAGCTCTCCTTAGGGAAGATGTCCTAGAAAGCTAACTGTAGCAGGGGTCCTGTGCTGTTGTTCCCTTTCGGGGAGGGGGCCAACTAGGTGCGGAGTCAAACCACACAGACTCCGGGAGAATGTCNAAACAACAAGCTCAGTTTANTCAGGAAGAGGCAAGCCTTATATACCCTCCACCCNACCCTGGGGGAAGGTCTGATGAATATGCATCTGCTGGTGTGACATGGCTGCCTCTCATTGGTCCAGGTCATCTCCAGATTGGCTCTCAGAATGTATCTTTTTTACTGGTTTGAGCCGGCTGGCTCTCAAGCCTGTTAGGGATGAGTCATCCCACAGTTAACATTCAAGAAACATTCAAGTAAAAATCATGGTAATTGTTGATAGTTTAGATGGATAGATGGATGATGGTGAGACTTTATTTTGGGTAAATTATCCCTGGAATATTTAAGGTGCAATAAGATTAGTAAAAAATACTTTACACATCCCTCCATTGTGAACAGTGAATCTATTGAATAAAGTAATGCAAATTTTTTTTTTTTTTAGAACCTCTGAGAGTGTCATTGNAATATATTCTTAATCACTCTTGGTTCAATTGAAATAAGGATTTAGTTGTCTGAAAGCAATAATCATGCTATTGATAACCCAGAAGAATTTTCAATTCAACGTGAATAGTATTGTAAATATCATCATCTTTGGCTATCAACTGACTGCTTGAACTCATTGCAATTAACATCTCCCCCAAAGATAAAATAACTTCCAATCACTGGAACTCAAAAGGCCCAGTGATCATCCTTGCCCTTTTGAGTATCTCTGAGGANAAAGTCACATACAACAGTAATATGTATAAAACTCTTAAGTTTTAGGCTATTCTATGCACATTATGCCCAACATCCTATGGTACTGCTTATCTGAAGTTCTGTATGTGAAAGATAATGATTGGAAACCTAATACTACATGAAAATTCCTCCCTGTCCAAGAAAGGCCAAATTATGTCTATTATATGAGAACATGGACTGTGTAATCCTCCCTCGACAATGTCAATGATAAACACAGGTGGTGCGTGGGGATTTACTGAATAGTCTGTACTGTTCNTACACACTCTCCNCTTCTCTGACTCTCCCTGCTCTGCCCCAGTCAGAAGGCATACACCATAAATGGTCTTCTGATTAATCTTGAAAGAATTAGAGATTTGATTTATCAAAATGCCTCAGGGCCCAATAGCTCTTAGTGCACTTGCTTTTGTCAGAAAATTTATAAAATGTGGGGGTTGTTTTTGTTTCATCTTAGTATATTTCATTTTGTCATATTTGGTTGTTATCTCTTAGAAGCCTGTTCTTTCCTAATGAGAGACAGAAAGGGAGTGGATCTGGAAGGGAAGAAAGCTGGGGAGGAACTTCAAGGAGGAGAGGAAAGGAACTATAATCAGGATATATTATGTGAGAAAAGGATCTATTTACAAAAGAAAAAACAATTAAAAAAATAAAATGTAGGAATTTATAAGCCCAAGAATGGTCTTTTTACTTTCATAGAGCAAGCAGTTGGTTCTATATTTTGAGGTNAAAGCATGTGATTCCACTGGCTACCCATGGGATCCAAGCCACTTTGATTACTTGGCAAATGCCCACCCTAACTATGTGTCTCNCTGTGTGTATGTGCCATGTATGTGTGGTGCCTGTGGAAGCCAGAAGAAGACATCACATCCTCTGAAGCTNGAGTTACAGGCAGTTGTGAGACACTCAATGTGGTTGCTGGGAACTGAACTCTGGTCCTTTGTAAAAGCAGAAAGGCTCTTAATCACAAAGCCATTTCTTCAGCTCTGCAATGTGTCCTTCAGAGTGTGTGTCTATATAGACAGCAATAAAGTTGGTGTTACTCTTGGGGATGTATCAACGTACTTTTTATTTGTTTACTATGGAAGTGTGTTTTCATCTGGTATACTTCCTGTGGACCAATCTTACTTGTCAGTACTTCACATTCACCCTCAGTCTTTTTAAAAGACATTTTCCCACCTCAGACACTAATTATTAAAATTGCATGATTCGCCAGACAAACACAACTCAGTAGTGGTATTTGAGCAACAAATCAATGAGCAAATATTGATGCAACACACATGCCACATGAGCATGACACCATCTGGGGTTCTGAACATGATTTATACAGGAAGACGGAGCGTCTCTGCCTTTAAATGGCTCAAAGTCTAATTAGTAGGAGACTGGCGGAAGANCAGAAAATACCATGAACACTCTTAAACCAGTTTTCACAGTCGCTGGCGTTGTAGCTTTGCCATCCATTCATGCATTGTGTCCTTGCTGAGTGTCTCGCCACAAACAGGAAAGCGTGCTGTGGGCTGGCACATGGGGAATATAACCTAGTTTGGGACCTCAGGGAGCTTGTAGAACAANGCTTACTGTCGTTATCCACATAGTAAGATGAAACTGTCATTTTATCTAATTNAGAAATGAATAAAGTAGTTACACTGACCGCTTATGGGTAAACTGCAAGTTTTGATATCTGACCGCCATAGAAAGACCGTTCAGTGTTAGTAACCGGTTGATTGGCCTCTGGATGTCCAAGTTGTGGAGTGGGTGAGGCATACAGCACTGGAAGGAATCATATTAGATTTGAGAGTTCTGCTTATTGATGATGATGATGATGATGTCGTCTCATGTGGCTTAGGCTGGCCTCAAACTCGATACATAGCTGAGGATGAATTTGAACTCTTGATTGTCCTGAGTGCTTGGATTACAGGAATTCCTAGTTTCAATCTTATTTTTTAATCTCTCTTCTCTTGTAGATGGTACAATGCAATTATAGTGAATGTTAGTATTAATATTGGCATTTACAATTCTTAAACTTGCATTTGTAGCTTACCAGTTGAGCAAAATGACACAAGTTACATAAATTTATGGGCATCCACTTACATGTCTATAGAAAATAGATTGTAAGGAATATTTATCCATTCCCCAAGTGATGTGTGAGGACAAATGAGAGAATTCATTTAAGATGAAAACNTTGGGAGAGACAAACATTTCACAGGTTTCAGTTGTTACTGTTGATGGGTGCAGGGGATTGATTTCTGTTAAACACCAGCTTCAAGATGGTTTTCTACTTTGGAAGATAATCGTGGCTGCNCCCAAAAGTACATTTTTATTGGGGTTTAGTATTAGTGAGCTAGAGAAGTATGTCTCATATTTCTTGAGACTGATCATTGATAAAGAGAAATCGTGTGTCAGCTTGTAGTTCTANAACTCTTGTAAATCAGGCTTCGGCTTAACCTTTACCATGTTGGGAGAAATATCTAAAACCAGGCTATGTGCATGCCTTATTTTTGTCTTACTGGGTGAAATTGCAAATCAACCAACAGGAGAAATTGTTGGCCCTTTGATGCTCATTCATTTATCTGGTCATCTCTTGAATGTTCAGTGAAGGTTGGTGTGTTTGTGTATTTTGTTCATGACTGTAACCTTAGTGCCTGGATCAGAGGCTGGTTAGTAACACATGCACTATGAATTTTTCTTAAACAACAACTGTGGAGACCTTGTAATATTTTACAATGTTAGAAGGTTCTTAGAAATATTAGTAATTAAGAAATAATTACCTTCAGGTTCTCACTGTCCAATAAGTGGAAAAAAAAACAAAGAGACAGTGACAATTGGGTAGCAAATGGAGTAGGGGAATCCTAAGTGTACCAAGGGACCTGGGGAGAGGGCAGTAACTTCACCAAAATGAAGGTGATAGTGATTTTTGGTACAATGTGTTCTTCCTCTAGAGTAGTGGATGTTTTAGAGTACTATCTCTGAGCATAGCAGCCATCATTTCAGTGGGGCAGCTGTGNCTACTTGAGGAGACCCAGTGCCTGAGCCTGTTGACTCTTAATGTTCTCTCTTAGAAGGTGGGGGTGGGGGAGTGTCATTTGATCCTCAGCTGAGATTCTGGCTGCTTCCTCCTGTATCTCCTGGCCAGTTATAAGCAATTCTGCCTTAACTGAACATGGCCTCCTGGTCTTAGAGGTGCTGCAGTATACTGTAGACTGTGGAGGGCTGACTCAAGAGGAGACTTCATCCATGAAGTTGTCCATCCATGCTGGAGTGAGACTTTCTGGTAGTGTGCTGTCATGGGGTCATCCATGCTCCTGTAAGTAACTTGTCACCTGTGCTGTGTTAGGAATCCCAGGAAACGTGCTGGTTCCCTGAGTTGGAGTTCAGAGGAAATGCGCTCTTGTTTCTTGTCAGTGCTCTGCTCTATGAGAGAAGGAAGCTGTTTGTTTATATCTCCCCAGGGAAAGAGTTCCCACAACAGACTGTGGGAATGCTTAGTTCCTGGAAGAAGATTCATTGTAGAGAACTGAAAAATAATAATAAACACGGAAAAAGAGGGCCAACTTGTCCCTTCATTATCACCATACAAGAAATACCCCTGCAGTAAGATTGTCACAGTCTCCTCCCCGTGCTACCCTCAGGTCTGACACAGTCACCTGCCACCTGCTACCTTTGAGTTACTTGTCATTCTGAAAGTCGAACCTCCTGGCTTGCAACAGTAATTTTTTCAGATGTGTCCTCTAAGCAAGCAAATCTATGCAAAGACTTTTAACTCTGATTACACAGTCCACCTGAGACAACCTTGGAATAAAAAGAAAATGGNTTTTTTTTGACCTGCAGAAGGTTAGAGGAGACTCTCCCATTCTTTCAAAGCAAGCTGATCTTTCAAAAATATCTGCTCTATCCTAAAATTCAGTGTGTTCTCGGCTCATCCTCACAAACTAGCATCCTTCTCCTATCAAAGAATGACCTTTCAATCATTGAAAAGTAATTTTTAATCCAAACTTGAATTGAGTTCCACCATGTTCCTTTTAATATTTTATTTTGATCTACCAGTGAGTTATGATTATATAGTTTTGATTGCTCCTAGACTTACAAAAACAAAACAAAACAAACTANTAGTGCTATCTTCTGTCAGTCAGCTCCCTCCCTGGATTCATAACCTATTTACTATCAGTCATTGTTGAAATGTTATCTTCTCAATATTATGTGATATTTTAGATGTTTTCCAGATTATGAGGTGATCAAGTTATGTTTCCTTATTTTTTCGAGCTATTTAAATATGAGGGGAGATTGGACTCAATATCCAAATAAAAAATTCAGCTCAAGAGAGCTCAGAATTGCCCAGCATAAATTTTCATTCCCAGGGAACCAGGTACCTAATGCTCTTCATGTAGCTCAGCCCACCAAAGTGGCTTATTTCCCCAGCAGGATCCACACCATTGATTTTTGTAGAGTAAATCATAACAGCCTATTAACATCCCATTATGCAGAGCATAGCTCTAATAGGGAGTATCTACAAGGTCAGAGATCAGAAGTAGACTTGAGGATGCACTCTTCAGAAGAGGATTGAATGGAAAATGAAGACGTGGAGCCAACTTCATGGGCGTGTCTTTTATGAGAGTTCCCATGTGGGATGGNGTAAATCCTGAGAAGACAAATCGAGGCTGTGTATGACTTCTTGCTAACTGAATCATTGGAATGTTCTAGTCCCATCTACTGCTTTCCTATTGGCGTGAGCTAGTCTTTGAGCCCAAGTGTTGTTGAGATTTAACAGCTGGGGAGTGGTGGTGTCTTGTGTAGATTCCTACCAAATAGTACAGGTGCTTATCAAGCAGGGAGCTCGTCCACAGCCCTGGGATAGCACAATAAGCAACAGGAAGAAATGTTCCTGCTGTTTTAGCTATTGTCTGGAGCCTATGAGCGATCCTCAGCTGGTGTTGGATTAAGCATGACAGTTAAATAGTTAGGAGTTTCTCAATAGAATCTGGAGGACCATGCTAGGAAAAGTAGCTCCAAACTTGAGGATTTAGTTACATTAATAGTAAAATTAACAAGAATGTTGGTGTTTACTGTGTGCTAGATACTTGTTCCAGGCTATGAGAAACCCTCCTTGAAGACACAGCTCCAGAGAACCTGCATCCAGAAGGCTCTACCTATTTCCTATAGGCTTCAGAGCACTTCTGTAAACATCTGAGAGAAATTTAAAGTTAATCTGACTTCACTCCTTCAGTCATGGATTAGCCATTCATTGTTTGGGTGGGAATTGAGCAAGAAGATAAGTATCTTAAGAATGTAATAGGAAAGAGGAGCTAAACAGAAGGACTGTCAGGAGAAAATGGTGTCTGGAAAAGGGAGGGAAGAGATAATTTCCAGAAGGAAAGGGTGGATCAGCCCTATCACCTGTCCTGGAGAAGGCAGATACAGATAAGCTCACCAAACAAACTGAATCACAAAGTGCAGAGACTTAATTGGTGACCTCTGGGAAACCTTTGGTGGTCCTGGGAGGGGGAAGTCTGTTTGCAGGGCCTGGTGAAGAAGACAGGAGAGAAGCAGACANCCAATACAGGATTTTTTGGGAGAAGGGGTGGCTTGGAGAAGCCAAGGAGAGTGAGTACAGAACAGACTGCTAGTTTCTAATTGTACATCCTGTAAGTTCTTCAATCATTCTGGGCTTTGATTTCCGTGTCTCCAAAGCAAGGTAGCCTGAATGACTGGACGGAGTCCAATGAGTTTGTTTGTTTGTTTGTTTGTTTGTTTTTGTTTTTCAAGGCAGGATTTCTCTGTATAACAGTCTGTCCTGGAACTCGCTTTGTAGACCAGGCTGGCCTCGAACTCACAGAGATCATCCTGCCTCTGCCTCCTGAGGTTAAAGGCATGAGCCACCATGCCCAGCTTGGAGTAGATTCTTATCAGGTCAAAACCTTAGAGCTACTGTGAACATCCAATGATAATTTAAAAGAGCAATTACTCTTGTTTATGTGTGTGTGCTATTTTAAGAAAATTTTTATTTTTCTATTAGCATACAAAGTATTGGATGTCATTATGGTAGTTTTGACTAAAATTTGTTTTAGTTGATTCTTCTCTCCCATCTGTATCCTTCCCTATCCCATGGAAAGATTTCTTCTCTCTTTGTTTCTCTCTCTCTCTCTCTCTGTCTCTCTGTCTCTCTCTGTCTCTCTCTCTGTCTCTCTGTCTCTCTCTCTCTGTCTCTCTGTTTCTCTCTCTGTCTCTCTGTCTCTCTCTGTGTGTCTCAGCATGGTCTCATTCTGTAGCTCAGGCTGCCCTGGAACTCATCATGTAGTTCAGGTTGGTCTTGCCCTCACAGCAATTGTCCGTTCTCAGCCTCCTGAGTGCAGTGGTTACAGGTGTAAGTCACCACTCCCAGCTTTTTTTTTTTAATTTATTTTTCATGACACTAAATGCAAAATGTATTAATCTTAATTATACAATTCAATATTGCAAAGTATATTTGTATCTTTGTATACCCAATCTCAGAATACGGACATTCTGAACACAACTAAACGACAATCCGTACTCCCCCTCCCTCTTTCTCCCATCAGCCCCCGTTGTTCTTCTGTCCCTATGTTTGACTGCTGTAGTNCTTCCCACGAGTTTGAAGCATAGCATGTGTCTTAGNGGCTGGCTTATTTCATCTTATCATGTTAGCCACAAGGCTCGTTGGTGTTGTGTCACATTTTGTTCGTCCATTTGATAATGGGCATTTGGGTTTCTTCAACATATGGGTGATTGTTACTGTGAGTGATGCCCCATGACCATGGGTATACATACAACTATCCTCTTTATAAAGCAAGNGACAAGTTCCCTTCTCTGCTGTATGGCAGCTCATGGCTGATGTGAGGATGCATCCTGCAGTGGAGACAGAATAGCATTCAGAGAGAACAAAGATGGAAAACTTACTTCCTTTAGGACATAGACTTATGGCCCACAAGATTGTTGCCCTTACTGAATTATTTTCCAATAAAGAAAGAAAGGGATTCTCTTTAGTTTCCTTTTCAAATTTGCATTCTAGAGGAGCCCCGCTAGAATGGATTGTTTTGGGCTACAGAAACACTTTTCTGTACTGTGCAGTTTATTTGCTTACATTGTGAAGAGTAGGGGCAATGAAGGATTGGGGGCTTCTAGACAGATGAAGAGCGCTTTGCAAATGTCCTGCTGTGGGTCACTGCAAAGCTTGGGCTCAGCAGCTGGCTGGTCNTGGTCTCTCCCCCAATGATGCCTACTCATGTCCTGGTGTCTCCGGCCTTTACCTTGTTTAATTANTATTTCTCTTCCCACTATGGAATGATGAGAAGAGCACAGCATTGTCTTGCCATGGTTTTTCTTCAGTCTTTTAAAACATGGCTATTTCTATTCCTCTTGGGGAAGAAGCTGTACTTAACCTGGCAACCCCGAGAGTGGAGTTCTTCACCTATGGAGTGTCAGCCCAGGAGTCCAATCGACTGTGTTCCAAGAGTTTCTTCAGACCCAGAAGAGCTCAACCTCCAGCNTGGTACCTCAAGAGTGCACAGGAAGGCCAACATTTACCCCNCCATTTTAAGGATTTACCAACTAGGTCTTCTTCAGTTTTCTTTAGTGTCTGGACTTTGAATCAACTGTGTGGAGAATTGGATGCCGCATATACTATCTGTCTTTTCTGTGTTAAACAGAAGATGGAAGAAAAGAAGGGGNAAGGNGGGAAAGGTCTTGAAGAAGCCGCCCTGAGTGATCACAGTGGGTTTTGAAATTCTGTACTACCAGTGAAATAAAAGAAAGAGGCTGTTCACAGCAGATTTCCCAGGCCCAGCTAGGTGCACATTTTCAGGTCCAAGCCATCATTTAGTTTTTGAGTAGAGTTTCCTGTCATTTTCAGATCTCCTTCCCTAGTTCCCATCTAAACTCTTTGAACTTTACTTATTAAGGTTTTAATGATTTATTTATTTTTATTTTATGTATATTGGTGTTTTGCCTGTATATGTGTCTCTGTGAGGGTATCAGACCCCCTGGAACTGGGGTTATAGACAGTTGTGGGCTGCCATGTGGGTGCTGGGAATTGAACTCATGTCCTTTGGAAGAGCAGCCAGTGCTCTTAACCACTGAGCCATTTCTCTAGGTTCCATCTTTTGAACCTTAAAAAACCCTAGTACTTGGGTTCTTTTAAATATAGCATCAAGTGCATAAAAAGTTACAACTCACTAAAATCATGTAAAGGATACAGCCTTGCTGCCTTTGGGACCTCTAAAATGCATCTTTATCAGATTTTCTCTACTATTTTTTTGGAAAAAAATTGGCATCTGTCTAAGCTGAAGTTGAGAACTGGGGACTTCTGCTAGAACTGGCCTGACCACTGGACACAGAGCATCGTATAGGCCTCTGAGTGGAGGTTGTACAGGATTCTGATGATCTGTTTTCCNTATGCCTGCCACTTTAGTATTAAGAGACTAAATACTATTTGGACATGGAATAAGATGGAGGCCTTACACCCAGCCTTATCTTCCTATGGGACTGGGTGTCACTCTCCTCAAAGGCCATTGCTGTTATGTTTTTATGGGCTTTTAAATGTTGGGCTAGCACCTAAACAGAAGGGGTTTTTCAGAGTAATAACTTTAAGTCCTAGAACTTGAAGCTAAGACTGAGATTCAAGAGACGAGGCTCCCTTGTCTCTCTGGTCCACATACCTGTGTCCTCTGAGGTCAGTGGAGTGGCACTTTCCATAAATGTAATGTTTTTGGTGGATGAATTTTTAAAGAGATTGTACTCACCTTACTTTTAGAGGGTTATTCAATTCTTATTCTTGACATTTAATGGAAGAAGAGGAGAAGGAATGGGGAAAAGAATCAGAAAGTAGGAAGGCCGTACTGTTGGGGACTAGCCTAGGAAAGGATANAGAGTCTTAGGAACCCTGGTTGGGGCATGGGAATGAGAAGAGGTGGGGTTTTAGGCAGGACAAGGAGGCAAAACCTTGAACTCTCTTTTCTTGAGCATGTGTGTGTTAGTTTTCTTTCACTGGTAGTTCAGAATTTCAAAACACAAAGCTTTAAAGGCATAGAGCATGGTGACACACACCTGTAATTTCAGTATTCTAGAGGCTAAAGCAGAAAGATTGCTACAAATTTGAGATCAGTGTGGGATATATAGTGAGTACCAGGCCAGCTTGTAGCTACATAGCAAGACAAAAATATGAAAAAAATATAAATACATAATACATACATAAATAAATAAAAACAAAAATACAAAAAAATATAAAAACAAGCAAAAGCTTCAAAACAGCAACACACATACAACAACAATCTTCAGCTCCCCACAAAACAATGCACACATAGACAAAACACAAAACAATAGTATACAAAATCCCACAAAACAACAGTGTGTATGCCTATGCACATGTGTACACACACACATAACACCACCAACACATACAATAAATGTTTTCCTTTGTTTTTGGAAGCCAAGTCTTCCAAAGTATTTTCTACTTGCAAATAGACTAACTTCTGTCTATTCTTCTAGTCTTTCCCTGGATTTATTTCTCTTTCCTCAGTCTTTTTATTGACCTTGGGGGCTGAGTCCACACTACAGTGGTGGTCCATACCCTCCTCCCCCCATAAAGAGAACATTCCTGCCTCTTCTGCCATGGCTTGCCTATTTTGCTGATTTAACTGTTAGAGAGCTTAGGTCCTAACTAGATCCTTATCTGAAGCAGGTTTATGTGAAGGATGTATTATGTAGGCATTCCATCAAGGGGATTGATCCTCANAGCCATTAAGTGATGGTGGGGCCTTGGGTACTTTGACAGGCAACCCAGGAAGAGATTATTTGGGGGTGTTTCTGATATATTTTAGGTAGTTACTTAGAGAGTCACATTTATTGCAGTCTGTCAGTACATTCCCAGAAATCAGGATAATTTTTACATCTCAGAGTTTTCTTTTGTTCAACCCCAGAAGTTTTTATTAAATATGAGGGCTGGTGGGAATGCACACAAGTCACTCTGTATTTTCCTGGTTGCAGGCTCTCAGGTGTTAGAGGAGGTGACATAGTCTCCCACGTTGTGATTCTCTTCAGCAAGGAAGGCAAAGAGACCCAATGACTGGCTATGGTCTGAGAATTTTAGCAATTTGGTGGCTGGGTGTTCTATTTGTGGGTTCACTTTAGCTGTTTACTGATCTAGCATTCATTTGGGCCTGCNAGTCCAGTTGCTAAGTCTGAAAGTTGGTAGACATTTGCTTAATACAGACATAAATGTTTGGGATCCCCCCCCTCTGATTCTCCACCCCATCATATTCTGTAGTCGTAAGTTTTCCTGTGTCCCGCCTGGCCACAGTTGGGACAAATCTCTCTCATCTGCAGCCCTGCAGCTGCTTATAAAATAATCANTCAGAGGCTTAATATTATTTACAAACTGTATGGTCTATGGCAGGCCTCTTGCTAGCTAGCTCTTATATCTTAAACATTCATCATGTTAGTTGGGATAAAATCTTTGGTGTGAAGCAATGCTTCAAGACACTATACTCTGTATAACACAATGGTTCTCAACCTGTGGGGTGTGACCCCTTTGGGCCTTCCTTATCAAATATCTTGCATATCAGAAACTTTTATGATTCATAACAGTAGCAAAATTACTGTTTGAAACAAAGTTATGAAGTAGCAATGAAATAATTTTATGGTTGGGGTCCCCACAACAGGAAGAACTATATTAAAGTGTCACAGCATTAGGAAGGTTGAGAACCACTATGTATAACACATAAATAAGTATGCCATTTATTAGCTGGATGGTAGTACCACATGCTTTTAATCCCAGCACTCTGAAGGCAGAGGCAGGCAGATCTCTGTGAGTTTGAGGCCAGCCTGGTCTACAAAGTGAGTTCCAGGACAGCCAGAGCTGTAAAACAGAGAAACCCTGTCNTGGTAAAACAAAAGCAAAAAAGAATGCCATTTATCTGTCTATTTATTTGTTTAAGATAGAGTCTTGTAAAACCCAGGTTGTTCTCAGGTTTGCTATATAGCCAAGGATGACTTTGAATTTCTGATCCTCCTACCTCTACCTCTCAAGTGCTGGAATCCCAAATCTTACACCATGCCCTGTTTGGCAAAATTGTGAAATTAATTGATCAATTTCTTAAGCCTGTCATTCTGTTTTGGCAGAATACTTATGCATCTCTAGATATAGATTAGGTGAATTTGTATTAAAACACTTACCTGTCACAGGACAGAAAGATACATTTTTATACCTTCCTGATTGGTAGTAAGATGAGAATGGCACGAATGTTTTATTATAATTTGTTAGACCTTCGTGCTCCTATATGAAGAGAACCAGGCTGAGGCACTTTTGAAATACACACACACACACACACACACACACACACACACACACACACATGTAGTATTACTTAACTGTTGACTATCCTAGAAGAAAATACTTCAACCATTTCTGCTTCAGGAACTTGAGGCTTGTGTTGTGTTTTCAGTCAGTATTTTCCACGTAGAAGTAGGTCGAACATACCACAAAAGTGAACATTAAATGGTCACTTACTTAAACTTGACCTTCAGTGTTGGTCTGAATTATCAGACCCGTTTTTTTGANTTACAGTTGCAAACACTTATTTATTGAAACATGCCAGAAGTGAAGACAGCTTTTTCACGAGAAGATACAAGAATGGATCACTAGAATGATTAGAAAGCTATCTTTCCTTTTTGACTGATTTCCAGCGGAAGAAAACAAGAGAGGGCTTGANGATGTCTGCTCTGTGAAGTGCTTTCTGTCCCCTCCCAGCTGGCCAGGTTCTTTCAATGTGGCATTGAAGCCTTGAGTTGTTGGGACTCAACAAATGGACAACAACAAATGTTCAGCCTTCTTATTGGTGTCAAGCCCAGGAAATTGGCAAATTAGATGAAGAGGCCAAATGCTTCAGCAAGTTTTCATGAGCCAAGTTTGCGGAAGGAGCAGGCAGCNGCTGGCACAGTCCTTCAGCACAGGAATGCCCCTCCTCAGCTTTGAATGTGTTGCTGCCCCAGGTTGAGACATGTCAGCTCTAAGATTTGAGGACCCAGGGCTCTGGAATAACAAATCGTCTCTTTTAACTTCTCAGCAACCAGAACGTTTGAAAACTAAACAGAGGGAGATGTAGAGACCTTTATGCTTGCCTGTGTAAATTCCCAAATCATTCCTATTAGTGGTGAAACAAACATACGCGTCTACAACATTGATATAAAACATCCATCCNTGGTATGTAATAGTCTTCCACAGAGGCTGCCTAAGTGGGTGAATATGTTCATATTGGTGCTGCAGGTATAAACAGGCTACCCTTAATTTCCAGTTTGAATTTAATATATATCTGAGTGAAAAATAGTCTTTTCTTCTGTCATAATATCAAGTTGTTTTTGGTATCTGTTACTGTTTTCTTCTTTCCTCCCTCTCCCTCAAACAACTTCTTTAAAAGTTTGGCATTAAAAGTTGGGTGGGGCGGTGGTAGTTTATACCCCTCATGTAAGCANGTGGGAGGACTGAGGAGCACTCCACGTTTGCGGCCAACCTGGATTAGCTAGTGAGTCTCAGACCATCCTGGGATCCATAGTGAGACCCTGTCTCAAAAATACTAACCAGATAGACATTTGTGCTGGAGGACTGCTACATTCTAATTGAAAGTGAGCATATGTGGTCCACTGTTCGGTAAAGAATTTAATATGGGAACGAGTCATTTCCTGGTAAATCAATAAAACCAGCTTCCTATTTCGCTGTGGACTGGAAGAAGGGGCTTTGGACTTAGTTGGTCCTTTCACTGTTTTGGATCAAAATAAATTGGTGAGTCACTTTGGTTATAAATCTTCTTTAAAACTTTNNACATGAGGTCTCACTTTGTAACTGTGACTGGCCTGGCTCCTGATGGTACTTAATGAACATCTCAGGCTACGCTCAAACTTGCAGCAATCCTCCTGCCTCAGCCACCAGAGTGTAGGGATTGCAGGCTTGTTGCCTGGCTAATCAACCCCTTTTTGTGTGATTCTATGTGTCAGGAGACCATTTCCATGGACATTTTATTTAGACAGAAAAATGAAACCTGTATCTCAAACCATCATTTATAAATGCCACAAATTCCTAGGCTGTCATTTTTGGTTGAGGAGTGTTTTCTTCTTGGCTGTGCTGTGTGCTGGCTACATGTGTGTCTGAAGGGCATGCATTTTAAAGGCAAGGCAGATTGAAGGGTGTAATTTGGTGACATTTTGCTGACTGCATTCCTTGCTGTATGTCTCTTTTAGAGACTTTACTATTTTAGCCATGATCANTTATTTCTTGACCCTACTCCAAGCAGGTCTCACAATTTCTTGACTCTCTTGTATGTACAAATGGCTGGAGATATATCTAAGACATTGAGTGATCTCTGCTATCATTAGTAATTTTTTTGTCCTGTATGTGAATCAGAGAAAACTCTCTAAATGCCATTAAATGACTTGTCTTTATTTTGGTCTATGACCTGTACCAATTTCCAGTTTTCAAATTGGAATCTAGACTTTAACTACTACTTTTAACTCCCTGCCTTTTAATTTTGAAGATCAAAAATGGTAGAGCTTTTCAGGTGGTCCCGGGGACTTTTCCTGACCTTGAATGTGGTTTGCTGGTATTTCATTAAAAGGAGGAGGGAGGAGAAGGAAGAGGAACAGGAAAGGGGAAAAGGAAGAGGAAGAGGAAGAGGAGGAGTGAGAGCAAGTGGAGCCTGTCCTGTTTACCATTTTAGGTAGCATGAGCCCTTGGGATTTTAAAAAGATGGCTTCACAGTCTGACATGCAGCCATTCAGCTCCATTTTTAGCTAAAGGCGTCTTCCCGGCCTTCACAGTTCAGTGACTCGGGAATGCAGAGCAGGGATAAGGTACTATGGAGGCTCCAGACGCCTCGTGTCTGACAGACACCATGTCTGTAGCATACATTGCCTTGTTCTTTGGTCTAAGATCAACAATCTTCTGACCCTCCATGGTGGTCAGGGGGATGTTCACCAAGACTGGTTTCTTTCCATTTTCATAGGGTTAACACTGAAGGCAAACACAGCACAAGTGTGATTTATGTTTTTTTTTTTAATCTGTCATCCAAATAGTAATTCACACCACAGGTGTAGCTGAAGTCACCTGGGGAGCCTAGGCTGTGTGGGTGGAGTGTTCATGGAGATGTATTCCAAAGATATGTTACATCATTTTTTGTTTTGTTTTATTTTTAAATATGGTATCGGTTAGCAGGAATTTAATTGTGTGTGTGTGTGTGCGCGCGTGTGTGCAAGTGCGCACGGGTGCTTTTAAACTCAGGCTAAGATGTTGTAATATATACATTTTATTTACTGTGTATGTGTGTGGGCACATGTACTACAGAGAAGATGTGGGGAGTCAGAGGAAACTTATGGGAGCTGGTGCTTTCCTTCTCTTACTTGGCTCTTGGGGACTGAGCTCAGGCTTAGTGGCAGGTGCCTTTACCAGTTGAGACATCTCTTCAGCCTGGCATTGTTCTTAGTGTGCTTCCTCGGCACNTCTAGCAGGTCTGAGGACTTGGCTTTGCAGTCCACGTAGGCTTTGATGTCTCGGTAGGACCATCTTGTGTTGCAAGTTAAGCCAACCACAGTTCATTTCTATTCAATCANAGAGCTCTTGGCTCTATATTGTAGGACTGATAATCTTATTAGAAAGCTCTTTAAAATCAGTGATCATTTAAAAAAAAACTTAAAAGGATGGTAGCACATACTTTTATTAAAAGGATATTTTAATTATATTATTCTATTAAATATACCACAATGGTTATTATTTAAAAGAGAGTTTTATCTTCAGTGTATGTCATAGCTGTCAAAAGGATGTGTCAAAGATGTGTCCTGTCATTGTTTTTCAGATCTCTATTCTCTGCCATTGTAGGCCCTAACCTTGAANTGGTCACTTTGTTGAAAAGCAATTGACAAGACTTCTTTAATATGTGCCTTTTCTCTAAACGCCCCCCTCTTTTGCCTAAAAAGTACCATTTCTTTATACAGTCTGAGCATTAGTTACAAAATACTGCTGGAGTGTGAAATACTCACAAGTAGACCCTTCCCGAGGGTTCACTCCTCAGTTTCATGTAGAGACTGGGAGACCACTGTACTAGTGTATCCTACCAAGACCGAGCTAATCGCCAACTTGACGAAACTACAGACTGTTGGGAAGGACAGGGCTGATAATGAAGTTGAATTGAACCAGCAGATATTTTCTGTCACTTGCCCTCCCTCTGTGGGTATTTTCCTGGCAAAAGGGAGGCAGGTGATGTTCTTATCTCTGTGGCCTGGGCGTTTTCAACCGTGCTTGAAAGTATGGAGAACACAGTTTTGTTAAAGATTCCCCAAACAAGAGCAGTTTTGTGCCAAGTGAGAAATCCACCCAAACATATCAATCTGACATAAACAACAAAGAGGTTTGCACCTTTTAATAAGAAAATTTAGGAACTTAGACTGTCTGAAGTCCCCCTTTTGGCCCATGGTGTGAAGAATGGGTGTGAAGAACCTGATCCCCAAACACACAGAGTGGCCTCAAGGTGTTTTTCTTCAAGGTTGATGGTGAGTNTTGACTCCTGATCTTTTTTCTCTGTGAACTAGTGGCATGTTAAGATAACCCACTGTACCAACAGCTGTGGAGCCTCCATGGGACTGGACTAGGCCCCCTGCATAAGTGAGACAGTTGTGTAGCTTAGTCTGCTTAAGGGGCCCCTGGCAATGGGATCAGGATCCATCTCTGGTGCATGAGCTGGCTTTTTGGAGCCCGTTGTCTATGGTAGGACACCTTGCACAGCCTTGAAGCAGGGGGAGAGGCTGGGACTTGCCTCAACTGAATATACCAGGCTTTGCTGACTCCCCATGGGAGTCAGCCTTTTTGGAGGAGGGGATGGGGGGAGAAGGCTGGGAGGGGGAGTAGGAGGAGAGAAGAGAGGGAGATCTGTAGTTGGTATGTAAAATGAATAAAAATTTCTTAATAAAGAAAAAAATAGTAAAAATAAAAGCTATCCCATTGGTCATCTTTTTGATGAGAAAAGCTGGTCATTTAGACTCAGGTCAGTTACACTAATTTAAGTCATGTCTTACTGGGTTAACATGCTATACACATTTGGTATAGAAAGCTCAGGCAGGCTCCTGAATTGTGACATATGTTCTCAAAGATTTGCTGTTTAAGATTTGCCTCTCTCACGGTGGGGAACCCTTGGTTGAGAAGGTAAGTGCTGATGGTTAAGTGAGAGGACAGATGTGGCTAGGGCTGCAGCAGTTCCCAACCTGTGGGTTGAGACCCCTTTGGGGGTTGAATGGCCCTTTCATAACGGTAGCAAAATTACAGTTATGAAGTNGCAATGAAAATAATTTTATGGTTGGGGTCACCACAGCATGAGGAACTGCATTAAAGGCTCATAGCATTAGAAAGGTTGAGAACCNCTGGGCTGAGTTCTGTCAAGGTATGAAGATGCCTTTCTTAGGGCATGGTGTTTCTAAGTACCTGTGCTCTGTTCTCTGTTATAGGTGTGAATGAGTGATGGCCATCCAGTGACCAACGTGGATTTACTGCCTTGAAGGCACGCATGNGTGTGATCAAGGGATATACATGCATGACTCCAGGATTTACTTCCTTCCTGTCCCACAGAGCTACTGAAGGGAGTGAGTTATGGGATAATTTATAACGCNGCAGGCCCTTCCTCAAGACAGCCCTCGTCAAAACAGGAAGATGAAACTCAGGTTTCAACAAGGAGACCACAGCTTGGGATACTGTCTGGACGTACCTCTTAATTACAAGCAGAAAAATCTTCATACTTTNCCATTTCTAACCCCCAGACCCCCCAAGAGATGTCTGCTGAAGGTTAGTATGTCCATCCTGTTAAAGTATGTGAACACTGCTNAACTGTGTGCCTCCCACCCTTTCTCTCTTTCTTTTCTTTCAGACAGGATGTCATAGAGCCCAGGCTGGCTTCAACTCATTAACTAGCTGAGCCTAACCTTAAACTTCAGCTCCTCCTGCCTCTACCCTCAAATACTGAGATTACAAGTGTGCCGTGCACCATCAACCCTAGTTGTATGTGGTGCTGGGCACTGAACCCAGGGCTTCACACGTGAGTGAAGCCTTCTTTTAACTGAGCAACATTCTTAGCCCTCCTTCACATTTTTGTTTCTTAAGTTTTTATGCTGCCCAGACGAAAAAAGAAACTCGGTTGATGTATTGCAGAAGAAAGCTTCTATTCACAAAGGCCAGAGAATCTACAAGTTAGTGTGGAAGACTGAGC
The DNA here is from genome assembly GCA_001675575.1 of Neotoma lepida. Taxonomy (NCBI): domain Eukaryota; kingdom Metazoa; phylum Chordata; class Mammalia; order Rodentia; family Cricetidae; genus Neotoma; species Neotoma lepida. Next base: position 193,994 of record LZPO01087174.1, on the reverse strand, counting down.
AAGCGTTCTGTGCAAGATGAGACTCATCCCTCCTGTCCTGTTTCTTCCAATCTTTCCTTTCCCTTTGAATATTCTTGCTCCAGTTGTGAGTTGGTAAAGTGTATGTGTGTGTGTGTGGGGGGGTGTGGCGGGGTGAGGGGTGTCAAATGGGTATTTTCTGTCCTGGGCTCGGTGGTAGATCTTTTACTAAACATTACAGAGCCCTGGGTTACATCTCCAGCACTAAAAGAAGGACTCAGAACTTTCTTTGTTGTGTGTATTTAGCCTAAAGGATTTAGCTGGCCTTGAGAGGGCTTTTGCAAGTGCGTGCGTGCGTGCATGTGTGTGCATGTGCGTGTGCGTATGCATGTGTGTGTGTGTGTGTTTCAAGCAAGGAAATATAGGAGAATATTTGATAGTGTTCAAGGGGACTTGTTTCATAACCAGTGATGCTAAGTGTAGGCTTTTGTGCTGCATTTTCAACTTTAAACCCTAGCTTCAGCATGTCTTGCAAGAATCATTCTCCACTGAAAGTGTCTGTGCACCCTACGATTGTTGGCAAAGGCTCCTGCCTCCCCCTCCGAACTGTCTCATTTGAGGGAGTCTTCTGAATGGTTCTCATTGATAATGTTAGATTCCTGAACACGGAGTTCTGCAAGTAGTATTTTTTAGGTTAAAAATATCAAGTTCACCTTTCACTTTGGAATGCCCCAGTGGTTGGCAGAAACTTCTTGTATTAGAGAGCGTAAAGAGGAAACCGGAAGACTTCCAAGCTCTTCCTTCTCTCCCATCTGCCCCGGGTGACTGCAACAGCCCCATAAATTACTGCTGCCCTTTTGCACTGACCTTCAGGGTTAGGAGATGTAAATAGTGATGGCCTTGACACCGCCTGCCCCCACCCTGGTGTGCACCCTGCTCAGGAGAAGGAATCTCTTCTGCTAACTGAAAGCAGGTGGGCCGGTGGATCAACAACTCTAGATACTCGACCATCCCCAATTCTGAGGCAACCTGCCCTAGTCTTGTTTCTGGCCTTGGTGCAAGGAGAATGTCATAGGCAAAGGGGTCTCCAGAGTGCAGCCACTTGTTTCTTCAGCCACTCTTTCTGTATTGGGCTCCTGTTAAGTGTAGCCCTTAATAAGGTGGCTCCCAGGACACAGAATATGTAAGTGACAACTTTTATATATCTGTTAAAATTGAAATCAAGGAACCCAGCACTACCACTAGCATGATGCTGTACAGTGGTTTAGGCCTTGCTTTCGCCTCCTTCTAGCAATGTGGTCTTAGGCAAATTATTTAATGTCTCTGTCTCAATTTCCTTAATTATAAAATTAGAATAATCAATACTTACCTTGCCTTATTGTTGTTGTTATTATTATTATTTCTAACTAGTTTTTATTTGTGTGTGCATGCATATGTCCTAGTGTGTGAGACAGGTCCATGGAGGTTAGGGGACAATTTTGGGGAGTCAGTTCTCTCCTTGTGCCATGGGTTCCAGAAATTCAAAGGCTTGCATAGCAAGAGCCCTTACCAGCTAGTCTGGCCCTCCTTTNTTTTTTTTTTTGAGAGAATTGAAGGAGAGCCATCCACTGTAGTATTTCTTAAATAAACATTAAGCTTTCAGGGCTCCTCTCTCTATGAGAGTAATCCACAAAAGTGGTAAAACCTACAGCCTAGGAACATCCTCAATGTGGATTCTGACTTCTGGAGCAGTTGCTTCTCTTTGTAACACAGAGATTAGGGTTGGGGGAGTGGGGTGTATGAATATAACTCTGAGTGTTCAAAAAGGGTTTAATGAGTTTTATTTTGCTGCTGATTGTAATTTTTCTGGATTTATGTAATGTATGCATTGGGAAGGGGGTTATTGGAGTACTTGCTTGGTTGTATTGCCAGGTATTGTCAATAGTCCTGGTTTANAGAACCACTGTACTGCAGGCTGAGTCAGAGAGGTGCCCCTGTAGGGGACTGTGATAACACTGCAGGAGTTGGGCTATGTCGCTTTGGGTAATTTTTTTACTTAGAAGCAAGGGCATGAGGAGACAATGCTTACCCATCTGTCTATCGGAACATTTGTATGTATATTACCTGAGTATTTAGGCCCACCATGGAGAGGGAGGATTTAAAATGGAGAAGAAAAAAAAGGGAAAAAATGAAAATAAATTAACGTGATGGAAACAACAGAAGCGTCTTTGCAGAGAAAACGCCAACAGTTCTTAGAAGCAGACTTAATAGCCAGTAGCCAAGCCCTGTATTATTGTCTTTTAGAAGCAAAACCCAACACACAAAGCTGAAGCTGAAATAAGAACCTGGAACTGTTCCAGGGAAGCCTGGCAGTGCAGGCTTCCGAGTCTCAGATTCAAAGGCAGAAAAATCCATTTTGCAAAGTAACTTCTTACATTGATTGCTAGCTGTCAGTGTTTGATNGGTAGATCCTGAAACATTAACTGATTGAATTCTTCANTGCTGTGTGGTTGTAATGGTGGCCTCCCTCTGCTGCTCTGTCCTTCTAAATTTGTGCATGAACACAGGAGACATGCACTAAATGAGGAGTGGCGAGCAGAGTGGAACAGTTTGGCATCAGCTTGTTCTTTCCTAAAGAGAACCAGTGGAAAGACAAAGAATTTAGTTGAAATATTATTTATTGATTGCTTATGCTTTGTAGCAGCTAATAAATTATACAGCTACACACACACACACACACAC
>LZPO01087174.1:174586-191273 GCA_001675575.1 Neotoma lepida | reverse complement strand
CCAATCCTCCCGTTCCAGACACAGTGATACCCCCGGAATAGAGGTTGATGGTGCTGGTCTTTCTCACACCCCTGGGCGCCTAACCAACTCTTTCCCTTTGGCACTGGAGACTGCCTTATTTCTTTTCCTGTCTTTGATAAACTACTTTGAGAGGAAAGCAACTTAAGAGAGCAAGGGCTTATTCTGGCTCATAGTTCAAGGGCATAGTCTATCCTGGCAGGAAAGTAAAGGCTTCAGGAGTTAGATGCAGCTGCTCAACTCATACCTACAATAAAAAAAGCAGACGGTGATGCACGCCTGCTTCTGCCCAGGTAGGTCCCTTTCTCCACTGCAGCCCAGGGGTCCAGCCATGGGAAGTGCCATCCAGGTGGGCAGATCTTCTCATCTCAGTTGGTGCCATCACAGTAACCCCCAGGGGCTATCAAGTTGGCAGTTGACACTAACCATCACAGGACAGTCACGCTTTGTGCTTCCACTTGAGAGTGAGAGAAGCCTCTAACTCGCATGTTGAATTGTCTTGATGGTTTTGTTTTTAAGCCTAGGAGTTCCCTGTACCACAGCTAGCTCTGATTTCTGAGAGCTGTGATTCTCCTCTGCTTGGCGGGCATCTAACTCCCAGGATTCTGTGCTTCACTCTGCACCCAAATGCTTCTAGACTAGTGACCTCCTGAGGATGATGTGGGTGGCAAGAGGCTGTAGAGATCCTCAGAAAGATGCAGAAACTAGGTTCTAAAGAGCATTCAGCCCATCTGTGGCANGTTTCCACACTTAGCCAGTGCTGGCTATGCTGTGGATGATGGATAGAAATGGGCCGAAGAGGAAAAGGTGAGGTAGAGCAAGGACTGTCACTCAGGACTTGGGATTTCATATAAGACAAAAGGAAGAAATTAAAAGCATGGTGAAGAGGGGGTATTTCCCAAGAGCAGCAGTTTGCTTTCTACTGAACCTAGGAACAATGTGTATTCATACTGTGTATTCATACATTGGCAGGCAATTTAGGGTAATGGAGTGTGGACAATTTCTGATTTTTACCTCCTTGCCTCCTGTGGTCAGTGCTGCCTCTTGTTGGGTTAGAAAAAAAGGGGCGGTGGTGGCGGGGTTAAAAGAGAAAGCCAGTGAAATGCTTTCCAGATCTGATAACTTCAGAGATCTCAGGAGGAAACTCTGGCTCAGGTCCCAGGATGAGGTCACACAGTCTGCTGTTGGATTTATGTTGGGATGTCAACCACACCAAAGGCATGCTGCCATGATCCCTCTGCAGTCATTTATCAGGGTGAAGGAATGGCTTTTGGGTCAGTTGTGTATATACCTTGTGACTGCTCAGAACTGCTTAGAAGGGTAGCCTAGGCACGATGGAAGATTAAATATTCTGTGCTGTTGAACACTATACAACTTCCATGTCATGAAATTCAAATCTTTTATCTCCTCCACCTGGTAAAATCTTTATGCAAATATCTTAATTCTTCCTTACCTGGTGAAACCTTTGTTTACACAAAGGCCCTGCAGCATTCTCTACACTTAAGTGGCCCCACCCCTTCTCTTCTTTGTACTGATTCTTTTAAGACTAGCCAATTGTGAAAGATTGTGAAGGCAGACCCCAGCTAATGGGAAAAGACACAATTATTCCCTATATTAGAATAAAGACCAAGTGAGGTTTTTGTCGCCCGTGCTTGCCAGGCAGGGTTGGGTTCAGGGGCACCTTATTCACACGGATGGCCTTGCTGAGCAGCTATAACTTTGCTTGCTCCTTTTTGTGGGACTGAGATTGTTCTGTTTCTAACAATGAGCATATGTGGATATTTTCTTGAGCCTGTCTGAACATGTCTGGAGGCCCAGTGGTTTTGTTACCATAAGTCTTTCTGTGATTGTCAGTGAATTTGGGGGAAAGACCTCCTTCTCTGTGAAGCCGTGTTTGAATCNGAGGCCTCAAAGGCAAACTGCCGTACCAATGCCTTATGTAATCAAAGCACNCAAGAGCTGGTGATGTTAAGTTTGGGGAGGGAAAGCAGCAGAAGGGTTTGAGGGAGAGGTGCTGAATAGAAGTGTCCTTCAGGCAAGAAAGAGTTTTATTAATNCTGGTGGGCAGATAGGCAATACAGCACAGCAGGGACCTGAAATAAGAGGCTTCATGCCTACCCAGCTTAGCAAGGTATCTTGGGTATCTACTCTTAAGGTTTCTGAGGAAGTCTGTATATAGGATTTTGCACTATAGTGAGACAGGCTTGGTTAATATGTGACCTCTGTTATCTGACAGAGGTGAGGAAGCAGGGGTCATATGACCCAGACTACATGTCAGGTGTCATTTTTTTTCCCTCTGGGTAAGAAAGTGGAGCTTGGTTAATGTTTGGCCTGTAAGATGTGGCTATTGTCAGGCTGCCTCCAACATTCCCCCATCAGGAGGTGTGTGTTGCGGGGGGGGGGGAATCGGCTGTCTCTTATACACATCTAGATGTGTATAAGAGGAATCGGTGTGCACTCATCATGTTTCTAGAGGTCCTTTTTGCTTAGGGCCTGGTTCTGATGATGAAGAAGAACATTCTTGTAGTTCCAACTAGTTGGACAGCTGTGATAGGAAGATTACTTGGGTACAGGAATGTGAATTGGTCTGGGTACCGTAGAAAGAGTCTATCTCATTCATTCATTCATTCATTCATTCATTCATTCATTCATTCATATACAGAAATGCCTATGTTAAGTATATGTATATGGCAACAATGTTCACAATAACTGGCACTTATTGACAACTTATTGTACCCCTTAGAGCATTCTAAGAGCCTAACAAATCTTTGCAGCATATGTAGTTTGTGCTGCTAACCTGATTTATAGAAAAAATATTGTGGAACAGAGAAGTAAATGGAGTCACGCACAGTCTAAAAGGTTGAAGATGAATATACCGCTCACTGAGACACTAAGCTTGTGCTTAGTAGCAAACTGAATTCATTACTGTGCTCCCTCATACTTGCCCAGAGGAGTTCACAAGTGAGTGGAGGAGTTTTTTATGTAAAGCAAGCTTGGAAATAGGCTACTAGACGGAGGGCAATTTCAAGAGGAGTGTGCTGACAATTATATGGATAATTCTCCAGTTGAAGCCCTCCTGTGATCATGTTGAAAACAAGAGAAATTGAACTGTGTTAAAAGTGAGACCAAAACACACATGAAAACAGATTTCTCCAAGCACATGTGCCATTGTGAATATATGAAGTGGTAACTAATCACCTCTGGGATGGTTGGTGATGAGAGACCGTGGACTGGGCAACCAAAATGATGTCATGTATGTCTCAACAGTTAGTTTAATACATTGGACATTAGTACTTTTAGCTCTGGCTTCTGATAGGTAGAGGTCACTGGGCGTGGTCAGGTAGGAAGAGAGGCAGTGGAAGATTATTGTGGTGACTTAAGAGTGGCCATCATGAGATCTACTTTGCTCTGTCAGTCGTCTCCTGGGGAACCCATGGTATTTGCTCATGGTGGTGTGTGGTAGACCGGAGGGAAGATCTCTAGGGAAGCAAGGAATGGCTAGGTACAGAAAATGGCACTTCAGTTTTCGGTGTCTGGGAAAAGATGATCTCAGTGAGTGTCCTTTAGTGGATGTGAATTCCAGGAGCTTCTTTAGGCCTCAGCTCCCTCTCTTGTAAAATTTTTAGCAAATAAAATTGGCCTTATTGGACTCATTTGAAATTAAAATAGATTAAAATAAAAAGCTAGTACTGGGGCCTAGAGCCATGCCATAAGGGAGGTTTCTGATGTCAGTAACGAAGTGAGAGNGATCTGTTGCTTAAAGTAAACAGTTTCAGGGCCACCCTACTCCGCCATATCCCAGGACAGACTTCATCTCAGGGAGACTGAAATGAAACTTGTTGGGGAGATAGGATGCATAAAGTTGAAAAAGTAATTAATGTTAATATCCAGGTCTATGTGTCCACCTAGCCCAGGATTCCCTTTAGAGGTTCTTCCCATANATTCAAATGGTCTCTGGTGACAAAAGACAGCTCAGGGTTCAGGCATCTGCCTTAGTGACTTAAACATCGCNNTACAGCTTTGGCAGCAGGGTAGAGTTCTGTGATCTGGCTGCCTGTTGGCGCATCCCTCTCTGTAATATCCTGTCCTCGCTGACCAAGAGTCTTAGCTAGGTTTCTAAAACATGACCATGGGACTTTGTGCCTTCCATTTCAATAATTCTTTTTTGTTTTGAGACAGAGTCCCACAAACCCAGCCTCACCGGGAACTCACTGGATAGTCCAGGCTTGCCTCAAACTCTAGATTGGCCTGCCTTTGCCTCCCAAGTTCTAAGATCACAGCTGTAGGACACCATGCCCACCTCTTAAAATTCTGTTTTATTTTTTTGAGACTGGATCTCATGCAGCCCAGACTGACCTCAAACTCAGTGTGTAGCTGAAGATAATTGAATTCCCTGCCTCCACCTCTGGGTATGAATTCTGTGGAAAAATTATTATTTTTTTTNAAATTTCTGGTAGTATGCAGTTTGATTTGGTGATTGAATATTTTCTAGCTCTACTGTAAGGTCTTTGAGAGTGTGTCTATTAATTTTTCTTCCTTTAAAATGATATATTTTACCATTTAAAAAAGTATAAGACGGTTGCTTATTTCTGCCGTCTCAGCTCTTGGGAGGCTGACACAGAAAGTTTACCAAGAGTCTCAGGCCAGTCTCTGTACTACAGTGTGAGACCCCGGCTCAAAGCAAAGCAAAACAAAACAAAAATCATTTTTCTTTCAATTTTGATGTACTACAGATATAACCTAGAGCCTTGCATACATGGGCAAGCACTCCACAGCTGGGCCTATTTCCAGCCCCTTCTTTTAATTTCCCNGAACCTCAGTTTCTTTATGTGTAAAAGAGGTGGCTTAATAAACAGTCAGGACAGAGGTGAGCATGTGCAGTAAGCACTTACTGAATGCTGGTCACTGTGACAACCAATACAAGTACTTAACATGCACTTGCTGCTGTTAGGATGTTAAGTTAGCAACAACCCCCTAGAAGCACCCCCCCCCCAACTCCTCATGTTCCCTGTCAATGAGGAGTCCCCCTACCCCTTTAAGCTGACTGCCTCCAGGTCATTTACCTTTCACTAAAAGCCCGAGAACCCACTCTCCAGGGTTTGGTATTGATCCCATCTAGTCCAGAGAGAATATGCTAATCATCTTTGCTAAGTGCTTTTGGCCAAAGGTGTAAAAGCCTGATTCCATTTGGGTTGTAAAAAAGAAAACCCCTGAAATTTCCGTCTTGGAATTTGTGACTATAGAATTTGCATCTTGAAAGGCAGTGCTATCTCAAATTTAATGATAAGCCATTTTCAGTGGAGTATTCATAAATTTTTTTTCATGACCTCTCTGGTTGAAAGAACTACAGTAGGGTATAGATTTCTGTGGCATACTATTTAATTTCTATAAAAATTATGCAAATCCTTCCTTTCTTTCTGTATCAGCTGGTAAGGCTTTGGGGCCGGGGGGTGTTTAAAGCTATTCATTTGCAAGAAACAAAACTTTTACAGAATGGTACTTAGGCAGTCAGCCTGCCTCAGTTTCTTCATCAGTGAATATAACCCTGGCCAGCTGCATACCTCCCTGGAACATTAGGATGAATAGCTCTGAGCTTGTAAAGTACTTTAAATGTCTTGGATGAAAGGGTCCCTGTAAGTACAGGTCTTAGGAAGGTATTATATGTGGTCTTTCAAAACTGCCGTGCAGCCTGTTTGGCAGGAACGCTAATGCACTTCTGGCTTTGGAATCGTAAAGATATACATTGAGAGGCCTCGGGCTTCGTCTTGTGAGTTCTTGAGGCTATGTGCCTCCACTCGCTCCCCTGTTGCAGAGATTCTGTCTGAAGAACAGGTACCTGCAAGTGTGCACACGCAGAGCACTCTGCAGATGACAGGCTGCCTTGGCTGCTCTGGTATTGAGAAAGCTCAGGTTGTCAGTGAGAGGAGGGGCCCTGAGTCCTCTTGGGACCCTTTGGGGCTGCTCTAATGTGGAGAGAGAGGGAGAAAGAGAGAGAGAGAGAGAGAGAACAAACACATGCACTTTAAAACTAATATAATGCTGACTTGGGGTCTGGATTTTCCAATTAGTGGGCCCAGTTCCATCAGGCAAGTTGGCTACCTGTCTTGAAACTCGATTTCCCTGTCAGGCAGCCCTACCCCTAATATTTGTGTTCCTCACAGCCAGAATGTAAATGGAGACGCAGATACACATATCTAAATGATGAAACATTGATAAACTAAAGAACTGCCAAATAAAGTGTACATGAAAATCCTGTTCTGCACAGAACTGTACCTTTCCATGGAACTTGAAGGCCAGCTTTGAAGTCCGAGGTTTGAGACTCTTAAGAATCCCCTACCTACCAGCTAGTGTGGCAATATGTAGGAGTGATTCTTCAAGTTCCTGTATGATTGGTAAAATGCATGTGTGAGTGCTCACACACACACATTATTTGCATTTGACACAGGGTTTCACCCTTGAGCCCAGGCTGGCCTCAAACTTAGCATGTAGTTCAGGGTGCTATCAAATTCATGGTCATCCTCCTGCCTTGGTCTCCTGAGTGCTGGGNTTCTGCCTCAGTGGGTTGTATGTTGAGGACAAGGTGTCTGTGGCCGGTGTGTCTGAAGGAAAATCTTAATAACCTTATTAGTAGTTCATTCAGGCTGATGCACCTGATCCTGAAGAGGATGTAGGGCTTCTAGTGTATGTGTGCTCTTAGCACTTAGAATTGTTGCCTGTGGGCAAAGACATTTTAGCACAGGGTGTCTTGCCCAGCATTCAAGATAGCACTGCATATAGGGTGGTAGTGAGCCGCCTTACAAGTGTTAGGACCACAGGTGTACACTACCATGCTGGTCTCTTACCAGTGCTGGGTATTGAACCCAGGACTTTTTGCATGCTAGACAAACACTGTAGACAAAACTGAGCTTCATCTCCAGCTCACGAGCATTCTTTATGGAGTATGTGTAATTATGCTTTTAGGATAGTTAATAAAAAATATGAAAAATTTTCTTAGCAGAAAGGCCTCAGACTGGGTAAATCATGTCCACATTTACCAAAGAGTAGAGTAAGGGCTATGTCCTAGCAAACAGAAAGATGTCTGTGTTTCAGTCTCTAGGACCTAGCACAGTGCTCTGTTGTTACTGGGTGTCGAATCTGTTAATTCTGTATCACAAATTCAATACGTATTCTTGGCTATTTCTCTCCTAAGCATTATCCTGGGCTTATTGACAATAGCAGTGAACAGATATGGCTTCCTGTCTTCACAGAGTGAATGCTTCATAAAACAGAAAGTGAGATGTAAAACTGCCGTTTCCTTGATAGTGGCTTCTTCTCTGGCCACTCATTTGTTTCACACTGATACATTGTATCTCCAGGTCAGTGACTAGGGAACACTTCCTCTAGCAGACACAATAGAGAGCCACCACAGAACAAGAGAACAGGCCGTTGCTTGATGAAATGACTTGGCTTTTGTATGTTCCAATGCTCAGGTTCTCACCGTTGGAAATGGCCATGTTCTTTGGAGCTCTGATGTTCTGGAAGCTAGCCTTTTCATCTATCGGCCTTTGCTGTTTAAGATGTTGCCCTGGGCTCTAAGAGAAGTTTTGGAGACAGTGCAGTATATAAAAGAACTTCAGAGCAGTTGTTGGTCCTACCCATCGGTGTTAACTGATTGTTAACTGCCCAATCCTTGTCAATGAAATGAGTTCTTTCCCCTCCCTGAAGTGTCCCTGAAGGAAGTTGTCCCTGAGCCCTGTCATGCAGTAGCTGCATGTGAAACAGATTCTTTTCAACACCTGGAGTGCTGTCCTTGTGGTTCAGCTGACTTCTCATGGAGACTTCTTCCTGAAGAGATCAGTAGGATTTACCTAAGCTACTGGAAGGCTACTGAGAAGTACCAGGTGGATCGGATGTAAACTAATTGTGAAATCCAACACGGAAAAAGTCACCGCCTCCTTTGCTTTTCTTCTCTGCAACTCAATGCATTTTAAAAGTCTTTTGGTTCGCATAAATATATGTTATGTGATCTGCTGTTAAAGGGCCCACCCTTCCCGGTTTGGGACAAATCCTTCCCTGAAGCAAAGAGACACCTTGACTGTTGACACCCCTTTGTGGTGGCAATCATAGGCTAGTTCGTTTTGCTAATCAAAAATGTAATGGAATAGCTTTATGGAGAAGTGTAACAAATATTGTTGATAATCTGGAACTTCTGCTGTTTGTAGAAGGGTCAGCCAATTCCCACTGTCAATTTTTCACAGTTTGCTACTCACTGTGGGTTATCTCTGTGGGTACGGCTTTTCTGTTATTCTTTTCATTGTAATTTTTTTATTTGCTATATTAACTATAATCTATTCAGATTGAGGTAGATTTTTGACAATAAGCTATGAAGTGTGGTGAAATTCTAAAGGGATGAGAAGAAGATTGCTGACTAGATTTTATGGTTTTGCTAAATAAAAATGTGATTTAAGATAAAGTAAAGCAACCAGTTTTGGGCTTCATTTCTAGCATGTTGTTCGATGCTAGCAGGTTGTTCAAGGACTCTGGGTCTCCTCCCTCTCTCCCTCCCTCTCTTTACCTGGGATGGAATCCAGAGCCTCATACATGCTAGGCAAGCAGTCTATTATGGAGCTGTATTCCCAGCCCTGGATCTTTTTATTCTGTCTAGTATTTCTGGTATAATATTTCTTTTGAGTTTAAAGTTCAGTGCTTAATAAAAGATTCTTTGAAGCTGCAGTGTTTCTTAAACCTAGCTTTGTATTATAATTGTTTAAGAGCCTTATGTTGTTACATCTAAAGTCAGTGTGGTGGCAGGTGCTTTTAGTTCCACTAGGGCCAAGAGAATCACTTAAGTTAGGATTTTGAGACTAGCTTGAGCAATATAGGCCAAGTCTAAAACTGAATGCAAGAATGAATGAACATGAATGAGCATGAATGAGCATGTCCTGACTACCTGTCAGTATTCTAGTTTAGTCAGCCTAGGTGTGGCCTTTGGATCGTCAGGTCCCTAGGGACTCAAGTTATAGTTTGTTGTAAGTCACCATAAAGGTGCTGGGAATTGAACCCAGGTTCTCTAGGAGAACAACCATGTGCTTAACCACTGGGCCATCTCTCTAGGCCTTGGATATGTATACCTTATGTGAGTTCCCTTGTGAGAACCACTGGTGTTTGTAGTGGGGAGGGTGGTGTGGATCTCTGAGAATTCAGGAAGGCTCTGGAATTTTGTCTTCAGACTNCTGTGAATATGCATCAGTTTAAAAACTATATATCACAGGTAATCATGTATCCCATGTATTTAACAAGCTTAGATTAAAAAAAAAAAATCTCTGATCCAGAGTCCCTTCTCGGAGTTTGTTCTTACAAATTTTACTAATCTAGTTCATCACGACAAAGAGGATGGAATTGCAGTGATTGTCTGGGGGTGAATTCTCTTTGCTGAGGATCATAGACCTGGAGTCGGAGGCCCACGTATTCTGATGGACCTGAGAAATTGTGGAAATAGGGGAATTTCTGTCTCTCGGTTTCTTTATGGCTGGTTTTGGCCTCATGTACTGANATTTGACCTTTCTGATAAGTTTCTTGACTTCTCTGGAATGCAAAGTTGGGGATACTAATATTTGCTACCAGGTAATATTTGTTCAGAGATGTGAGAACCTGGGGCATTAGGTGACTGCAAGTGTGATCATTAACAGGACCCAGGAAAATGTTGCCAGAGATAATGGCACCTTTGTTGTCGCTGACACCCCACTCCCCTCCATGGGACCAGAGAAAACAACGGTATTTGTTATCATATCAGACAGGGAATTTGGAAATAATCGAGAAGCTGAATTCTTTCTAACAGCTCCTTCTTGTAGTCGCAAGTATCTTTCTTCCGTAGAAAGATAAAAGTGCTTGACAAACATGAATTTGTCCCATCTTCCATCACTGGGGTCTTAAGGAGTCTGAAGGAGCCTCTACCTCCTTCTACCTTCTTTTATTGAGAGGATGCTTATTATGCGGTGATCATTTAAGGAGGGCTGAGGACAAACAGCAAACACATCNGCCGTTTCTCCAGGAAGGAAGATTCTGTAGCCTTTGGAAAGCAGATAGCCCTACTCGTACCCTGGAGGAGGCNAGTGATANTGATGGCAAATTCCACTTCCATAAACTAGACCAGGGCTTTATGCAAATAACATGTTCATTGGTTGGATCAAGATTGGGTATCAAAACAATAAAAAAAAAAAAGAACCAAAACCCTCCAGTTCCCTAACCTTCAGATGTTTTGTAATCAAACATCTGCCTTTTGTTGATGGTTATATTTCCTTTGATTGCTGCTCTGTTCTGGCTGAAGCCTAGTTGTTGCTGGCTTCATTGTAACCTGCTTAGGAGGGAGATGGCAGTGAGAGAAATGGCATGCTTAGGAAGGATTGTACTAATTCATTCTGAGAGCACTTAAAGTTATTCCTACCTTCCCAATCCTCTCTCCATTTAGATGCCCCCTCCTTTTTTCCCCTAAGGATGTTTGAAAAAGCCATTTGGAAACCTACTGTTTAACAATAACAACAACAATAACAACAACAACAACAACAACAACACACACACACACACACACACACACATACACACACACACAAGAGTTTAATTGGAGTTAACCGTACACAGGGTAACTCCTCCAAGAAGTCATGGGTTGCCAAATGGAAAGCCCAGTGCCAGGTGTGAGATACTTCCTCTTCAGATTGGTCACAGGTGTCACAAAGACTCAGTAATATAGGCTATTGTCGTTGATTTTTTTTTTTTTTTTTTTACTTGCCCATCAGAACTTGGTGGTTAGACCCTATTGCTGAAGAATCACACNTTTTGGTTACAGGACATGAACAAATGATGTTTGAACTGCCTAAGAAGCTTCCTCTCTGCTGACCAGCTGTCATAATACTGGAAAGTGCTAAAACCCATCAATAGTCTTGCCTTGCTGTGAAGCCTGTGAACTACATTAATGACCAGTGTGGGAAGCTTTGCCAAGGGATGTAATAGTGGCATGAATATTGTGGAGGTAAGCAACCACTTTCTGATTGGTTTTTAAGCTCTGATCCACAGGAAGTAATGCATGAAGGTTCTGTAAGTCAACCAAGAATCCATGGTTGGGGAGCTCGCTAGTCATAGGGGTGAACCTAATTACTGTTATCACTACTAAAGGTAGTATGCAACTATGCTCTAGATTAGTGCCTCTATACCCAGAAACTAGTGCAAATGTTAGATCTCATCACAGACATTTCTTTGTGCTGTAAATGGAGGTTGAGGCAGAAATTCACAAATGGTAAAGCACGGATAATAAGTGTCAACAGAGTGCTTAGCTACAAACGGGAGTCTACATCACTTCCATCTTCGAGATCCCAGACCATATCTGAAGAGAGGGCAGAAAGAGTTGAGAGCTAGAGGTAAGGAAGGACTGGATCAAAGCAGTGTCTTCTGGACATGACAGGACCACTGCATTCATGAACTCTTAGCTGCTCTAGCTACCTGCACAAGATTAAACTAGTCAGCATTCCATCATGGAAGNGGAAGTGGCTCCTGAGCCTCNGCCCCCGAGATGCTTTTGACAATAAATGACTTTGAGGTGAGGGAGAATCAGTTTCCTGGCCAATAAACCATGCTTCGGTGGATGTCCCCACTCCCACGCATGTATGGGCCACAGGAACTAGACTGGGTGGATTATTAATGAGAAAAAAGAGGACACAAAGTTGGGAGTGGGTAGTGGGAGGGGTGGATCTGGGAGGAGTTAAGGGAGGAGTTGAGGATGGACATGGTCAAAATACCTTGCAGAAATTCTTTTTTTAAAAAATGTTTATTTATTTGTTTATTTTATGTATACGAATGCTTTGTTTTCATCCACACCAGAAGAGGGCATCAGATCCCATTACAGATGATTGTGAGTCACCATGTGGTTGCTGGGAATTGAACTCAGGACCTCTGGAAGAGCAGCCAGTGCTCTTAACCACTGAGCCATCTCCTCAGCCCCAGTAATTCTTAAAGAAGTAATACAAATGTTACTTTTTTAAAAAAGAACATGCTTAAAGGATGTTGTACAGCACCCTCTGGACTCTGGATCCTTTGCAACGGAGTATTTCCTGGTAGTTAACAGGAACTAGATTTTAAAATGGCAGAATTGGGTCCATAATAGCTATCTTGCTATCCAAAGAAGAAGGTGATGTTTCTCTGTGTTGTTAGTAAGAGTGTAGGTCTGTTTTAGGGTAGGTACCATGAGCCTGGTCCTGTTGGTCTTCTGTTCTCACTTCCTGCTACTCTGTAGGTGACCTGAAACTGGCACCTGATATGACATCATTTGGGATGTTGCTAGCACTTTTTTTTTCTTTTCTCAGTAGATCTTTATGAGTTATTTTTCCCTTTCAAAACAGAAAGCAGACAATTTTGGCTTACATTGCATACCCTATAGGTATGTCTGGCTGTATCTAATGAGTGAGCTATTGTCCTCATGGTTACTTCCTTCCAAGAAAGTGTCTGTCACCATGCTATGCATTTCAATCATCTTTATTATACCACAGCTTGAAAAACCTTTAGGGCAAGTCCGAGAAGCCCTATCCACTACCTTCTCTCAGCNCCTAGAAGACAGGCTGAACCAGATCCAGCAGTTCAGATTTCTGTGTTTTTCAAGATTCCTTTAGTGATAATCAAGCATTTTATTTAGAATTGCTTTTAGGGGAGGGGAACGGTCTCCAGGTGTTGTTTTTCTCCCTGGGAACATCAGTCTTGTGGGGAAGTGGAACTAGGCAGAACCACTTTGCTTAATGAATGAATGAGGCAGAAGAACTCAGGGCAGGGCAGACATTTGGAGCTCCCAGACACTGCTCCTTCACATTCCTGGCCCCTCGGAGTCATTCACAGCCTTGTGCCTGTAGAAGACTTTTGTTAAGACCTGTAAGACCTCTATTTATCATTTCTTACGTTTGGTGGCGTTGGTTCCTCTGGGTCTGACAGTGGGTGAATGCTTGTTTCTCTACAGTTTTGGCCTAGTGCCTCTCTTCCATCACTGTTGGCTCTTGAGGAACAAGACCATGCCAGTGTCCCTCTGCTCTCTCTCCTTCTACCACAGGGCCCTGCCTACCGCTTTACACACTTAGACTTGAAGCTGCTTGGATTTNGATGCCCTAGAGTGAGTGCCCGANAGAAAGGCTTTTCCCTTGGGTCCTTGTAACGTCTCCCTCTTTCTCTGATTTGATTTCTCATTTGCCATCTCACCATTAAAAATATAATTTATTCTGAGTTTTATCTTGGAATGATCTGCTCCAGGAGAGTTAATGGGCAGGCAGGCACACACACACACACACACACACACACACACACACACACACACACACCCCATGAGGAGACAGGGGACAGAGGATGTTGGTGGTAAACTGAGGATGATGTGCCATGGTTTGGATGAGGAGTGTTTGCCATCTTTGGGCTCAGTTTAGCAGCTGTCATACCCTGGGCAGGACGGACTGGGCAACAGGCAGGCTTGTTTACCATTCTTCCGTTCCAGAAATGGAGTTCATGATGGTTAGTGGAACATGACCTCATTATTGACTGTTCTGATGATTCTGAAGGAAAAGTGTTGCAGTCTCTTTGAAACAATAGACACTTCAGAGTTAAATGTTAAATCAGTTTTTGGCCAATGCTTATTAAGGGAAAATAAAGCTACATCTCTTGTATCTGATTTCTTCTAACTCCTGGACTTCAGTAAACACAGTAAATCACTGACTTTTCAACCTTTATCTTCATTTGTTAAAAAGAAAATTAAAATGATATTTATGTATTTTGTGTGTGCCNGTGTGTATATNTGTATGAATGTGCACTCATGCCATGGTGTTTGTGTAGCCTAGAGGAGTCTGTTCTCTCCTTGCATCTTATGGGTCCTAGGGATCCAACTCAGGTTGTCAGGGTTGACAGTGGTAGTACCTTTATTCACTGAGCCATCTTGCCAACCCCATCTTCATTCTTTTTACTGTCTTAAAACTATCTCCTTGTCTCCATGGTACTGTGCTACATCTCCATCTTCCTGTCTAGGCACACCATGTTAAACTTGAACATGCTCAAAGCTCTCCCATTCCTTTCTTTACTCACCTCCCCCCAATCCCATGTCCATTCTGTCATACTTGGTTGCCCAAGTAGGAAGGCAGATGCTTGTGTCTGTATTTACACAACCAGCTGGATCTCCAAGTCTTTTTCATTTTATTTACTAAATATTCCTGGGCATAATCATCATTCTCTCTATTTACCTGGTCATTATTTAGTTCATTTCCTTATTGTTTCTTGTCAGAAAAAATATATTACTTGACCCTTGACTCAGGGTGTTTGAGGAAATTTTTATCACTCTTCTCCCTTGCCTTGAAGCCTTGAGTATAGCTAGATCCTTTGGCTTTTCTGTGTCCTTTTGGTACCCCACCCCTCCTCCTCCCATGTTCCCTAATTTCTAGTGTTACTAAGAAATCATGCCTTGCCATGCTCTCTCTGTGATTGGACCAGTCCTATGCTCTGCTCACTCCCTTGGCTCTTCTTAGTGATCTCTTGACCACTTGAAAGCCAAGCCTAGGTTCTTTCCCTGTGGAACCTTTGTCAATATGCATTTGTCTGTCGCCCCTTTGTTGTAGCAAGAAATTATACNCCTGGGTGGTGGTGGCGCACGCCTTTAATCCTGGCACTCAGATGCAGAGGCAGGCAGATGGATCTCTGAGTTTGAGGCTAGCCTGGTCAACAGACTGAGTTCTAGGACAGCCAGGGCTACACAGAGAAACCCTGTCTTGAAACAAGGAAAGAAATAAAACAAAAAAGAAACAGAAAAGAAATTGTAGTTGTTTGTTTGCATGTCTATATTTCCTGCTGTACTGGGTGTGTCTCAGAAGTGTCAGCTGATGATGCAGGCTCCAGTTGTGAGGTTTTTTTGTTTATTTTCTTTTTTGTATATCATCGTAAAAATTCTGAATTTTATGTCTAAAATGGGTACATTGCTATGGTTGAAATGAGAACAGAATTTAAAACTTAAAAATTCAGAAATAGGGTGAGTATGGGCAAGGGTTAGGACAATTGGAATGGGCGAGTCCCGAGGGAATTAAAAAATTCAAATCTCAGGAACACTGGCAATATTCATACTTAATATTGAAATGAATCTTAACTAATTTCTTTATACATTGTAACGTAACATCTGGATTCTGACTCCTGCCCTTATTAAAGACAAACTTTNTATCTTCTAGATTAGAAAGTCTCCTCTCTGTCTCAGGTGTGTGAAAATCATTTACCTTTTAGAATCTGCAATCTTTCTAATCACGATGTTTAAGTTCAGCTCAGGTACAAAGAGACTGGGCAAACTGGTTCAGGTCAAGAGAGTCTCAGCATTGACTTATATTTTATTGTACTATTCCTTAACTGAATAGTTCCAGTAATAACATATTTCAGTAAGTCATAGTTCCAAGTAGATAAGCCAATACTATCATTCTTTTAAATGTCCACTTGTTTCTGGCCCCTTTAACATGGTAGGTAACATAACAGGGTTCCATGTCATGGAGCAGACCTTAGGTCCAGTCATAGAGTGGTTGGTGACTCCCATGCCATTCATGCTACTATTGTATCAGTGGTCACATCTTGTCCAAAGAGTTGTTAATAACTTATTGCTACACCTATAGATCAGACCATCCCACCCATCCTCAAGAGGCTTCTTCTTGGAGTAGATGGCAGTTAAAACAGATCACTTCAACAGCTCAATGGACAGAGAATCAAAAAAGAATGTGAAGTGCTCATCACTATGTGAGACTCAGATATCACACCCCTCCCTTTAAGGCTCAGGGATCTTGGTGGAAGAGGGTGTGGAAAGATTGTAAAAGCCTGAGGTGATGGATAGCACTAAGGAAACAGTGNTTTCCAAACATGATAGGGCAGCTACATATATGAACTCACATGAATTGTGACAGCATGCCCAAGACCTATACACATTCAAGCCAGAAAAATATCCTAGTTTAGAGAGGAGAGGCACAAAATTCCAACATTAGCTCAAGAGCCATTGGCATTGATAGCTGCTGGGGTAAGGGAGAGTCAGTGTTCTTTAATGATGACCACTGGTAGGTTGACCAGATGCCAGGGCATGCCTCCTTACTCCTAAGACTAGCTGGGTGGGGTCTGGGGCTGGAGAGATGGCTCAGAGGTGAAGAGCACTTGCTGCTCTTACAGAGGACCCCACACCTATGTGGCCAGTCAAAACTGTCTGTAACTCCAGTTCCAGGGGACTCAATGCCTCTTCTGACCTGAGTGGGCCCTGCATGCATGTGGTACACAGACATGCATGTAGGCAAGTTGTGTAACACAAACGGGACTTGATAGATTGAGTTGAAAGGGAGAGCGGGCTGGAGAGGGTAATTTTGGGACAAATTGCTGGTGGATATATTCAAAATACATTGCCTGAAATTCTCAAAGGATTAATAAAAATATTTTTAAAATAAACAGCATTTAATGTTTAGAAAAATAATAGATAGCAAGAAGATGAATAGATAAACTAAGGTGAAGTGATCTTATTAAAAAATGCTCTATTAATACCTCATGAGACACACATGTTGATTTTTTCATTTTTAACCTGTGGTGATTATATTATGTCCCCCAAAATATTGTGTACCCTAATAAAACTTATTTGGGGTCAGAGAACAGAACAGCCACTAGATTAAACATAGAG
>LZPO01087174.1:159776-174184 GCA_001675575.1 Neotoma lepida | reverse complement strand
GCCTGGTGTTTTCAATTAATAAGACTGTTTAAGATTCGCTCTACATTAACCATTTGTAGATTCCTTGTTGATGGCTTCCTGTTTAATTGTGTCATCAACTGGGAATGTACACTGTAGAATAGAAAATTGTAAGGTGGCTTGCTGCTGTTTTCTTAGGATCCAAGGTATTACCTGTTTTGCTGAATAATTTTTACTATAAAAAATAATGCTTTTATTCTGGTGTTGGTTGGAAAGTCCTGTGCATTCCAACTATTTCCAGTTGGGTATTCTGACAGTTCTATGCTCATCTTCCTGATCTTCTGTTTTGGTTATAGCTGAAGACTTAGTTGTTAGTTTTTAAAGTCTTTTTTTTTACATATTTTAAACTATGTTATATGTATGTATTTATGATCTTTATTTTATTGGTGACTGTTTTTTGATTATGTGATATTTCTACTTATCTGTGGTAGACTTCAGTTGTTCTGAAGTTTACTTTGTCTAATATCAACACAGCTATTAATTTTAGTTTTATTTTTTACTTAAAAATAATCTTTGTACTTCAAGACAATTGCAGATTTCACATGTAAGTGCATGAGCAATACAGGGAGTCATGTGGATTCTTTACCTATTTGTATCCAATAGCAGTTATCTTAAACAGAGCCCAATAGCANGAATAAATTAGCAAATCACTGATGTTATTTAAATTTTCTGTTTTTAAGAACTCTCTCTGTCTGTCTCTATATCTTTCTGTGTGTATGTGTATATTTGTATGCATTTAGTTGACATGACATTGTCATACAGATAGGCTTGTATGTCCAGAGCATCCCAAACTGCTCACATCTCTTACCTTGACCTTTTATAACTATGTCCATCTTTCTCTCTCTTTCTGTACTGCCTGAACCCTGAAGTCCCTGGCTCCTGGTGACAACTGATTTTTCATTTCTGCAATTTTCCACTCCTTGATGTGTAGCGTAAGTAGTGTTATACAGCATGTGACTTTTTAAGATTGACTTTTCCCCCCATGTTGTAGACTCAACCAACTTGGATGTTTTGATGACTTGTTCAGTGTCATTGCTGAGTCCTTTCCCAATGTTTAGCTTCATGAGAAAAATCTAAACTG
This sequence comes from Neotoma lepida, assembly GCA_001675575.1. Lineage (NCBI taxonomy): Eukaryota > Metazoa > Chordata > Mammalia > Rodentia > Cricetidae > Neotoma > Neotoma lepida. Next base: position 173,085 of record LZPO01087174.1, on the reverse strand, counting down.
TTTTCCAGAGTAGCAAATCACTTTATATCCCATCTGTAGTGGACATGTGATCCAGTCTGTTGCATGTTTTCCAGGACTTTTTTTGCTAGGTTTTAACTGTTTTGATAGGTGTATTGCGACATCATGTCATGGTTTGAATTTGCATTTTGCTGATGGCTAATGATGTTTACATGTGTCTTTTCCCTCCCTCCCTGCATGTCTTCTTCAGAATTGTCTGTTTATGTCTTTAGCTATTTTTCTTTTTGGATTATTTTCCTGTTTTCTGTTTTGTTTGTATTTATCTTTATATTCCTTTTAACTCTTTTTAAAAAAATCTACCCATATAAAGATATTTCGAATGAGCTTCCTATAAATAGTATATAGTCAGGTCTGTCTCTCTCTCTGTCTCTGGTACNCCCTCCCATGTGTGTATGTGTGTGTTTGTGTGTGTCTCCAGGGTCAAGTGCAGTGAGAGACAGTCAAAATAGGAGGGGAATAACTAAACAGAGATTTCCACTATATGCAGTGATAGCAGATTCCTTGTGAGTTCCATGGGCCAGAGCTGAGTTATCTCTTTGTCACTCTTCATCCCCTCACCCCTGTCCAACTTCACCACTCCCCGACCCTCACCCCTGTCCAGCATTTCTCTTGGATATCCAGCTAGATTGCTTCTGCTGCTAGGTTGATTGTGGTTTGGGTTCCTTGGCCTTCTGTGATTGGTTGTTCACATTTCTGAGTTTTCCAATAGCCATGAAGTTTCTTCTGCTCAGGCTTGGTCATTCTCTCTAATGGAGAGATGAATAAAGTGTATTTATTCCATCTGACCCAGAAACCAGAGTCTGCCCTGCCCTGAGTGAACATGGGACAGCTGCCTCCTTCTACTTTAAAGCAGTCAGTCATGGGGGACCATCATCATTTTTATATTGGTCATGAGCTCTACCTGCTTTTGGGTATTCGGAGTTATGAAATATAAGTAGATTTTATGTTTATGTAGAATGACAATGGAGACCTTTGTGAGGAGGCAGGAAACCAGAAAGGCACATGACATATATCACACACACACACACACACACACACACACGCAATGACAGTTTAGGCAGGCTTACTTCAGGGCCTGGGCAGTCTTCCATATATTATAAAATTGTCTTCTACTCAAGGACCTTCACTCTGTCCTTAATCTGCCATTNCTATCCCCAGGGCCATCTGAGGATGTATGCATCTCATGTTTGGGACATAAATTCTATTTCTTCTGTTCCTACTTTTCATATTCTAGGCAATTAAGAAAGAGGAAACCCACCATAGATGTCCAGGAAATAGAAAACTAGAAATATTTTTACCCGTTTTTGCAAGAAAACCAAATCAAAGAATGTGTGCTTGTTGTGTCTTGAGTCATGGATCTTTCAAGGGACCTGAGCCCTTTTATGTATGTCCAGCAAAAAGGGACGGAATTCAGGGAACTGGGTTACAATCCTTACAAAGACAGATGAATGGCAGAGATGTTAGCCCAGATGGTACTCCGACTGCCAGTGGCAGAATGCATGCTCCTATGCCCAGTACTGGCCCATCAACAGCCACAGGAGGCTGCAGTTTTTTCTTTTGCTGCAGATGCCCATGTGTTAAGACTGTACAGTAGCTGTCAGAGTCAAAATCCCATGTCTCATGCCATCCTTCAGTTCCATATAAGCACCTGTCTTCAAAAGAACCTTCACTTAGAATCCTGTTGGCCAAGGAATGGGATGCACATGGGTTCCAGGTTTCAAACCCTTGATTGGTTAGTCTAGAAAAAGAGGGGTCCTGGTACCCCTATTTATATTATAAATGCGTAGTTCATGACCATCTTTTCATTTGGCTTTAATTGTATCGTGTCTGGTAAACAAGATTCTTGGCTGCATGAAATGGAAATAGGTTTTATACTCTTTTATAGCCAGTAGACTGTGGCATGGAGTCTTGTGTTTACATAGTGTTCTTTTTATGTCGTTCTAACTTAAATACCAGCCCCCACCCCCTTTGAGTGGTTTCATCTGCCTCTGCTGAGTTCCAGTGTCACCACCTGAAAAAGGAGAATGTGGACTCCTTTCCTCTTTTGTTCTTGAGCTAGGGAAATTTAAATCTATTCCTGGGCTGGGGAGATGGGGTTGGTGGGAGAGACTCAGTCTAATCTCAAGACCCACATTAGAAAAAGCCGTGTCTGGAGATTGTAATCCTAGGCTCGGGAAGCAGAGATGGAAGGACACCTGCAACTTGATAGCCAACCACTCTAGCCTATTTGGTGAGTTCCAAGCCAATGACAGGCCCTTTCTAAAGACAAAAAAAGTAGGGAGCACCTGAGGAATGACACCTAAGGTTGCCCTATGGCCTACACACACACACACACACACACACACACACACACACACACACACACGCTACATGCACGCACACACGCGCGCATGCACACACACCCATGTACATATGAACACACACCACATACCGAAAATTTAGGTCTTCTGCTCCAGGTCATCAGTATCTTACGTTTATCTGCCTTTGATGAACAAAGTTGGACTTTGTATAAGATGTGAACTATGAAGGCGTAAGTCCATGCAGGCAGGTCGGGGAATAGTCATTCTCTATGCAGAAGGCTGTTGTATGTGGTCAGGTGCATTTCTTGTTAACTGAATCAGATGGAAAATTTTCATCTCCCCTTCCCAGATGCAGGGAATACAGATATAATGTAAAGGAGGAGAAATCACCCTTGGCTTGAATAAGTTACCTCAAAGGCCCATCTGTTGGATATTTGATTCCCAGTGCATGGCTTTTTTGGGACATGATGGAACCTTTAAGGGGAGAACACTATTGGGGGAGGTTAAGTCATGGAGTGGGCACAGCTTTGATGGGTATGTTAGGACCCCACTGTGTACACCCCACTGTGTACATCCCACTGTGTACACCCACTGTAGGGGTAGGGTGTGCTGCCTTACCATAGGCNCCTTCAACCTCAAGCCAGCGTGCTGAACGGAAGTCTAGGAAACTGAGCCCAAAAGTACTTTATCTCTTTTCAAATTGCTTCATCTCAAGTATTTGTTACACNAAAAGAAAACTAACGTGCTGTATTCCCCTCACTCTCAAGCTACTTGAATACTTTGGAAGTTTTGCCGTATTTTTCTCTGGTCTAATGTTATGAGTAGCCTTGTGTAGCTCATTGACTCTTCTCTAGTGTTCTTCTTAATGNTTTGTCGTTTTTCACTAACTAGTTACGTGCTGTGATTCCCATTCCTCTGCCGTTGGACACTCCTGCTTCACCATTACAAACAATTCTGCATTGGATAACATGCCTAATGCTGTCACATCTGTAATGTAAAATTCTAGAGTCGACTAGGGTCAAGTAAGTGAAGCATTACTTTCCCTTTAAATTTAACATTAAAGGAGTGTGTTCGATCGATACTTAACTTTCTCATTTAGTAAGGGCTTAGATTGCTCTAGGGCTTCAGAAAGCATCTGTAAGCCTTCCTCTGGGAAGATAAAATTTGAATTATCCATAAACAGAATATCATTGTATTCAAATTCTTTTGAGTCTGCCTTTTTTCCCTTCCTGACTGAACATCATGTTTGCCAAATTCAAGATGTTAGCATTTTAATTTTAATTGTCAAAGACTGTGTTTGGAGCATAAATGTCCTCCACAGGTTCCTGTACTGGAAGCTTGGTTGTCAGACGGTGGGTTTGAGAGTGTTTGGATCACAAGGGTTCTCACTTCACAAATGAATTAACCTATTGATGGATTCGTAGTCTGACAGCATGTGGAGGGGCTAGCAATGTGAGGAGGTGGGGCATAGCAGGAGGAAACAGGGCATTGGGGCATGTCTTGGGAGAACAGTTTCTCATCCTGGCCTCTTCCTTCCCTCTCTGTTTTCTTGTAGTTGCTTTCCCATGGCAGTATTAGNCGCCTTGCCCCAGACCCAAAGCAGTGTCTCCTGCCAATGACAGGCTCAAGCCACGAGCCACAAGGAATCCTTCCTCCTTTAAAATGTGTATATAAACATTTGTTACATCATCAGAAACATTAGGATTAAGCTGCCTAAAATGATATGAATTCAGATACTTATCCACTATGTCAGTGGCCATCGGTTGATTTCAGGTTTTGCTGTTGCTATGAAGACTTTCGTACATGTCTCATGGTGTGTATGTATTTACAACTTTCCTTTTTAAGGGAAGAGAGGTTTCTTTGGGCTCACAGTTTGAGGAGACATAGTCTGTCATGAGCGGGAAGGTATGGTAGAGTTCCTGGTATCAGGAGCTTGTGGTCAAAGCTCCTTGTATCTCAGTGGCCCCAGAAAGAGAGAACAAACAGGAAGCTTTGCCATTCTGTAAAACCCAATGGCTGAGCTGGAGGGATGACTCAGTGGTTAAGAGTGCTTGCTCCTGTTCTTTCAGAGGACAGGAGTTCATTTACCAGCACTCACCCACACCCAATGGCTTATAACTGCTTACAACTCTAGCTCCAGGGGATCTGGTGCCCTCTTCTGGCGCCCACAGATGCCTGCACACACATGTGCATACATACATAGACACACACACTCACATATTTAAAGGAAAAAAAATCTTATTTAGTAAACCCACAAGGCCCAACCACCACCCAGTGACCTCCTTCTGCCAGTCAGGCCACAGGCCCTAAAGGTTCCATAATCCTCCTAATACAGNGCCACCAGCTGCAGATCCAGCTGTAGACACATGAGCCTGTGGGGACATTCTTGGGCACACCATGATATGTACCCTTGTGTTTCTTGTGCTTCACAGATGTTTCCATCTCCTATTTGGATGAGCCTTTTCAAGTTTTCTTCTTTTGTTTTCACTTCTAAAGTTCTGTTTGTTCTAGTATTGGCATCTTCGTGTTGTGTGACTTCCCTTCACCCATCCCCTGCTTCATCTTTTTGTCTTGTAATGGTGCCTTTTGATGAGCAGGTTTCAATATTCACTAGTCAGATTCATTGGCCTTTTCTGTCATAGTCAGACATTTGTATTCTCTGTATGATATTTTTTTTAAATCTCTAAATGATAGAGTGTGTCTCCTGTGTTATTGTTCTAGAAACTTTATAGTTTTATGTTTCACAGTGAGACTTTATGTCAGTCTGGAACTGGCTTTACATACTCTGGGGAATAAAGGTTTTCTGTATAGATACAAAAATAGGATCAAGGTTTTGTTATAAGTAGTGTCTTAGCATTCTTCCTTAAGTGCCTTTGTAAGGGGGGGGATCCAGCTTTTTGACATTGTGACACAGCGTTGTCATCTAAAAATTGAGATGCTTGAGAACCATGTCACTGAAGTACCAATTTTTTAAAAAAGGAAGAGTATAGTTTTAAGTAAGTTTACAATTTTGTGTTGGGCTGCATTCATGGGTATCCTTGAGCATACATGGCCTGTGGGCCTCAGGTTGGATACACCTGCTAGGTCAGCACAGGTCAAGTCCATATTCTGAGTGCTTGTGTAGGCTTTTAATGTAAGATTTTGGTAGGGATGTCAGTTCATACCTATCAGACTAAAACCACACAGTAGTACCACTTTTACCAGACTTCTATTGAATTTGACATTCAGGTCGTGTCTCCATATAGCAATAAGTGACCAACACGGCCAGATTCTGGAGCATCACTCCAAAGCTCATGTGATGTGATTGGCTTCTCATCACTCATAGAGCATTTTTTTTTTTAAACTTGGAAGTGAGTTTCAGCCCTCACATTCAGCTCTTATCTCTTCTTCCTTCTACACCTTTATCAGCACTGTCTGAATGTAGCTAGACTAGCTAAGTCAATATATTATGTCTTCTTCTACTCATTGGTTTGGTAGAGAGAGCTATTTCCTTAAAGTGAAAGACATAGGGGAATTGTGTGAGGAGCCTAAGGTTTGGATTTGAGCTGGGTGTGGGGGTCCATGCCTGCAGTGGCAGTACTCAGGAAACTGAGACGGGAGGATTGTCAAGAGTTCCAGGCCAGAAGGAGACCCTACAAAATGAGACCCTGTTTCAAATCTCAAAGGAAAAAAAGGGGCAAATCGAGCTAATGCACAAAGTGGCCTTTTAAAATTAGCCACTAGCCAGCTTTGAAAGTGGACTAAGAGGCCAAGGAAGTTTTATTTCAGGAGACTGACTTTAACACCATCCATTTCCCCTTCATTTATTTGTATCTTGTAATTTTGCTTTTGAAAACTTTCAGCTAGCCTCCTTCACCAATAAGCATNACTGCATCATATTTTCTCATATCCCAAGATGAACTTGAAAGAAAAAATAAGGAATTGCCCCACGTTTGCTACATTAAAAAAAAAGGTAAATAATGAGATGACAGAGACGACACACAACACTCTGAAGGGCTAAGGGCTTTCCTTCCTGCAGTTGTTGGCATGTGTGAGCTCATTTTCTTGTTACAGCTTAACTAAATTGTTTAGACACCTCTCATGACTCAGTATCCATCTACTGTACCCAGCTGATTCATGTGCTAGATTTCCAAAGAACATTCCTTTAATTACTTAGTATGAAGCGAGAGTGGCTAATTTTGTGCTAAAAATTGCTGTGTGAGGTTCTCAGTAGCCCAGGGAGTTAACAAATATCAATTTCCACAAGAAAAGAGCCCACGACTCTTTGAAATACAGTGGAACTCAGTTCTATAACTGCTCCAGCTACAACACTGGCAATTTATGAAGGCATTTTTCCTTTTATTTTCTTCCACAAGCCATCCAGCATGTTATGAAGACAGGAATATTATGTTTTTGAGAGAAGGAGGCAGTGGCTCGGGGCTTTCGAGGACTTGGACCCAGAGGCGCTCAGTGAGAAAGTAATAATGAGAGTCCCAGTGNGTTGAATGTCCTGGGCTTTCCTGAGAGCTTGTCTAAGTGCTTCCCACATATTAAAGTTTTAAATGTTCACATTAGTCCTGTGAGGGAGGTGCTGTTATCATCACATTTTACTCCTGGGATGCCAAGGCACAAATATGCTAAGTAACATATTTGAGATCATTGTAAGTACAGAGCCCAGATGTACTTGGGGCCTGGGTTTTCTGGCGATGCAGTCCTTACCCATGCATTTGGCTTCAAGTCCAGGGCCTGAGATGCTTACAACAGTGACACATAATCATGTAGCTCATGAAGACGAGTGTGGAGTTGAGTAACCCATCATTTAGTGGTCAGNGCCATTAGTGTCTATTTTAGCTCTGTGTCTAACACAGAGAGAAGGAGGTGGGTGGGTGTCTCTTGATTAGATCTGAATTCAAATCTAGTTCCATTTCCCCACCTTGTCTTTGTTCCACTTTTCACCATTACAGGCTCCCTCTGCTCCTGGGTCCATCTCACTGGGACTTCCGTGGTGTTTGTGTGACAGGCATCCCTGGTCACTATCACTACTCGCTCATTTGGAGCTGTGTGTGTAGGCTGTACCTGGGACTCTTTACTTTCTGAGTGCCACAAGATTCATTGCTCCTGTTGAACATCTCCACAAGATTCTATGCTTTCCTTTATTCCCTCATGCCTGCATATGTGCATTCATGTTGTGTTCTCAAGCACTCTACATCAGACTTTGAGGCAACATTTTCCCTTTTCAATGCTCTCTGTCTGTCTATCTGTGTGTAAGTATGAGTGTGTATGTGCCACTGTGTGCTTGTGGAGGTCTGAAGACAACTTTTCGAGGGTTGGTTCTCTTCCANTTTGTTTTTGAGGCAGGGTCTCTACTGTTTCTGTAGCTGTGTTTGTGAATTTTCTAGTCTCCATCTCCTATTTCACTGTAGGGGTTCTGGGACTGGGATTGCAGACTGGACCCATGGCACCTGGTTTATTTTACGTGTGTTCTGGGGGTAAACTCAGATGGTCAGAGTTGTGTGGCAAGCACAACTTACCCACTGACCCATTTATTCAGCCCATGAGGAGCGTTTTCATACCTGAGTGCTTGTGACTCTTCTGGACTTTATGTCATTGGATGGGATGTTTAGTACAATGTTGAATTAAAGCACTGACAATACATTCTTGGCTTTTTTATGTTTCATCAGTCATTTTGATGTTACCATAGTTTTTCTTATTAAATTATAAGTGTGAAATATACCAAAACCACCCATCTCTCTTAAGAAATTTCTAACCCTAAATGATAAGTACCATTACTGTATGTTGTTTCTTCCAATTCTCTAAGTTCATGGAGCTGTATCTGTTAAAGTATGCATTCACATACATTCTACAAAATAACTAGAATATTTATACACATGCAAATCTCTCCTTATTTTTACCCATTTGATAGAANATGTAGCATGTTTATAGGCTTAATTCATTGTTTTTAAAGACATTTTTCCTCCCTCCCTTCCTTCCTTCCTTCCTTCCTTCCTTCCTTCCTTCCTTCCTTCCTTCCTTCCTTCCTTCCTTCCTTCTTCCCTTCCTCCCTCCCTCCCTCTCTCTCTCCCTTCCTTCTTTCCTTCCTTCTTGTGCATGAGTGTTTTTCTGTATGAGTTTTATTTGACCCACATGTGTGCAGGAGCCCATGGAAATCTGAAGAGGGGATAGAATCCCCTGGAAATTGAATTATAGGAGATTATGAGTCACCACACAGGACTGGGAACTGAAATCCAGCCCTGTGAAAAAGCAATAAGTGTCTTAACCGCTGAGCTCTCTCTCCAGCCTGTAATTTGTCCTCTTTAATGGCTAAAAAAGGTACCATAGTAGGGTATGTTACTGTGTGTACAATTCCCCACTGGTAAATTTTGCATCTGCAAACAGTGCGAAAATTTGAATTAATCTACAAATGAAATTAGTAGATTTTCAACCACTGCACATATGCTACAGATTTGTATTATGGTTTAAGGAAATATTCTTCAAACAAACCTCTCAGTGAAAAGATAAACTTCATATGATATGTATACTGAATCACATACTAATAATCTTCATGTGCTTGCCATCCAGCCATGACCGATTAATGGCATATCTAGTTTCATGTATACTCATATGTGTTCTCCTCCTGCAAATGGATATTTACAAGCAACTCCCAGATACCATACCATTCATCCTGAAATATTTCACCGTTTACCTTAAGAATATAAAATCTACTTTTAGAAACGTGAAAAATACCATTCTATTTTAAAAACATAGCAGTAATTCCTTAATATTAGCACAGATATGCCGTTTTCAGGTCGTTGATCCTGTTGAAAAGTTTCTTTGCATCTTTCTTTTAATACTGGTGCAACTAACACCTCATTACAACTAGTTAATATGTCCTTTAGACTTTGATTAATCTACAGGTCCCTTTCACCTTTCTTCATTTTTCTCTTTCAGTTCTTCTGTTGAAGAAAGCCTGCTGCAAATTTTCCTTTTTTTTTTTTTGAAAGATTTGCTGATGACATCATGCTCTTTTATTCTTTTTACATCCTGTAAACTAGCAGATGGTTGTCAAGCTGTGTTGTCCAGAAAATGCCCACCAGCCCCGTGTATCTCCTGTAAACTAGTTAAAGACAAATCAAGGTGCAAATTGAGTTCCTTAGTGGCCCTGGGGGCATTTAGATGGCTGAATGGCCACGTGTGGGGACCCTTTGTTGGAGGCCACCAGTGTGGTGCCTTAGTCTAGGGGCTGACTGGGATCTCTGTTTTCTTTCTCTCCTTTTCTTCATGGCAAAAGCAACTTACTGGCGACTTTGCGGTCTTCCACCTGTGATAGGGAAGGAGGGCTATTTGGTATATGCAGATGATCACAAATGCCCACAGACTCTTTGCTGCTGTTTCCAGGTCCAGGTCTTTCCCTGATCAGAATCTCCCTGCAACTTGAGCCAGTGCTCCCACAAAGGGAGTCAGAGAGGGGAGGGTTTGGGAGGGGGAGCAAATAACAGTCTCCTGTAATCAGCATTTTATTACCGTCCTCAGGAAGTAGGAATAGGAAAAAAAAGTAGGTTGGAGCAAGGAAAGTTAATTATGTGAGGTTGTTTGACAGGAAATTACTAAATACAAACAGACAGAAGAAGCACATTTGAAAGCTGGGTAGGAAATCTCAAGTCACTCCACTGGGTGCATTCAGACCCCAAAGCAAGTTCTGAAAATAGTAGATTAAACAAAAGCTATCTTATCTGGTAGAAGCATTTCAAAGGCAAAGGGGAATTTATATATTGGGCAGCCTGTCTTAAAATAAACCGATTTTGTTGATAGTACTGCAAATTTAATTGTGGGAAATCCCCTTCAGATGTCTGAATTTATTTTGTAAATGTTTTGAATTTATTTTGAGTTTGACATTTCAGCTCTGAAGGGAGGTGTGTGTGTGTGTGTGTGTGTGTGTGTGTGTGTATGTGTGTGTATGTGCACGCAAGAGCCTTTCCTCTGTGTGTGTCTGTGTATGTGTCCGTATGTGCATGTCTTTCTGTGTCTATATTTCTGTATCTGTATGTACATCTTGTGTCTCCCTGTATGTGTGTATCTGTGTATGTATATCTATGTTTGTGTCTCTGTATGTTCCTCTGTGTTTATATCTATATATGTGTCTGTGCCTCTGTGTGTATATGTTTGTATGTATATATGTGTATCTATGTGTATGTCTGTATATGTGTGTCTGTTAAGTATATGTTTGTTTGTCTGTGTGTGTATCTGTGTGTATGTCTATATGTGTGTGTATCTGTGTGTATGTCTGTATATATGTGTGGTGTATCTGTGTATATATGTTTGTATGTCTGTGTGTGTATCTGTGTTTGTGTGTGTATGTGTGTATCTATGTGTATGTCTGTATATGTGTGTCTGTGAGTATATATTTGTTTGTGTGTGTATCTGTGTGTATGTCTGGATATATGTGTGTGGTGTATCTGTGTATATGTTTGTATGTCTGTGTGTGTGTATCTGTTTGTGTGTGTATGTAAATGTATTTTACTCTGTAAAATCATGTATATCTGAAGTAAATACAAAGTACTTATACTCATGTTCCTTTGCAATATCTCAACGTTGTTGTGAACTTGCTATTAATCAGGCAACCACAAAGAACCAAGAAAGTGTTATCTAAAATATTTATTTCCAGACTTTATATATTTAAAATATTTTACTTTTTCTTTAACTATTAGCTTCATTTTATTTCATACGGCTATGTGAAGTAATGGACAACATTTTCATCACTTCTGAAATTAACCAAACAGTGTTTTTATTTCAAGGACTCAGTGACTGAGACCTGAGGGACTGGAACCTTCTACCCTTATTTGCATCTGGCCTTGTAAGAGTCAGCTTCTGGAATCCCAGAAAGAGGAAGAGAAAGGGCTGCTCAATAACCTGACCCTTTTAATGAAGGTTGTCATTCTTGAAAAACTAAAAATCTATATGCATGAACACACACATATGGACATAATTATCTATGACTTTTCTAAGCCAAAGATGAAGACAGCTTATTTTCTGATCTTTATAGTGGGATTCTTTAAGGCCATTTTTTTTAAATAGTTGAAATGAGTTATATCGTAGAAACTGGGCGGCTGGAAAGTTGCACAGTCTGTGGGTAAAGTTACACATTCCATGCTAGTTCAAAGAGAAGGCAGTATTTTGAAAACATCAATGGAGCTCAAAGTCTGCATTCCTTTTGAGGGGCCAGCACCTGTGGGAGGAAGGCAGACTGTTCCCATTTGACCTTCGGCTGGGTAACAGGGTGAGGTACTTCAGATGTTGTAATGGTTAGGTAGGGACCTCTGTACACACTCCTGAATGCACCTGTCCTGCCCTGTGGTCAGAGGGGAAAACAAGGCGACAGGCAGAACCAGTGAAGGCATGCTTCCTACCTTGTGTTGCTTAGACGTGGCATTGCATACTGCCAGATCACAAGGTGATGGATAGATGCGTGGGTGGAAGAAGCCACAAGCCCTCTGAGCAATCAGGCTTCCATTTCCCAGGTCCTGGGAAACCCCAGGCAGAGATATTAGCACATTTAGCCTGAGTCCTCTGTGAGTAGTCTTTGAGTATAAAGACTTCATTGATGTTCCAGATGAGTTCTCATTATGCATGAATAATTTCTGAGCATGGAGTTAGGTGCGTGGAGTGATAATTCCCCTCCTTTAGGCCACTCACATTAGTTGAACAGTGGCATGTAGTTTCTGAAGAACCAGATATACAATTCAGTAGTTCTACATAGAATATTCTTTCTGAATAAAGAGTGGATTTGCCCACAAAATTGCCTTGTGTGTCCATGATTCATTAATCCTGCATTCTTTTATTCCATAAACACTTCCGGATTTAAGACAAGGCAGGGCGTGAGGTTAGATGCCCCAAACATATACGCATAGACTCATGCACAGACACAATCACTGAACATGAAGTTGAGGTTGGAAATGTGTCCTTGCCCCTCTCCATGGACCTAGTCATGTTGCCATGTAATCCTTTATGCCCTAGCTTTGTGACCGCTGATAAGAGTTTTTTGTTTTCGGTAAATTAAAGAACTTTTCTAGATGGCCCACAAAATTTTGTTCAGTGCCCCTTTTATTCTGGATATATCCTTTGGTGGTGAAATGGTTTTATATTTTTAACATTTATTTTTAGTGTGTGTGTGTGTGTGTGTGTGTGTGTGTGTGTGTGTGTGTGTGTGTGTATGTGTATCATGTGTGTGCAGGTGCCAGTGGAGGCCGGAAGAGAGTGTTGGAACTCCCAGCCCTACAGCTGTAGGCAGTTTTCAGCTGTCCACTATTGGTTCTGGGAACTGAACTCCCGTTTTCTGTAAGGACAGCAAATGCTCTTAACCTTCTCTTTAGCCCTGGTTCAATATTTTTATCTCTGTGACACAATTTGATGTTCCTGAGAATACTTGAGTATGGTTGGAGCTGCCGAGCAGAGAAGCTTAGCTGTTCATAAGATTAGAATCATTGCTTTGATTTCTCCAGGCTAGTTAGTTTTCCTTGGTTTCTACCACTGTGTATCTTCAAGCTCTTTGCCTGCTCACATATGCGTGCAGTTTCCTGAGACGCAGGAAATCATGGATTTCCACAGATGTTGGAAAATCTTCCAACTCTGCCGAGGTATGGTCTTAAACACAGAAGACCATTGTTCTGTGTGTTCCTTTACTGAATCCCAGCCTGGGGGCAGCTAGGTTTTTTTTTTTTTTTTTTTTTTCCTCAGCTTTGGTGCTAGCCCACAAAACTGTATAGAAAGGATGACTGCAGATGAGTCCTCCACATTCAATATTCCTGGTAATATTGATGGACTCAGCTGCTGTGTCTACTGTCTGTTTTTGTAAACAGGAGTTATATTCAAACATAGATAGGTCCCTCTATTTATGTCTTTAGCTGTTTATGGGCTATAGGACACAGCTGAGTCATCAGTACACAGACTGGCTCACAAAGTCCAAAACACTTGCTACCTATCTCACTTTCACAGAAATGTGTGCAGTTAAAAAGCCT
>LZPO01087174.1:130205-148944 GCA_001675575.1 Neotoma lepida | reverse complement strand
TGCTTCAGATTTGAACTTGAAGTCACTTCAACAACACATGTCACAGTATTGGCAGTGTTTCTAGTTCCCATGAGAAGTTTTCATTTCTTTTGGCAATTGATTTTAGTGCTATGCACGCAAGTATTTGATTGATAAGGTTTCTGCTTAATAAAGGTTTTGATGAACTCTAAAATACCCAAAACAACACTGGACAGTAGGGGGTGGGGATCCCTTAGTGGTGGGACTCATCTACTTTGTAGGGTGGAATGTTAGAGAATCCTTGGGGATGACTACTGGTTTAATAAAGCAGACCAGAAAAGGCTAGATTGCAAGTTAGAAGTGGAGCTGTGAAACAGAGGGCAGCAAAATTCATTAATTCAGTTGTAGATCGAGAGTTTTATATTAGGAGAGAAAGGACAATAAAAACAATTTGCTGCCTCATCTAGAATCTGACATGATGCACTTAAAAATTATGGCTTTGTGGTCATTAGGCAGGAGGCAGCCCTCCTCAGAGGCTCGTTGTGTGGTGGGGAAGTCACAGACCCGAGGGTGGCATTTTTATCTGTTTTTGGAGGGAGATTTGTACTCCGGTCATTGTGTGTCATTTGGCTATCTCTTCTAATACAGCAGTGTTAGCATGAGTTTCATTTTTTAAGCTCCAGGGACNGGGATGGAACTGATTCTATCTGCAACTTGGTGACAAGCACACTGTTGAAGAAAAATAAATATTTACTATAGTATTTATTAGTTCTCGGCCAATCATAAATTAAAGCTATGAACGAGTTTAAGTAGCTTTTCTCAATCCCTGGGATTTATAGCTCCCTCGGTTATCTGTTGAGTGAAGGTGGGTGGACACCAGCCGTTCTCCAGCATGGTGAGGCTTAAGGGAGTTTAGCTTTTCCCTTCCATCTAGCTTTGAAATGTGATGTTGATAGGGGACTAGGGACTNGACTTTTAGTCTAAATCCCCCTTTTCCCTTAGGTAGACTCCGAATTTTAGATTTCATGGATGAATAACTAAACTTAGCGAGCGATTTGGGACTCTACTACATAAAAATATGTCAATAGTTCAGGATGACAGATAGCTCCCTTGTAACCAAGGCCACCTGCAATATTTTATAGTCCCACAGCATAAGCCATTCTGAGCAGATAATCGATTCTATCACACCGTAACTTCAGCTCATCAAGGAGGCAAACACTCTCCAAGCAGTGCTAGGAANAAAAAATTGCAGCGTACAGTGCGTAGACCAGAANTTTTGAAACATCAGGCCACTTGTGAAAGCTAGCCTTGACTTCTCTGCCACAGTCACAAGAAGAGCAGGCATCTGCACTTCTGNAGCTGTGACAAAGACAGGTGAGCTCCTCAGTGGCGTGTCCCCCTGAATGCATGTGACTCCTCTCCTCTCCCGTGCACACACACAGATTTTTGATAGCAGTGAATATATTTTAGTATTGGTTCTTGTCCATGTTGTCAGAGTTTGGCGCTTCAGTGCATTTGCAGAAAACGCACTTATTTCTCCTCACATTACATTTCAGGTTCTGTTATAACCACAGCCTGGTGATAGCAACTGTTTGTTCTCCTTTAGCTGCTTTCTATGTATCAATGAATTAAAAATACATTTTGATTTTGAAACTGGAACTTTGAATAGGCATCAGGTTTTCACTAAGAATATGATTGTGACAAATGGTTTTTATTAAAGCTGATTTTTACATACTGTCTGTTCATTTCTTTTTTTCATCTGTTAGAATATCATGAGAAGTTTTATACTCATTTTTTTTTCAGTGTGGCACACGTTAGTCATGGATGCCAGTGGAATAGCTAGTGCAGTTGGGATACAAACAAAAGACATTCAAACAGTTCTTGAGCTTCGAAAGGGTACAGACTTCATGTGCTGGCACTAGGGACCTGATGGCGAGCATGACAAGGTTCCTGGCTTATGAGCTGACATTTGAAGATGCAGATGAACAGCTGGTGTCTGTCTGTCCTAGTTCACCCTCTTCTTGCTTTCAGAATCACTATATAACTCAGTGATTCCATATTTTGTAAATGATTGTGAATGTGGTTGATGTGAGCAAATTTTTTATATATGGGTCAAAGACTGAATGGATGTACTGGGGAGATGAGTGTCTGTCAGAGTGAGGAGGAGTCTCAGCTCATTGATGGATGCTCCAGTTCCTTAGAAACCACCAATTTTTTCAGTTTTAGTACAGTATCAAAGAATATACACAGATAGCTGAAAATGCTTTTGCCTGATTTCTCATTTTGCAACTTTGTATCACCATGAGAATGGATTTCTTTATACACTTCTGCTGAGCAAGATATGGTGCCAGATTAACAGCCAGTAGGAAATTCCAGCTGTTTTCTATTAAGCAAGACACATTTTTTCCATCAATAGAAAACAATGCCATTCTTGTTACTAAATGTTTTGAGAAAATTTGATTATTGTTACATTTGCAAAATATCATAAACTAACTATTAGTTTTGTTTGTAGTAGGAGATACTTTTAAAAAAGATTTTAAAATTTTTGTTCTGTATGCATGTATTTCTATGCACCACTTGCATGCAATACCCATGATGGCCAGAAGAGGGCATTAAATCCCCGGGGAACTGGAGTTGCAGATGGTTGTACCCTCACAGATGGGTGCTGGGACTCAAACTGTAGTTTTCTGGAAGCGTACCCAGTGCTCTTAACCACTGAGCCATCTCTCTAGCCCCACAATGCATTATTTTTTTTAAAAGAAATTAAAAGTATTAAACATTTCTAAGAACTAATATTGCTTGATATAAATCTTGTGATCAAAATCTCAGTGGACTCATCAGTAATTTTTAAATTTAGTTAAGGTGTCCTAAGATGAACTGCCTAAGAACCACTTGTTTAAAGAAATCTCTCAGCAAATCCACCTTCCTGGAGGTTGAAGTATGGAGTCAGTGTTTGCATTGGTTAGATTCATGGGGTCTAGGAGCCTTTGAGTCAGTGTGAGGTAGCTTTGAGGAGATTTCCATTGGGTCTGTGTGTGCCAGGGGCGAAAGCAAAGGCTGAAATGGACTGGGCCATTTTCAATGTCCTATCTCCAATGTCCCATCCCAAGGGTACAGAATCCTTTAGGTTCTTTTCTGGGTTTCTAACCTCAGCTACTGAAGCAGAACATTTTTACCACAGTTACATGATGTTGATTCTTTATGGAGATAGGGCTTTCAGCCCCTAACGTGCTCGAAGGCAATCAACACTGCTATGTGACTCTTTCTCGCCTCTCTGGACATGAGGAACACAGCCTGTCCCCCTTCCTCCCCTACAGGAAGCCACACCAAGCCAACTTCTCAGTCTGGATATGCTCTCAAGGCCACGTATGTGATTTCCCCCCTCCAAAGCCTGAACGTCCTTAGTATTCTCAGAGATAATAGCACTAAACCCATCAGTCATCATTTTCTTGTCCTCAATTTTCTTTTTTGGCTTCTAATCCTGAGTCCCTGTGATTCCTTCCCACGGAGGCTTAAGTGGCCCCATTTACAACCAATTTTCAGCTAATATTTGATGCATTCTTTTAAAATAACCCAACCATTTTTGCTCCACAGGCTTTGTGCCTTTGGATTACATAAAACCAGAGGCCTGGAAATGGAGTAAAATGATGGGCTTGCTTTTTGTGTGTAGGGGTGTGTTTGTTTCATCCTTTTGGGGGGACAAATGGAGAAATCTTTAGAAACTGGTGGAGGATGTTTGTTTGTGAAGAGTTACTTTAAGGATGTAGTTTAGTCATTAATAGAGAGAAAGGCATATCTCTCTCTGTTTCTCACAGCACACCAAGCCTTATGGTGCAGAGTAAGGGTGGTTGAGGGTGGGAGGGTGAGGGTGGGGTGCATAAGTCAAGAAGGCGTAGGTTTTTCTGGAGGTTTCTTCCTTCTAAACCCCCTTGGGTACCTTGTCTCTGGCCCCTCCTGTAAGCTGATCCAGCTCATGTCGGTAGGATACATGAACCATGCAAAGCTTCTTCTTTTTCTTTTTTTCTAAAAAGAGATTTTAATTCCTGCTTGGCAGGCTAGACCAAAGCCTTGAGTGACAATAGCTTTGCTTTTCTTTTCTAAAGGAGAAAGCCACAGTGCACCTGGTATATTTCATTGAATGATAGATAAACAGACAGGCACACACATGTGTGCACACACACGCACATGCACACACACACAACTGAAAAAGAGGAAGAAAACATTAAAAAAAAAATAAGCTTGGTTACCAGGAGCCATGATTTTATTAAGACAGATCTACCATTTTTGACCTGCCTGACGCCTGCTTATTTCCCTAACCTGTTTTAAGTCTGTAAGTATTTTTACCTGTTGTCTCCTTTTCCATACAATTATTTGGTTTTGTTTGTTTTTTTTTCCTTTTTTCCCCCCTTTTTTGCTTCTACTCAAATTTCATTCTTACTTAGCTTACTTAGCTTCTGTGAGGCAAAGTATCAAAATATGGCATTTTATATGATGAAAATTACCTCTCACTACATGATGTTTGACTAAACTGACTATCTTCAATATCCTGGAGGTGGGGTCATGGGAGTTTGTTAGGGGTTCTAGTTGGTGGCTTTCCAGTTGGTTGGTTGGGGAGTTCGTGGGAGCTAGAAACTGGGATCCTTCTCAGCGATTATGTGAAGCGCAATCCAAAAGAGCAGAGGTTTAAATGATGCCTAAGTGTTCCTTGCAAATATGCAGTGAGCTCCCATTTATGCTGGAGTCAGTTCAGGAAGCTATGATGAAGTGCCCTAGGCTTAGGACAAGAGACCTGAAGATTTGAGTCGTCTGGAGCCCAGAAGACTAAGATGAAGGTACAACATGGTCTACATCTGCTAGAGATACTCCCATCGTTTGTAGACTGCCAGTTTCTTATACCCAAACATAGTTGTAAGTGAGGGAGAGAGGCCCTTGGCACTAGTTGTATTCGTGAGGGCTGCCCTCATGACCTAATCACTTCCCAGANCCTCCNCCTCTGGATACCAGCACAGCTGTGGGGTAGAAGTTCAATATCTATGACCCCCAGCAGATTTCAAGCTGTTTTCATTCCTGCTTGTAAGAATGGCTTAGAGGTTTGGAGTTAATAACAATGACTCTGAGAAGCCAGGCATGGTGCCTCATACTTTTAATCCCATCACTTGAAAGGCAGAGGCAAGCAGATCTCTGAGTTCAGGCCAGCCTGGGGTGAGATGGAATCTTGATGTAAATTTCATTTGCACTGTCTTGGTGGCTAAGGATGTTGAACATTTTTTAAATTCATATATTTATTGACAATTTGTTCATTTTATTTGCCTTCTTGTTTAGTAGATTTTTTTTTATATTCTAGACATGAATTCCCTTCAGATGGAAAGCTAACCCAGTTTTCAGTCTGTAGGCGGTNTCTTCACTTGGTTGTTTTCTTTCCTGTACAACGCCTTTCTGATTTCATGGGATGCTATTTATCAATTATTGGAGTTATTTCCTGAGCCATGGGAGTTCTTTTCAACGCCTTTTGCATTTAGCCATATCTTGAGGTGTTTTCCTCCAAGAGTTTTGGGATTTTAAGTCATACATTAAGGTCTTTGATGCACTTTGAATTCATTTTTTTGTATGGGATGAATGAGATGGATCTTCTCATTCTTCTGCTCTCATACCTGTGGTCTTCCCAGGAATATTTGCTGAAGATGCTCTCTTTTCTTCAGTGTGTGGTTTTTTTCACCTTTTTCAAAAATTAGATGGGTGTGGGTACATGGGTACCTCTGGATTCTCAGTTCCACTNCACTAGTTTCTGCATCTGTTTTTGTGCCAGTGTTGTTTTGTTACTATGTTGTGTAGTGAAGTTTGAAATCAGGTGTTGTGGTACCTAGAATGCTGTTCATTTTGCTCAGGATTGCCTTAGCATTTCCTGTGCTTCCATGGGACTGCAACTCAACATTGCCTTTCCAGCTTTGTNAAGACGGCTTGGCGATTGCTTCACTCTNCAGACAGTTTTCAATAGTGTTGTCGTTGTCATAACATTATTCTACCAGGCCAGCAGCATGGGAGGTCAGTTTTCTCCTGTCGTCTTCGTCATCTCTTCCTTCTGTATTTTCAAGCTTGCAATAGAGGTCTACATCTGCAAATGGTTTATTCTCAGTTTCTGTGGGGTTCTTTTTTGGGGGTACACAAGCATCCCACCATCATACTTCTGACTTTTCAGTCTATTCTGTTCCAATGGACCTGCAGTCAAGTCAGCGACACATCACATTTCACTTTTATAGAGCGTTAAGCATTATGCATTTTTATTAATTTATTGTCTGCTCCTTTCTTAGGAAGATATGCAGGGACAAATTGAATTCTCTTTCATCCTAATAAATGCTGAATTATCAAGGCTATATAANCATTAACAAAGTATAAAACGAAAGGAGACACCAATTGGCAGTGGGAGGTGAGATTTCAAGCAGAGCCTACAAGAATGGCCATGAATGATTAATGAGAAAGAAGAAAATTTGGGATATGTGTTTTCTTTTTTCAGCAATGCAGAGTTTGGGGATCATCAGCGCACTTGTGCCCATAGTTAGGGAAACTCAGGCTCTGGTATTGGAGTATTGGAGACATCCCAATGTGTACACAGTAATTGGCCCTCTGCCTCAACTCCTGTGTTTCCTCTCCAGGATTCCATCTCCATTTACTATATAACCCTGACTAGATAGTATTTTAAATCTTGGGACACATTTGTGTACTTTGAGAAGTACCATAGAAATGAGAGTAAACCACTTAGGATTCTTCATAACCCTTTGGTTTCAAGATATACACACATATTTCATGTTACAGATGATGTCAAGATGTACATACAGCTATTCAGAACTCAGTCAGACTCCCTGTGTACAAACATATTCCAACTTTATTATTTACCAGCTATTATTTTATTTTAGAGAGGAGGTCTGCTAATGTAGCCTAGGTTGGCCTTGAACTTGCAGCCCTATGTCACTCAGCCTTCTAAATGCTGGGGTTACAAGTGTGGCATTGAAATAAGAAATAAATGAGGTTGTGAAAGGTATCTCTTCCACACAAGCCTTACAAATATTAGCTAGTGTCTAATGTATGGAAATCACATTTTAAAGTCTTGCTGTACTCTTGGTTCCTCACCCATGGAGGCCTCATCCAAGATCACCTGCCTGGAAGTATAGATAGTGCTTGATAAGTCTTACACACACACACACACACACACACACACACACACACACACACACGGGCACACGCATGGGCACACACATGCACACATGCATGCACACATACATATGCATGTATAATTAGGCACACTAAAGGTCACAACTTAATATATCAGAACAATTACATTATTAATTCCTTCTAGAATTTTGATCCACAACACAAACCAAAGAAAGCTTCAGAAGGTTAGTGTATATCTGTGGGGTACCACTGTACATGCATGGTTCAGTTGTAATTCTGAGACACTGTCCCTCCCACTCCAGGTGATAATGAAGCAGTGGCTTTTCTTTACAGGTGGAGTGATCTAGGGGAGTCCTTCCACTATTTGCAGAGCTCTGGTTGTGGATGTGGATGTTTTGACATCTTCAGCTTCAGACTTGGTGTCAGTAATTCCAGCTGAAGGTAAAAGCTTACTTTGGTTATTTCAATGTGTATTACTAGTTTCTGAAGCATGGAAAGAAAATGTGTGCTTTGAAACATACAACCCACTAAATAGATTTATTTTGGCTGTGCATGTACAGTGCTGCGGAGCAGACCCATGCCTACCTGGTTGCTCAGCAGGTGACCTGCAACTGAGCGACACCCCCAGCCCAGAGTTCTGGTTTCTCAATGTTGATAAAAATCATTATGAAATACAAATTTAAAAGGAGAAGGAGAAATATAAGTTGCAATGAATTTTAATATTGTTGAAATCTTCGTAGTAAGTATCTTCGTATCCACTTACAATGTTTATAGTGCTCACAATATTGTAAAGCAGAAGGAAAACAAACTTAAGAGGCAGCCCACTGCAGGACTGAAGGAGCTGATAAACTATAGGAAAACATTGAAAAATGCAAACATTGCTTTAAAAAGCAACAGGAAATGAGCCTGGATTTGCTCACCTCCTAAGAATTCAAGGGTCCAAGGGACTGAATGGGGGTGGGGTCCCTTCTAAGACACCCCTTTTCAATTTGTGCCCAAGTAAATTGTTCCCTAGTGTTTGACATGGAAAGCATTTTTGTAAAGGGCGGTGTGAGAAATTTCCAAGTGTGTTTTATTTTCCATTTTTCCCCTCTCCTTTTCTTCACTGGGATTGTTCTTAACTTCCTGTGTTCAGCTCAGGCTGCCTACTCTTCCTCACAGGCCCCTCATCTGGCCAGACAACAGCTGGAGCTGGCCCCTCCCTTCCTCCCCTTCCATGCTCAAACAGCTGGCCAGAACTCCTACACTGTCCTTGTCATCAGTGGCAAGCTAGCTACAGCTCAGGTCCCATCTTTCCACACTTTGGCACCCCCATCCCTTTCCTCTTTCTCTCTTTAAAATAAACTCACCATAATTATTTATGTATGCGTGCATTATGTATGTATGTGTGGATGTGCATGTGCCATTGTGTGCATGTGGAGATCAGAAGAAACCTTGAAGGATTCTGTTCTCTTCTTCTACTTTGTGGGCCATGGGGATCAAACTCAGGTCCTCTGGTGCTGTGGAATATTAATTTAACTATGTAAAGGTGTGCTACGTTTGTTTATGCTGCATTTGTTNAGTGATGTAAAGATGTGTTGCTTTGCCCACCTAAGGCACCTGATTGGTCTAATAAAAAGCTGAACAGCCAATAGCTAGGCAGTAGAGGCATAGGCAGGGCTGGTGGGCAGAGAGAATGAGTAGGAGGAAGAATCTAGGCTGGGCTGGGGTGGGGAAGGAGGAGTGAGAACAAGGAAGAAAGAGAGGGGTATGCCTGGGGCCAGCCAACCAGCTGCCAGACAGACAGACACTAGGAAGCAGTGAAAGTAAGACATACAGAATAAAAGAAAGGTAAAACGCTCTGAGGCAAATGTAGATGAAGAGAAACAGGTTAAATTAAGTTGTAAGAGCTAGTGGGACAAGCCTAAGCTAAGGCTGAACATTCATAACTAATAATAAGTCTCCATGTCTTGATTTGGGAGCTGGTTGGTGGCCCAGAGAAAGCCCGCTACACTCTGGCTTCCCACCAAGTACTTTTACCTGCTAAGCAACCTTGCTAGTGGTCCCCTCTGTCCCTTTTCTCTNTGTTATCCATCAGCCTGGACACTTNCCTCTCTTCCTTGCCTGTTAATTATGTTTTTGCCTACTAAACTTTCTTTCCTTTGACGATTTTGATTTAAGAGAAAATTCATATGCCTTATAATTTCGTCTTCTTTAAATGGTGTTTGAGATTGAACCCAGGGCCCTGTTCATGCTAAACAAGTACTCTACCACTAAGCTAAGCTCATAGTCTTATGTTCTTAAAGCTTCGCGTTCAGTAGGTCTTAGACTATTTATGAAGATTCTATGAAGACCATTAGAACAGTTTCATCTCTCCAAAGAGAAATGATGTATCCACAAATGCTTACTCTTCCTGCCCATATTTCTACAATATCTAAAGTCATTAGTATAGCATTTGTCTACTTTAGATATTTCATACAAGTGGGAATCATACGATTTGTGACCCTGCGTGTCTGCTTTTAGACAGCATGTGATTTTCCAAGTTTGTTCCTGTCTGTTGCAGCATTGCTGATATTTCCTTACTGAGCAGGTGACACATTTTGGAATGTAATGCTTTTTTTGTTTGTTTGTTTGTTTTTTTGGGGGTCCAGTCATCATTTGAGGAGCACTTGAGGTACCCTCATTTTTAATATATTGCTGTGAACATTCTTGTGCATGTTTTGTGTATACCTAAGCGTCAGATTGCTAGATGATAGGGTAATTCTGTGCTAAATAGTTTGAGATGCTGTTAAACCATTCTCTTTATTATGTGTTCATGTCTGTACAGGTGCATGTGTGTATGGGTGTGCATATATATGTGTGCAGGTCATACTTGGGTATCTTTCTCAGGTGCTATCCACCTTGTTTTTGAGAGCAGGTCTCTTAGAGTGGTCCTCAACCTTCCTAATGTTGTCACTCTTTAATATACAACCTCATGTTGTGGTGACCCCTGACCATAAAATTATTTCATCGCTACTTCATAACTGTGATTTTGCTGCTGTTATGAATCACAATGTAAATATTTTTGGAGATAAAGGTTTGCCAAAGGGATCGTGACCACTGGATTAGGCTAAACTGGCTGGCTGGCCAAGGAGCCAGAGCTGACTGCTTGTTCCTGTTTCCCCAGGCCTGGGATTACACACATATGTCACTGCATCCAGCTTTTTTATGCATGTTCTGTGGATTGAATTCAGGTCCTCATACTTGCAAAGCAAGTACTGATTGGCTTATCTCCCCTGCCTTGTAAAACCAAGTTCGTACCGGTTCATTTCCCCACAGATGATGTATGAGGACTCAACTTTTCTCCGTCCTCCCAGCAAATGCTGTTGTCCGTCATTGTTGTGGCCACCCTAGTGGACGCAGAGCCATGTGTGTCTTGCAGGTCACTTCCTCTGGGCAGCTCTACTGTGCACCTGATTCTCGCTCTCCTCTGCCTCCGTCACGCCCTGTGCATATCCTTGTGACGTCCCTCATAGCACTGAATTATAATTGTCTGTTAACTTTATCTCCTCTCCCAGGGTGTGAACCTGTTGGAGAGGGTACTAAAATATTTCCTGTGGCATCTCCCACTTTAACACTGTGCCTCACACGGTTATTTTGGTCTCATTTCTTTTTTTCCTGTAGATGGTAGGGGAGCATGGAGGTCCAGTCTTCAGAGACTCCATTTTCAGCACTGGAGCAGTAGAATGACAGTGTTCTTCAGATCCATTCTTCAGCTGGTGCGTTCTTGTAGGGGGTGGGAACAGAATGGCTAGCCTGTGTGTTTGACTTCTAGAAAATCATCTTCTCTTTACTGTTGTGCTAAGATAGTACTGTTTCTAACTTCACCAGATGTTATGAAAAAGGCCTGGGTGGTATTCGAAAGAAAAATCCAGTAACCATCATTACTGTGTTTAACTCCCCAGCATCCTTTCTTTTCTTCCTCCCTCATCCTAGTCCTCTCCTTCTCTTCCCCAAATAAGTCCCCGTTCTAGGTCCATGTCACACATACTGGGGTGTGTGTGTATGTGAGTGTGTGTGTGTCTCTGTGTGCTTTTGAAACTCAGACTCCACATAAGAGAAGCGTGTAATGTTTGTCTTTCTATGTCTGGATTAGTGTCTTTAATATGGTGATCTATGATTCTATCCATTTTTTTCTTCAAATAGCATATGTTTCTGTCTGAATTAAACTCCATTGTAGATATACACCACATTCTCCTTATGTGCTCATCTGATGATGGACGCCTAGGCCATCCTATTTGACTGTTAAAAGCAAGGCTGATTGAGAACACTGTTACGTTTCAAAAATAGTGCCAGTTACACACACTAGACTAAAAAGTTTCCAGATGTGGAGGGGAGTCAAGGTCAGTGTCATGAATGAAGTCTGTGGGCTTGAGAAATAATGCTGAGTGCAGACNCTGTTCTTAAAGTGTCAGGAGACAGATTGGTTAGCACCAGGGCTGGACAGATCGGAATTGGTGCTGAAGAACAAAGCTGGATGCGGGGAATCAAACATAATTTAAGACCTAAAATATAACATTGAATTAGAAAGTGCATCCAACCTCAGATTTGACTCATACTAAATTATAATGTCCTGAGTATAAATATAAATTCAATGACATATTTCAATTAGCTCTTTTGAGTGATTCTCCCCCAAAATATTTGACCTTATAGTCAATATTTGGATTTTTTTTCCTGTTATTTATGATCCTATGAAGGCTTATCTTAGAATTTTTCCTACCTGGAATAAAGCTACTAGAGAGTCCTTTCCTCCCTCTCTGTCTTCTCAGGAGTTTCACCAATCTCTTCTCCCTGCTTTTTACATGCTTCTGGAACNGAGAGGAAGTGGGGGAGGGAGAGATGGAGAGAAACAAGTGGGAGAGAGAGAGAGATTGGACCCAGATCAGTGAGATAGGATCAGGCGGGGCCGAGATGAACTTGGCAGATGTTCTTCTCATGGTTCGCACTTGAGCACGCCTGTATTGCTGCCTGGAATTCCGCTCGAATTTCTCTCATTCCTCTAAGATTTTTCTTCAGCTTTGGTAACAAACTTTAGCTTTAAATAGGAGCCAGGAATGAATACTGAAAAAAAAAAATAATGTGAAAACATGCTTTGAATGGCGGTGTTACCATTATAGTCTCACTGGTAAGGAAGGCTGTGGATACTTTTAACATGGCCAAGTGTGACAGAATTGTCAGTTTGGCAAATTAGTCCTTAAGAATCTTTCTTTCTTTATATATAAAATAGATACATTACTTTTCCTTATATAGTGTTTTGATATAAATAAATTTAATGGTACATGGCATTGAACAAATGCTAGTGGTTTTAAAATTGTCCTATATCAATACTTGAAAAAAATTGCTCAATAACTTCATGATGAATATGAGAGTNTTCTTATGAAATATTCATCCAAATCAGCTATGTGTTTTATTCTATTCATGTTGAATTTAGATATGACTGGTAGCTATATATTTTTGGTTTTATAGATAAATANGGTAGAAAAAAATAGGAAGAAAATTTGAACATGTAACTTTATGNAGAAGATATATTATGATACCCTGTGATATTATATACTTAATAAAAGTCTATTGACATCGAGTGAGACTAGCAGGAACCAGTATTATTTTATTTCTTGTGGTATTTAGACCATGCAAATAACTGAGAATTAATTTTAAAATATGTACACCATGCACACTTCTATCCAAAGAAAAAGGTACCATATAGCCTTCCTAAAACTCCATTCCTATTACTTGGGNAAAAAAGCCTCCCACTTTTAAAGTAATTTAGGTTTTAAGTAGGTATTAACGTTATCCAGTTTTCATACACCCTGCCACCTCACTCACTCAGCTTTCCTCCAAACTGTCATTTCTTTTTCTCTTCTTTTAGTTATTTAAGGTGCTTCTGCTGTGTTGCCCAGGCTGGCCTGGGACATACTGTATAGAACAGAAAGACCTTGGNCTTGCAGCAAGCCTCTTGCCTTGGACTCCCAAATACTGGGATTANAGGCATGAGCATCCATTTGCATCAAACACTGTGTCTGTCGTCCTCTATGCAATAATCAAAGCCAGGATGCTGATGTCATTAGATTACACTTAGGAAGCCTAACCTGGTCTCAGTTTTACATTTTAATCTGCATTTTGTGTGTATTAATTGATTGGTTGGTCCATTGATTGGATATAGAGCCCAAGCTGGTCTCAAATTTGAGATCCTTGTGCTGATGCCTCTTGAATGGTAATTACAAGTCTGTGCCACCATGCTTGGCTACAGTAAAGGAAGTGAGTGCTGGAGCTAGAGCTCAGGGCTTTGTACTTGTTAAGGACAGCCTCTATCACCCCCTTTTCTGGTGATTTTTGTTTGTTTCAATTTTGAGACACAATCTCATGCGGATGATGCTGGCCTCCAATTTGCTATGTAGCAGAGCTCAACTTGAACTTCTGAATTTTCTGCTTCCAACTCCCANGTGCTTGGAATTATGGCCACATAGTTTTTCTTAGCTCGTTTTCAGTTGAGTCTGCTCTTTTTGGAAATCAGTGTGCTCACTGAAAGNCACTGAGAAGTCATGTAGCCTTTGAATCAATGGTAGCTCTGCCACCATGTCATCCCGAGGACCTTGCTTAGCATCTACAGAGGCCCATTCCATCATCTGTAAAAGGAATATTATAATCTTGAGAAGCCACGTTAAAAGAGCCTTTTTAGGAAATGGTTGTTTAGTCTGGCTGGCCTCTCATGGATTTCATCAAAATCTTGAACCCATGCTGTGTACTGTGTGATCCCCTCTCATCTAGTAACAAGCAACTGGATTAGAACAATGCAGTGAATACACCTGCTGTCACCTGCCTGCCTCAGTTTCCCTGAACATCCATCTCTTCTCCACCCTCTTCCTATCTGGTACACCCAATGCCATTCCTCTCCTTTATTTGATTTCTCTTGTAGATGCCTTGTGTGATATGGATTCTGTGGGACATAGTGTGATTTAGTTATNAGTTAGTTCTTTCTCTCCATGTGTTATTGCACATGTTTATATATTTGGGGTGTGTGCATGCACATGCATTGGCTTGCAGAAGTTAGTACTCTCCTTCCACCGTGTGGATCTTTGGGATCAAACTCAGGTTACCAGGCTTGGCATTAAGTTCCTTCTCCTGCTAAGCCATCTCATCAGCCTTGTTTTAANTAGTTAACAATTCTGGTTTGTAAGTACAGTGCTAATTATTGTCCTGACAGATGCCCATGGCAAACCTAGGCTCAGGCCATTCACCATTTGGGATCCATGCACTACACCCGTCCTCTCATTTACATGGACATTGGAGCTTTCCATTGCTACNACACCATGTCTGAAACAATCAGTGTATGAGGAGGAAAGACTTGCCTTGGCTCACAGTCTCAGAGGTCTCACTNCACGGACTTGNCCCTTTTGCTTTGGACTTGTAGCAGCAGANTGTGTCATGGTACAAGGGTGTGGTAGAAGAGNTCTTTTCACCTCATGATGGCCAGGAAGCAAAGAAGGGTAAGATGGGTAGGTAGCTGGGGGTTCCAGTACCCCTTCAAGGGTATGCATTCCAATCGGCCCCACCTTTTAAAGATTCCACCATCTCCCCTTTGTTCCACAGGCTAGTGACCAAGCCTTTAATACAAAGGCCCGTGGAGTATACTCTAGATCCAAACTGTAGCCACTGGGTTGTGGTGTGACAATACTGTCACCTGTTCACCGTGGCCTCAGTGATGACAGAGAGATAGAACCATGCAGTGTGACTNGAACACCAAGCCTTCTCATCTTTCTTCTTGGGCACATGAGTGAAGGTGGAGAGCATTCTGTGCCTTGATGAGTATCATCCATCCTTTAGCCCAGAAGTGTTTAATTCTGAGAAAGTTATGACTTAGCTATAGCTAAACGCTTTCTCTAAAGGTTCAGTAACTATACTTTAGGAAGACCTTTGGTTTAAGGAAGCCATAATGGTGCCCTCCTGAGAAAGGTAGTGTTCAGTCATTTGGTGATAGAAATTCTAGTGTGCTTTGTTTTTTGTGTATTGAATGAAAACTGGTGAAGACCACGCTGACTCTCCCTGCTGTCTTCCCCACCCCTTGTCCCCTCAGGGTGCTAGTCTATTGAAATCAGCCTGTCTTTTCAGACATATCCTCTCCTGTTTCTAGGTTCCCATTTGTTAAGAGAAAAGCTGGTCTTCGTAGTTCTGCAACTTACTTTGCTAGGTTTAAGGTGCTATAAGGTGTTCCTCTGTTTGAAAATATCCCTGTACGCATTCTCCAGGGGCACATTGCTTCCTGCTTGGATTTTTGGCCTCGGTCAGACAAGTCAGGGCTGAAGTCGGGGTGAAAAGTTCACTATCCGGAAGTGCAGTCAGTACCCAGGACAGCCTGCCCAGCCCCCCACTGGCCCTAGGATGTGACACTTTGGAGGAGNCAACAGAAGGAAGGCATCTTCTCTTGTCTGCTTGCTGTTTGCCTCTTGACCCTCAGCTGGTGATGAATGCATGACACTTCCAACTATTCCAGGGACCCATTCTAAACCTTTCCTAAGTGTCTGCCTTGGAGTTTTAGATAGAAAATTGTCACCTACAATCATTGTAGTTGCCAGAGATCANCACTAAAAATAAAATAAGAAATACAGGTGCCTTAGGTGTGACTGAAGTGTGTTGTCTTGTGAAAATTGTGTTTGGTGATCCATGTGTACATGCACATGTCTACCTACACTTTCATTTTACAAGGACTCCACGTGCTTATCTATAGGTCCCTTTTGGTATGTACACGACCCCTGCCATCCTTGNTCAGGCTCCAGCCAGAGTGTTTGCACTTGTCAATGTGTTTATTATAAAACACGTTGTTACTTCATTGTAATTGCATTTTTAATTTATATGAGTTATGGATGCCATTTATTTCTTTATATCTTCTCCCCTGGCCATTCTATTTTCAGTTGCTCCTTATTGTATATACATCAAATTCATTGCATTCAACTGCTCACGGTGTGGTCTCCATTTTATTCAGGTTCTCCCCCAGGGTCAAGGGTTGCAATGTCTCCACGTCATCTTNCCACAAACATGACTGCTGTGGAAAACCTTAGGCACATACCTTGTTATTTTGGATCTAAATAAATAAACTTGCTATATCATAGAGTGCATGGACACATGCTTGCATGTTTTCAGTGTGATTTTGTAAACCATTTTCAGATCCCTTCTCATCAGTGGGAGACTCTGCCAGCATGAGTCTTAAGCCCGTGCTTCCACAC
This sequence comes from Neotoma lepida, assembly GCA_001675575.1. NCBI lineage: Eukaryota > Metazoa > Chordata > Mammalia > Rodentia > Cricetidae > Neotoma > Neotoma lepida. The sequence goes on along the minus strand of LZPO01087174.1, from coordinate 132,583 downwards.
GGGCACATGGTATTAGCAAGCTTTCTATTTTTTCTCTCTTTCTAAGGTGAATATATTTATTTTATTTTCTTTGATGAGTAATTATGTCTTTATACTTTTCCTTTGAAAATTACCCTTATCTATAAATTTCCCTTCACATTCATTTTAATTTTCCCACTGAAAGATTTTATATTTTTTCCTATTTATACAGAGGTGCCTTTTGTATACTCTGGGAGGCCTTGCTTGATTCTTCCACATGGCAAGCATTTCTTCCTCTGGCACTTCTCTGTGAACACTGATAACTATAACCTTGTGTGTATTCCTGCNATAGCTTGCAGGTGGAGGTCAAAGGATAACTTCCGTTATCATTCCTTCTACCTTGTTTGAGTCTCTGCTGTTTTTAGCTGTGAATGCCTGGCTAGCTGCAGATTTCCTTGTCAGTGCCTCCTGTCTCCCCTCAGGAGTGCTGAGCTTTACAGACTGTCCTGATCTTCTGTAAGTTCTGGGGATTCAAACTCAAGCCCCCATACTTGTACGGAAAATGCTTTACCAGCTGAGCCATCTCTCCAGCCCGATTACATTCTTTATTGAAAAGAACTCTTCAGTTTTGATGTAATTCTATCTGTTGGTATTTTACTTTGTTCTGTAAAGTTAACACCTCTCCATTCTTCTTTTATAGACCTGCCCATAGCTCTGACTTTGCTGTTACATGTTTATTGTTTGTGCCTGTAGCCTCTGGAGCGCATGCACATTTGGTGGTAGGGAGGAGCCTGTTTCATTTTCCGTATGTGGCACCTGTTCTGAGGGTGGTCACTATTTTTGTTTCTCTAATGTGTCCCTTTGATTTTCTTCTTTTTTATGTTCATGCTGTTACGCTATGCCAGTGTGTTAATTTAGTTTCACAGTATAGTAAAGTCTTACTTGTTACAGCAACAGAAAACTAACATAAGCTTTCTTCTAAACTCTTGGAGCTAATACATGACTGAGATGATAATATGTATAATGCATAAAATGATGCTAANATAGCTACAGAAATTGAAGATTTAGTATTGAGTTCTTCATTTCCAAAGTGGACTTGAGTATCTATGAACTTTACTTCTCCATGTAATTTTTTGAAGATTATTAATATATTATGTTTTCTAATTTATAATGAACTTTGATGAAAATTTATGTTCAAATGTCAACTTTTAAGCACACTGTCTCTCCGTTTACTTCATCACATTCTGTGAAACTTTTATTATTCTTCTTCAATATTTATTTATTTAGGTTTTTCTAGGCAAAGTTTCTCTGTGTAGCCCTGGCTGTTCTGAAACTCACTCTGTAAACCAGATTGGCCTTGAACTCACAGAGATCTGTCTGCCTCTGCCTTCTGAGTGCTGGGATCAAAGGCGTGCACCACCACTGCCAAGCTAGCTATGAACCTTCTTTCAGCTCAGACTAATCTTCAAAGATATAGAGATGGCCNCATTTGGATGCTTAGTCCCCAGTGGCCCATGTGTTAAAAGGTGGTCCCTAGCTTTGCACTGTTGGGAAGTGATGGATAGATGGGCCTTTGCTCAGGAGAGAAGCAGAAAAGGACCAATCAGCGGCAGGCTATATGTAGTTTCTTGGGAGTGGAGCTTTCTGGGATGGCCTGGGATTGGTGGGATTTTGTGGCCTGATCTTAGGTCTTTTTTCTGTAGGGTGGAGNTTGGCTGCTTGGGTCTGGAGGGACTGGGTCCCTACACTTTGCAGCAAACATTTTACTAACTAGGCCATCTCTCCCCCCCGCCCCACAATTAATTACATGACCCAGAATTTTGAGTAAATTTTTAGCAGTTATGTCTCTAAACTCTGGCTGGGCTTATTGGAGACTTTAAACCGTATACACAGTGGAGTCTACACATCAGATGTGAGCAGCTGATGAGGTTTCAGAGTGCTGAGCATGGCCAGCATACCCAGGAGGGAGAAGAATTTGTCCATCCTCACTTAGATCCTCACAGTGGAGTCACCCAGCCTACAGAGCCTGATGGGCTGCAGCTGTGAGTCNCCTTAGGATGGTTCCTCCTTACCGAGGCACATTTCTTTTTCTTCCCATGGGCTTGTTNAAACGTGGGTTTTGCTGTCTTTAACCCACCTAATTTCCCCCCAGATAAGGTAATTTGGGACAGAGATGAGTACTCTTCCTTTTTTTAGGCAGACTGTCAAACCCATAAGGGAGTAATTATAAGACTAATTCTTCTGTTTTAACGACATCAATTGAATAACATCAGACAGTCAAAGCCTACATGATTTCACAGCATTTTAACACTGTGCACATGAATCTAAATAACATGGCATTTTGCTTGTCATTTTGAGTATGTCTGTGTAGAAGGGCTATTAAGTTAAAGTTAAATTTGTGTGTGTGTGTGTGTGTGTGT
>LZPO01087174.1:89124-102479 GCA_001675575.1 Neotoma lepida | reverse complement strand
AAGAGGAAGGAAGGATGGCTTAAGGGATGTGTTCCGTTACTCTGTCTGACTCCAGCTTTGTCTCTCCATAGTTCTAGGTCTGCAGCCTTAAAATACAGTCTAAAACATTCATGTCACCTCGAAGTTGTTCATAAGAACTAACTTAAAAACAAACAAACAACAACAACAACAACAAAAAAACCAAAAACCAAACCAAACAAACACAAACTAGCCAGAGCTGTTGGCCTCTGTTTTTTATTCATTGATATTGATGTTGAAGGCTTTTCCTTGTTGATCATATTGATCAACTATAATATATTTGTATATTGCTCAACTTGTTAAAACTGTACTTTATGTATAGCAATATGCTTTGCACATTATATAACACTATAGTAGGATGTTTTGATATAATTATAACAGAAGATTAAAGGGGAAAAATTGAGGCTACAATACCATCCCCCCAGAACAAAAATATTTTTTTCAATCACTTTGTCTATGTAGGTCACTGTGACAAGTGTACTCAGTGGCCGCTAATTCATATTGACAGTAGCAATGGCATTAAAAAGCAAACCTAACTTTCATGATCATTGCCTCAAAGGACCAATACATGCTGGAAAATATTGGAATACAGACATGGTTCCTGTTATTTCCGTATAAAGATAGTTGAATTCACAGATCTACTACAGGGAGGAAGAGGAGGAGCAGCAAGAGGAAAACTCCAACTTCCAACTATGAGTTGAAATTAGAAGGAAAAAGCTTTCTATCATCTTTCACCGCTTGTGTCCTTTGGACTCCTTTTGACATCCTTCTTCTTCACCTATTTATTACCCTCTCTTCATTTCTTTTCTTTATTTTTAGACTTTATCCACATTTATACCTGCATTGTCTATCTTAATAGTGATTCTTTGGAGAATGTTACTGTCAGTGGCAAGGTAGAGAACATTTCATAGCCACCTACATTTACTGCGACATTNTTAATGATGTCATAGTGCTGAAGGAAGGGTTTACTGGGACTTGGTGTGGCCCATAAGGACATGGTGGGTTGAGTCAGGGTCCCACCACACTGGAAGATGTGGACAAGGCTTTGAATTTTATTTCTCTTATCCTGCCTCTGAAAGTCCATTCTGACAGTTTGTTTGGGTAGAACTATGTGGCGTGCCTATTACTTCTATTTTATGTGGTCTACTTTTGGATCATCAAAGGACCATGGGCATTTGAACCTAAAAATTNCTTCTTCCTCTTACCACTTTGGAAAGAAATTGGGTGGAAAATAGGGCTGTTTCAGTAGATGCTCAATTGCCTTTGCTGCTTTTCCATGTCTACATTTAAGATCATTTCCTTCTCTGGATCTTGAAGTGCAAGTCAAAGAAATATGTCCTAGGTAAAATTAGCAAATAGAAGAACAGATCTAGAGGAATTCTAAGAGAATCAGTAAGTCAATGAACTGATGGTTAGTTATAAATTCCTTTAGTTCTAATTCATTCTTTACNAATACAGGTTAAAACCTTAAAAATATTGGTTAAATTTATTTTAGGGGAGGGATCAACTATGTTTTAACTGAATTTTAGAATTTATAATATATACCTGCATTAATTTTTAAAAAATATTTCTATTAATTCTTTGATAATTCTATACAATTTAAAAATCTTGTTTACCCCAAATCCTCCCCTTAATTTCCCCCAGATCCACCCTTACCTTCCTATTCTCATACATCTGTCCTCTTTAGTTTTTAGTTTAGTAACCAACCAACTCNAATTTGAGCTGTCCATATACTCACGGGTGTGGGTCATCCACTGGAATGTGGTCAACCTACCCTTAAAGAAAACTGACTCTCTCACCCCCGGAAGGTATGAACTGTCCTCAGTGCCATAGGTAGGTAGGTGTAAGGGCTCATGATCTCCTTCCCAATCCAGGTCAGAATGCTGTCTGACTTGATCTTACAGGGGCAACCACAGACCACAGCTACTTTTAGTTCATAGGTGTAGAGATCCTTCCATGTCCAGAAGATAGTGTTTTGCTCAGGTTCTTCCTAACCTCTACCTCCTAAAATCTGTCCCTTCTTTCTTAATGGTCCCTGAACCTTGGGAGGTGATGTGATACACTGTCCCATTTGTGGCTGATCATTTCACAGTCACTTATGCACTTTACCACTTGTAAGTTTCTGCATCAATCATCTGCTACAAAAAGAAACTTTTCTGATGAGGTCTTAGAGCTGCACTAACCTATGGTTAGAGAGAGATACAAATTTAAAGAGTAGCTTGATGCCATATCCATCTTGCAAAATAATAACAATAGGTTTATCCCTGGAGCTTGTGAGCTCCCCTACCATGAGTTCTTGGACAGATCTGCAGTATCAGGTATGTGATTTCGGCAATGGAATAGTCCTTTGTTGTTTTATTGTCAGCACAGTGGCTGCACCTGAATCCTCTGCTGTTTCAGCTGCTGACTTTGGCTCCATAATCAGTGCTCTGCTGCTCAGGCCATGTCCAGATGGGACTTCTGTATCTTCCTGGAACACCTCTGCCTCTGTGGCCAAATGCAGTTTTTAACTAAGTCTCTATCATTCTATTTTACCAGTAAAGACTCAGGAGTCAGATACTGGGGTGAAAATCTGCTAGCTCAGAGAGGCCAAGAAGGAAACCAGTTGACCTTCCTCCTTAGCCAGCGACCCAGCAAGAGTCTCTTCCTCTGTCCCAAACCAAAAAAGACCACCAAACTCAAAGTTCCTCCCTTCTACTTCCTGTACATTTATCTATCCATTTTCTGAACTCCCTCTAAGTCTCTATGGCTACTTCCTATCAACTAGTTGCTGGCTCCACCTCCTGACCCAAGATTTTATTTAATTAACCCAAACTCAGGGTTCACAATGTGATCAAATATTTCTCAACAGATCTTAAATTCAAATCATAAAGTGATTGGTTACCCCCATAATATTTATGCCACTATTGCACCCATGAACATATGTATCTTTCCATGCCATGCCATTTAAGTGGGGGAGGGATGACAAAGTAGGAAGTTGAGGGAAAAATAAGTAATTCTAAGGATGTTTGAAAAGCCATTTGTAATATTTATACTCATATAAAAAGTCTAAATTACCCTATCTAGGTGGTTGTGATAATCTCTGAAGCCATAGGTTGCTATAGAAAGCTCAATGCCAGTCTGGGATGTTTCCCATTGAGTTGTTGGTCATAGGTGTCCCAGAGAAAATCCCAAACAGTACACCTTATAGCCTTTGCTCCTGGTTGTCCACNTAAACTTGAAAGTAAGACCCTAGTGCTGAAGACATCATACACATTGGTCATAGGACATGGAGCAATCCCAGGAAGCTTCCTTCCTACTGCTTAGCTCTCATACTACTGCAAGGTGCTGTGCCAGCCATTGGAGGGACAATCCTCAACAGTCTTACTCAGTTGTAAACCCTGTAAACTGTAAAACATTAAAATATTTTTNAAAATGATATCATGCTTGCCCAAGTCCAAGTGCCAGATTTCTTCTGTAATTCCTTGAAACTTAGGTTTAGAACAAAATTAGGGGAAATGGGAGACAAAATTAGGATAGTAAACTCCAATTTAAATCCCAAATTCATAGAAGTTATTATTCATTTAGTCCATATTTTAAGTGGATAATCATAAGTTTCATGAGGATCATTTAAAAAAAAAACTAAGTTATTTGAGAGTGGCCTTCCCCAGCCTTTTCATTTATTTATTTAGTATGCTCATTCTGTTTCCTTGGTCACCCTACATGGTCAAGATTTCTTTATATCCAAATGAGATCTCTCTTTAAGCTATCCCCAGAAAGTCATGTGTGTAGCTATTCTCTTTGGGTTTGTTTGTGTCTGGTCCTCTTGGAGATTTTCAAAATAATCAAAAATCACTTATGTCATAGACAATGTTTACTGTGTTTAACAATAGTTTACTTTTTTAAAAATAAGTGGTGTGTTGGAACATGTATTTGAGAACCAATATGGACAGCAGTAGATTGAGTGTGAGACACTGCAGTCATACTCGGATCCAGATCCTGGCGCTGCCGTGTTCTGAGAGTATAACCTTGGATGGCTTAACGTAGCCTTGCTTTATCTTTTTGTAAAATAAAATTGGTGATGATACTGACTGATACACTGTGTGTGTGTGTGTGTGTGTGTGTGTGTAAATACTTAAGAGCTTAAAACAGGATTGGGCATTTAATGTATATCAAACTAAAAGTATTAAATATTAAAGTTATTACCAAATTAGTTCATGAAAAGCATTAAACTGTTATTTTTGGGTTGCATTTCTTTAAAAAGTAGTTTCATGTTCCTTCTGTGATTCTGATCAGTTACCTTGAGAGTAGTATAGGAAACATTCAGGAGGGCATTGTAATCTTTTGTTTTTAATATAGCCATTGAGACATCTTCAGTTGGCATATAAGACCCAATTGTTAGGTGTTTGGGGATGTTTGCAGAATCCATGTCATTTATCATCAATTATTGCCAAGTTCCAGTCTGTTTGTCTGTCTGTGTGGTCTTAGAGACACCTTCTGGCTTCATATTATCTACTAGAAGCTCCAAGACCACCAAGGAGATTATTNGGTTTGCTTTCCTCATTTCAGAAATCCTGTAAGGGTCTTTAACATACAGACTTGTAGCCTGTAGGTTTCTGGTCTGCTCTGAGCATGAATGCTGTCCTGGTTATTATGATTGTCAGAGAGAAGGCTAAAAACCTCAGATCTTATAGCCCATTGAGGCCTTTTTTTGGACATAATCTTAAGTCATTAAAACCAGCTTATTAGTTAACCATAATTTATGTATGTAGTCAGAATCTACAGAACTATTTACTTCCATGAGTGACCTTGAAATTGATAGTTGGACATTTTTAGATGGCTTTTGCTNGCTGGATGTTTGTCTTTGGAATATGTTAAGAACTATTATCCCTGTAGAAGTCTAATCTCATCTCTGAGGTATGTCCATGTTCCTCAGTTTAGAAAATTTCNTNATAGTGTGCCACTAAAATCAAAAGCGATGATACATGATTAAGAAACCCCCAAACCTCCTTGGCCCCTAGCCCCTGAATTCTTTCTCTAAATGAGTTCTCCAGGAGTACCAGCTTACTCTTTCTACTTTGTCTGGGTCAATGGCTTCTAACTCACCCTTAGTTTAACTGCTCACACTTGGCCTCAGCCTTCCAGGGAATGTTTTGCCTGGATTATACCATCCTTGCTTCAAGTTGAAAGGGTTTCAGGAGACTGGGTTCCCAAATTAACCTTTCTTATTTCATTTCTTCCCTTCCTCTCTTTCCTTTTTTCCATTTTCCCCTTGCCTTCCCTTTCCTCTCTCCCTTCCTTCCTCTTGTTCTTCACCCTTCCTTTCCTGATTTTTCTCCCTTTCTCCCCCCTTTCCTCCTTCCTTCCACCACACCGCATTCTTCTTTAGTTTATTCTAATCCTTTGGAATTGCCTTCATATTTCCACTAAGGTACCTCCTACCTATTCTCAACCATCTCCCTCTTGCTCTCCCTCTCACCTACATTTCTGGTAAAAGACTCGTAATGCTGTACTTTCTGTCTCACGTTTCTTGCCTTGTATGACTACTTAACTCTCACTTGTGCATTTTATAACTCCTCAAGAGCATAATCCAGACAAAGCATCCCCTGCAAGGCTGAGGCCGAGTTACGTTATCCCTGCTCAGTTAAATTCTCAAGAAATGCTGTCCNAGGCAAGTCCAGAGTAATTCTAAATCCAGTCAAGTTGACATGATTGACAAGATTAACAGTCACGAGGTGTGAATGATGATTAGCNCGTGGTGATTGGAATGAACAAGGATGATTAGCACATCCTCTTTCTCTGATAAATGTATCTTTATTAATTTTTGCTCTGACTCCTGGATCCAAGTGATCCAGGCTCATGAACACACCGCTTTTATTTTCTCCTTTAGGGACCTGTGGTTGCTTCCCCAGTCACATCTAACTTGGTGTCCTTTGTAGATTCCACAACTTGGAATTCTTTCTTCACTACTGAAGTCATTTCCTGGGGTCACCAGTAAACACCTTGCTACTTGTTTGTCCATTGTCCTCCCATCTGATGTCCTCAAACCTAACTGAAGAATAAAAACATTCTCAATGAAACAATCTACTCCCCTCGCCCCTGAAATGTTTCTTCTTTTTCTTTTTCTTTTCTAAAATACACCTTTATTTGTTTCTTTGATATAGTTCTCATGTTCCCTGGCTGGTCTTTAGCTTGCTAGCTGAAGATGACTGTGAACTTCTGACTTCCTCCTTTTGCCTCCCAAATGCTGTGATAGCAGGTTTATCCATGTACAGTTTATGCAGTGCGAAGGTTCAAACCCAGACCTTTGTGCATGTNGGGCAAGCATTCCACCAACTGAGATTCCATCTTAGAAATTTCTTTTTACAGTTTTTCTTAGGTGTGGGTGGTTATGTGTAATTTAAGTATAGCTTAAACATTGTGTTTTGAGGCTATTAAATGTTCANGTGATGATATGAAGCATTTCATAGTGAGGTATCAGAGGGAAGATGATGAGAGAAANCACAGCACAGGAGCTGTTCAACATTCGAACATTGAGGACACTGCAGAATTTCAGATGCCAACATACTGCCACTGTCACTCCTGTCCACACACTAAAATCAGCACAGTGAGAGACAAACTCATTCTGTCTGTTCTACTGTACCCCTTTTCATTTGAGCTTGGTATTTCAAAGACTGTTGACATCAGGTATCTCCTGCTCCAGATCTGATCAGTTGTACATTCCCTAGTCATTTTTTGTTGTGTCCTCCAAACACTTCCCTGTTTCCAGTTTTACATTTGTCCTTCCTCATGTCCCCTTTGCTGGCTTGTTTATCTCAGTTGGCTGTCTAGTCTCCCGTGATTGATACCCCTTATTGTTTTCACCTTTGGGAAATGGGTCTTACCAAGTTTGTTCACTNGTTATCTAAAAGCAAATGCCAGGCTTTCTTAGTATTTATTGTCCCATCTGATTTGTGTCTTGACTATTCCCACTCCTGTGTCCATTAGTGTCTCTGATTGATGATCTAGGCCCTATGCAGATCTTGAGCTGACTCTGTGGAGTTGGAGCCATGTAAATATTTCCCATGTCCCTCATCACCTCTTCTCCTAGCCAATGAGCACTCTAAATGAAGTGACTAGGCTACACCAGCAATCTTTGCCTAGTCTACACAGTCATCTTGGGGGTCTATAATGACCTTTTAGCTTCTGTTGTGTTTCTTTTGTTCCCAACGCTACTCAGACCGAGGTCTTTTCTGTGCTGTCATACTGTGGCCCAAGTTCGGCGCTCTTCCATACATCTTGACTTAACTTCTCTGTTTTCACTTGAATTCTTGTTCCTCAGAATTGATTAGTTACTCTGTGTGGCCTCAGCTTAAGCTTCAACTTCTTGACAATTGGTGTATTTTCCATCTGATAGAGACTGGTGATTGTTGATGGTGACCCCCAAGACCACTTAGGAGATGCCTCTTTCATCATTTTCATGTTTATCTTTTGAGCTATACAACAAATCAATGCAAATTTGACTCAAGACCACACTTATGATGCTGTGGTCCTTACTACCAGGCATCCTAGACAAGAGCCCTCTCCTTGTCTGTATAGCCACAAGTTTCTCTGGTCCCACCCAGCCCGGCAGTTCCACAGCCGCTTAAAAAATAATCACTCAGACATATTAATTGCAAACTGTATGACCAATGGCTTAAATTTTTGCTAGCTAGCTCTATCATCTTAAATTAACCCATTTCTATTAATCTATGTTTTGCCACATAGCTGTGGCATTACCAGTCTGCTGGCATGTTGCTCCTTGGGTAGTGGGCTGACTGTCTCCCCAGACTCCACCTTTCTCTTTCCTGTCTCTCTCCTTGTGATTTCCTGCCTGCCTCTAAGCTGCCTTGCCATAGGCCAAAGCAGCTTCTTTATTAACCGATGGGAACAACATATATTCACAGCGTACAGAAAGACATCCATCCCCCAGTGTGTCTCTTTCAGATCCCGTTGGAAGTTGGCGATGCTTAGCTTGCAGCTAAATCCTTTCAAATGCTCCCTCCACTTTGGCCATATCGCCTGTGTTCAGTTTGATCATCTGCTGCCTCCCTATTAAAAAGTATCTTTATGGGATAATCCAGAACTATCTCCCCATCTCAAGATGGCTACATAAATCATATCCACAAAGTCTTCACCCAAAAGTCACATTCCAGGTCTGGAGCGATGGATACTCTGATAAAGTGTTTGCTGCCCAGTCTGACTGCCTGAGTTAGGGCCAACATGGTGGAAGAGAGAATGAACTTTTGCATGTTGTTTTCTGATCTCCACTTACATGAAACAAAACAAAACAAAACAAAACAAAACAAAATTGGCGGGAAGAGGTGGCGGGAAGAGGGGAGGTAGCAGTGGCCTCTGGCCCGAGACAAACATCCGTTTGGAAGGGACCACATTGCGAAGGCCATTCTGTAGTAGAGATAAGGTGGGAATGGAGCCAGAGAATCCAAAGGGCATGGCCTGCTTAATCAGGATAGAGCAAATGGTCAGGAGCAGAGCATCTGGGAATAGCAGAAAGGCTCACTTAAGAGGGTAAAACATAGTATTGCAAGCTANGTAATTGTCCCAGCCTTACCAGTGACTTCTTTTTAGATTACATTTGGTGTGTGCCCATGTGCATGCATGTGCTCATGCATATATGTGTGTGTATGTGTGCGTGTGTGTGTGTGTGTGTGTGTGTTTCAATTCTCCTTTCAGAAACCTCATCATGTGGTATTCCATTTCCTACAAGGACTTTGCAATGAAGGCCTCCCTAGTTGGCTTCATTGTTCCATTTAGCTGGATCTTTACTGAAACTACACATATGATGACATGTGGTATTGCCGTTTCTTTGTGCATTAGTGAAGTACTGTTCCTTTGCAAGCTTCAGATGCTCTGATGTTTTTCTTAGCCCTACTCCCTTTCTAAGCAGAGTCAAAACTAATTCCCTCTATTCACCCCCAGCTTTGTGTTTATGCTTGCCTCAAAACCCTACCAGATTGTATTAATATTTTAGTTTGTCAGAGCCTTTGCTAGGCTTCAAGTTTCATGTGAATAAGGACTTTGGTATTATTTAATGTTTTTATCTTAGCCTGACACATAGCTCCTAATAATTTTTTTCTGTAGTGTTAATCTATAATACTTTTAATTAATTGCTCAAAATATAAGGTTTCAATAATTCTGAATATCTTAAGATACATGTATATTTGACATCTTCCTTCTAATTTCTTTATAGACCCACAGGTAAGCTGAGTACAGCAACCACAGCGTTTGTTTCCAATATAGATTGACTAAAATTAAATGTCTTCTATACTTTATGTCTTTTCACTGTGTGTGGGGGTGGCTATTACCCTTCCCCTTTGTTGTGGTTTGGCTATAACATGCTTCTCCACCCCAGGCTCATGTGTTTAAAGACTTGGCCCAAACTGATGGAGGATGTGGGACCTTTAGGAGGGGAAGCCTTTGTTGAGGGAGTGGGTGGTGGTGGAATGTCTCAGGAGTGACAGGCAGGCCCTCTCTCTCCTCCACTTTGGTCTGTCTGTCTACTTTTCTCTCTTCCCTTTTGCCCTACCAATTCCTCAGACTGCTGAGGGGATGTACCCAACTGTCTGACTCTTTCCCTCCTCCAGGGCACAGTGATGGACTGGATCCCCTGAACCAACTGTGCCATCATAAACCTGCTTTTCCTTAGGTTGCTTCTCCTCAGGATTTGGTCACCACAAGGAGACAAAAGTAACTGGTACTCCTAACCCCAGAGCACCAACTTTGTTTTCTACGAGACTTTTCTAAGCCTGAAGAGCTACCAGGGTAATGTCATTTGTCTTCTGGACCATCTAGAGTTAAGCAAGAATTAGGAATTTCATCTCTGAGGATTTTTGGTAGTGTGTTGAAACAGGACTGTTTTTCTTTCATTTTTTTCTCTGGGTGTTTTGTTTTGTCTGAGTGGATGTGAATTTTCAAGTTTTCTTCCCCATGTAGTCCCTAAGAGCGGGGGACAGAGTTGCCTGCCTCTCCCTGATGGCCAGTGCTGTGCCTCCAGGGGTATGCCTTGCTGCATAGCTGGCTGGCATGTGTTTCCTGTTTCTGCAGCTGCAAGTCTTTCAGACTCTCGTGGAGAGAGCTGCTATTTTATTGCATTGCATGTCTCATATTTATGAGAAACTCAAAAGGCTTTGAGGATTTTCTGTNGCTATCTCCTCTTCTCATGGCTCTCTGAGGTAGGTAGCAGGAAGTGTTATCTCCATTTTGCAGATGTCACAGCAGAGGCAAAGCCCGACCTGATGAAGGTGCCACAGCAAATCAAGGCAAGCAGAGGCTTTCAACCTCCATTCCAGAGATCTTGATGTCAGATGACTTCAATTGAACTTCAACCCCTCTGTCCATTTTGCATGAATTTTTACTGCTGTGCCTAGCACTGCAGGTATCATGCTCATTTTTCTTTAAAATTTTTTTTATTACATTTTATTTATTTTGTGCATGTGCATGCATATGCATGTATGTGCATGTCCTGGAAGTCACAGGATAGTTTGTAGGAGTCAGTTCTCTCCTTACAGCATGTAGGTCCCAGGGATTTAACTAAGGTCACCAGAATTGGTGGCAAGTACCTATACATCTGTGTTGCCCTGCAATACTAATTTTTCTATCTACTGTGTTCCCCCTGAGATTCCTTCTCATTTATTGCACACATACTCAAAAGCATGCCTTTTTTATATGTGCACATATAAATAAAAGTGTATGTTCTTAAAAGAGCTAATATGTCATGTTGAATCAGAAAAAGGGTTGATTGGTTCTGAGGACTGTATGCAAATATGTGAGATTTATCCTTATGTGCATATTTAGTAATCCAGAGCTTTCTTATCTGTCCAGCATGCCATGTGTGTATTAACGGCAGACAAGAAACCATTAAAAGATGCCATTTGAAACAGTGTGAAGTGTAAGAGAGAGTCTAAAATGTACCAGACTGGTGTGTGCCAGTGATCTCAGCACTGGGAAGGCTGGAGGACCTAGAGTTTGAAGCCAGTCTGGTCTAAACATAAAAACCCTGTCTCAGAAAAACAGAATCACACCCAACACCCCCAATCACGCAAGTAAGCAAATGGAAGAAACACTGAATATCAGATTCTGTTGAGTCAGTGAAATGAGCATTTTATTTGGCCACTTCTTTGCAAAAGATACTGTCACTTATATAGGTGTCTCCCAGCCCCTGCCACTTCATTACTAAGATTCTTTTAAAAATTCACTTAGAGATCAGTTAACATAGTTTTACAAATTTATGTTGCTAGTGTAATTTTAATTCAGGTCTGCCTGGTCTTTTACAGGGAGTGCCTGCAGGGGCTTTGTGTAGTGTGAGCCAGGGAATGGTTACAGGGGCTTTTGTGTAGTATGGGCAAGGATGCTTTCTTCTGACTGAGTTTCGATTATATGCTCTCTCTCTCTCAATCAAGTAGCAAGAATTATGCTCTTGCGCTCAGAAGCCTAGGAGAAGGGGTTCTCTGTAGTTTTACAATCTGAGTAGTCCAGGCTCTCACTCCTGTGGGATGGTGAATGGGCAGGCTCAGCCGCTTTAGTGTCCCTGAGTCCCTGTGTGATTTCCCAAAGGCCTGGCCTGGTCACACCTAGATGGGGCCTGGGGGTGGCATTGTGCCCCCCAGTCTGTGAGCCCTTCCCTCCATTCTCTGCATTGAAGAGTACCACCCAGCAGCAGTGGCTTTAGCCCTGAAACCATTTGGAGCTGCTGGAAGAGAGGCCACCCAGTGCTTCTGTGAGCAGCTGGGGCTGCAGGTCTTCTCTGGGCCACACAGAGAATGTTCCCACTTATCTACACTGAGCATGGGTGGCCTCCGTCCCTAGGCTAATGTGATTTCTCACTGTCTGGAGGTGGAAGCTATTGTCTTTTCCAGCTTGTTTGAAGTTCTTTTCTGAGGCTCACATCTTCTGAAGACTGGGAGTGGGGTGGGCGTGTGTTTTACCAGCTTACCCCCTCCTATTCTAATGGTTTCCCCGGGCCAGAGGCCTTGGCTTATATAAGTAAGTAGAGAGAACTGCTTAGTTCTCTCTAAGGTGGAGAGAACTCTCCAGGTCCACCTAGCCTGCTTGTGTCCTGCTTCCACATAGCCTGTATTCCCTTCTGCATCCTGCCTTCCCTCTTTCTGTCCTCTGGGCTCAGCCACAGGTCTGAATGTGGCTCCCATCTGATGACGATGGGCAGAGTTCNTGCTTGGAGACTGCATGGTTGAACAAGTTGGAGGATGCCATTTTTGTTTCTCAGCTAGAAACTTGCCATTTCTAATGAACATTTCATGAAGAGGGCTCCTTCACTCACCTCCCTCGATTGTGCTAAAAAGCAATGAAAACATACAAAGAACTGGATTCATGGTGTGTGCACCTGGCTTCTTTGTGAGTCTCTGCAATATGTCATGTGAGTGATACATTTATAAAGCAGAAATTCAGGCTTGTGCACAACAGCAGCAGCTTATAGCTGTTGCTTTCCTCTCCCACATGGATAGAGATCCTGGAGTTTTGCAGAATTTGGCAGACTGAGATCATAGTTCAGCTTTCCTTCTTAATGACTTTTAAACCGCATTGGTGAGTTCTTAGGGTCAGAATGACAATGGAACACTCAATTGCGGTAATATATTTTCAGGTAATAAAATAATGTTCTTGGTTTGGAAAAAAAAGTAGGGTTTTTATTAGTTAAAGAATAAATGACAGTGTGCTAGGCAGCATTCCTACCTGGTATCATGTGTGAAAACTTCTTATAAGTAACAGACATTAATTTGTGCACTGGGAAAACCCACTGATATTGAGTCCCCTGTTTTGTGCAAGTCAGCACTTGCTTGACTAATGAAATTGCTTAATTGATAACATTTGCACTTTCCTCAATGATGTTCTCAACTTCGACCAGGATACAAAAATAGTCCCTGTCTTCCCTTTTAATCCATTAATTCATGGAAATGCAACCAAAGAGATGGAAAACAAAATTTCTCATGTTTTACAACACAGCTCCCCTGGGCCCCTGAGCCTAATTTGTTCTTAATAATTTTCAAAAGAGACTCTGTCTTGTAGCTCCCAGCAGTCTCTGGACTGTCTGAAAGCAAGCTGCAGCCTGGCACAGGAGCTTTGCCAATTTCTAGGCAGTGGAAGCTTCTGGAAAAAGCAGATGATTTTCCTCTGCAGTTGGGATGATTTAAGTTTTAGATGTGTTGTGTGCACGTGTGTAGATGGTGTTCGCTTGACACAGACATATGTAGTTTCCAGCTCCTTCGGTTTAGTCTGAGTTGGTTGTGTCTTCAATGCAGAGTCTAACAAACAGAGGCCGCGTCTGGGGAGACGCTGAACATCCTACCCAAGTTCCAGCTCTTGTT
>LZPO01087174.1:61165-79517 GCA_001675575.1 Neotoma lepida | reverse complement strand
TTTACTTGTGTCATCCATTTTCTAGATTTAGAGAAAAGGAGATGGTAAGAAATCAGATTATTAACCTTTCACAGCAAGAATTTCTTCTCCATGCCTTGATTCTTATTCTTTTGGTTCGTATTTAGGTGGTCCTGGGGATTAAACAGAGGGCCTTTCACATACTAGGCAAATGCTCAACTGAGCAATATCCCTAACCCTTCATTTTTTGTTTCTAGGGTTAAATTTTAAAGATGTTTCTAAGGAGAATAAGAGGGCATTCATAGGACATGACATCAGCCCTCATGCACTGAGATTTCAATATCATAAATGATTTGTGGAGGTGTCTGGAACGGCTCTCAGCAGAATCATAGCAGGANTTTCTGCATGCGGTCATCTCATTTGTTAATAGGCCTCCATTTTAGTTAGCCTCAGTTGACAAAGCATACTCTCACATTCAGCAGTACACCAGAGTTTAAAATATCACTTCCCCATATCCTTGAACAAATGATTTTATTTTATTAAATTTAGTTTACTCGTCAGTGTTTGTAGGGAAAGATTGCTATGAAAATAATCATACATTTTAGTGTCATTAATGTAGTACTGCTACACACTTTTCTCTCATCTCTGTATATTTACTTGGTCCATTTTGTGAATCTCATTGTTAGGTTCATGTTGCAAAATAAGAAGGGTGTCCTCTTCTCAGAAGATAAATTGTCACCCCGATACTGGTTCAGATAGTGGCAGCAGTAGCCTTCCATCACATTTTCTGAAGTTGTGGGGGCATGTGTGTGAATTCTGATAATGACCATCCAAGGCCCACTTTGCCTTCTGACNTCTTTCTCCTTCCTCTTTCTTTCTTCATGCTTTTTTCTGCCCTTTCTTTCCTTGCTTCTCTCCCCACCCAGCTCTTTATAGTTATATGAATCATAACATTGATCACCATAAGCTCTTCAAGATGTGCACTGGCATTAAGTAGTTACACACTACTATGTAGCCATCACTCCCATCCTCCCCCATAATTGCTTCATCTTTCCCATTGGAAACTGTTAAACACTAACTCCCCATCCCACTTCACACAAGTCCCTGAGACCAACCATTCTTTATGTCTCTGTGAAACTGACAATTGTAGATATAGAAGTTGTGTGATGAGCATCTTATTACTTTGTGTGTGTGTGTGTGTGTGTGTGTATCTTCAAATTATGTATATGTGTGTGTACCTATGTGAATTTATGTGTAACACACGTGTGCAGGAGCCCACAGAGGCCAGCAGATGGTGTTTTATCCTGTGAGAATTACAGATAGTTTTGAGCTGCCCAGTGAGGGTGCTGAGAACTAAACCCGAGTTGTCTGCATTAGCAATAAGTGCTCTTGCTGCTGACCTGTCTCTCTAGCCCCTCACTGGTGTGTATATGTGCATGTGCACATGTGTGGCTTTTAAAAGAAGTACCATTGCAAATCCTTGGCCTATTTTTATTCAGATTGTTTTGTTATATTGAATTTTAGCTGTTCTAAAATCTNTAATCTGAATATTAATACTTTATCAAATGCATAGTTTGCAAATGTTTCTGCTTTTCCCTGGGTTACCATTTCACCCTGTTGCTATTATCCTATCTATCACTTTTGTGAAAAAACAAAAAACAAAAAAACAAGTCCTTATTCAAACCACCACACACGGGTTCTAAGCATCTGAGCTCTAATCCTCATGGTGAGCTATTAGGCACTCTACCCACTGAACCATCTCACCAGCCCAAGTTATAAGGATCTGACTTCATTTAGCTTTGTTCCTTCTCAAGATTGTTTTGGTTCTTTTCTTGTTCTTTATAATTCCATGTGAATATTAAGGTGGTTTTCTATTTCTACAAAAAAAATTCATTTTGATTTTGGCATAGACTTCATTAAAATCCATATAATCCATATAATNTCTTGTGTAGAATTGACATCTTGGCATGATTAATTGTTCCAATCCATGAACATGGAATATAATTTCATTTATGGTTTAAATTTCTTTGATCAATGTTTATACAAATCTTCACCTTAATAATTAATTGCTAAGTGTTTCATTATTTTTATACTCCTATAAATAGAATCATTTTTGTAATTTCCTTTGGAGAGTGTTCATTGTTTCTGTAGGGAAATGCAGAAATGAATTTTGCATAGAGTGAAGATCTGAAGCTCACCTACCTGCTTGGCTGACTTACTTGCTTCTCTGGCAGGCTTAGCTGGCAGGTTCCCAGGGAATGCCTTCTAGAATTGGGAGCTGGGATAACAGAATAAGTGGGGAGGAAGGTTGGAGGAGAAGATCTGTGTGATCTGCTGCAGATGGGGGCAGAGAGGAAGGGGAAGCCACAGAAGTGGTCTGCTACGGAGCTGGGGGTAAGACTGGGGCACTGGGGTTAGAGAGGAGGAAGAGAGGAAGATCTGCAGTTAGCTTCCTTGCGTCCAGTGGCTTCCCAGAGAATGCTTGCTGGAGTTGGGGAAAGGCTGTTTGGAGGGGAAGATCTGTGTGATCTATTGGAGGTGGAGGCAGAGAGGAAGGGAGGATGCAGCAGGTGGTCTGCTAAGGAGCTGGGGATGAGACTGGGGGGTTGGGTTTAGAGAGGAGGGAGGGACGAAGCTCTGCAGTGATGCCACCTGCTTCTCAGGCTGGAGTACCTCTCTTACTTCCTCTGCTTTTTGGGAATCCCCAGCACCGCGTAGAAGACAGTGCCTCAAGCCATTGTACTTTACTTCTTTGCTTATTGATGATCTGGGAGTTTTTATTTTTTGTTGTTTGGTTTTGAAATAGGGTCTCACCATGTTTCTCAGTCTAGAGGCACACTTGGCATGCATGTACGACAGGCTGACCGTGAATTCAGACTCTTCCTGCATGTCCTCCTGAGTACTAGGCTTATAGGCCTGCAGTGCCATGTCTAGCTTCTTACTGATCTAAAAGGAAGATTTTCCAATCTTTTGCCGTTGGTTGCAATGTTCCCTATAGAGTTTTCATATACAGCTTCCTAGTTTATTGAGTGTTTTCATCAAGAACAGCATTGGATTTTTTAGGGGGGGTTCTATTTTTTCTGGTTAATGTCACCTATTACTTTGATGGGTTTTAGTGTTTTGAACCATCCCACTTTCCCTTTTCTATGCTCCTGAACTGACTTTGCTAATATTTCATTAGGAATTTTTGTTTTGCATCAATGTTCCTGAGAGATATTGAGCTATAGTTTTCAATTCTCCTTCTCTCTACATTTCTACCCTATTNCTATCTATAGCCAGTCTGTCTGGCTTTGATATCAGGTTAATACTTAGACACTGAGTTAAGAAAATGTTCCATCCCTCCCCTTTAAGTTTCTGATAAATTCTGTACAAGGTTGGTTGAATTGATTTTGAGATGCCAGTGGAAGGTCATATATTAAAAATAAGTCTAATGAATGTATTGAAAGAGATCAGAAAATGAGAATTTTATATTTAGAATGAGGAAAAACTTTGGAGGGGCGGGAGCCTCAGATTAGTTGTTTGTAACTAACTTCTTCCCTCCCTCCCTCTCTCCCTCCCTCTCTTCTTTCTTTCCTGATAATTCCTTGCAGTGCTGGCTTGGTTCTTCTGCTCTCCTAAATCCTTACTACAGGACTGAAAACTGAGTCTGGTCTGCTTCCTGTGGCCTGGCCAATGGCCTGTCATTCTCTCATCCCTTAGGCGTTCTGGGTAAGAATAGTAAGCATTTTCTCAAAGCGATGACTCAGAGTGAAATGTAGTTCCAGATACAAAAGTTGCTTCCCAAACAGCTATGCTTCGTTTATTCTCCCCCATTGGATCCACTTGTTCCACGTTGATGTAAAAATATTCATGCTGATCTTAGGTCGACTTTTAGTCTCCTTTTACTTTCATTCATCCATCTGTCGGCACTTACAGTGTGCTCAGAACAATGCACTCCAATGTAAACACAATACAAGCCACAGAGGTGATTGTAAAAGGAAGTAAAGAAGCAGAGACATCCATCTCAATGGTCTATTTTATGTAACCTAACATGTAAAATGTGATTTCAATATTTAAATAAGAAAATAATTAAAGAGATGTCTTACTTTATTTTTCATGCACGCTTTTTGAAATCCACTGTGCATTTTAAACTTATGATGTATCTCTGTTTGCACTGGCCACATGTCAAGTGCTGGAAGGCCATGTGTCTAGCAGCCATTATATTGATAAATCTAGAGCTAGCTTATTTGGTCCTGNNAATATAATGTCCGAAAGAGGTCAGTTCTTACCTCTGCCTAGTGGACAGGGCAGATCAATAAAACATTTAATAATGGTGTTGAGTACCTGGGGAGGAACTGAGGATGGAGTGTTGGGAGCCCAGAGGATGGGTTCAGAGTCTGACCTGTGAGCCCAGGCCTCTGGCAACAGGCACAGATTGTTTCACTAAATCTCATTTCTTTGAAGTCGTCCCCTGTGGGAGGCCACTGAGCTGGAGTTTGGCACAGATCCCAGTCTGTCAAACATTGACTTTTGGCTCACGCAAGGAGAGCCATTGGCAAGTTCACATTTACTTGCAGGCTCTGCTCTGGCCACAAGTCTTTGGGTTGGGATTTCACCATCCCCAATGTGTCTGCTTTTCATTCTGGCTTGCCTTTTAGTCTCCAGGCAGAGCTGCTCTCCCATCTGAAGATTGCTCTCCCACCAGGCCGACCACCTTGTTCCTCTTTACAGCACCAAGGGAGAGACTTGGAAGTGTGATGGTGAGAGAGGAAAAGAACATTTTGGTTTTCTTCCTTGTCCAGTTTTATCTGGGAAGCTGTCCCCGGAGCTCTCTGACTGTTACTGGAAAGGTCATTGTTTGGGCTACATGCCATCTACCCTGTCCCTACCTGCTCACCATACTCGACCATCTTCTCTCTCTGAGTTACAGAGGCCTCTAATATAGATGGCATGGCTCACACAGTTAAGCAAGTCTGTGCATCTCCCCAGACTCCCTGCGTGGGGTAATACTAGGGCGATGTTTACAGACACCCAGCCAGGAAGTGCCAGGGAAGAGGCGGCGCTGTTTCCCCTTCTCCTCCCACCTCCTCTTGGCCTTCTTTTCTGGCATCTCCTACAGCCCAAAGAGGGATGGGAATTTGGCAGGGTGAAAGTATCTCATTGTGCTGCTTCACCCTTCTGTCTTACCTCCCTCCCAAGCCTTTTGCACTGTCCAGGTCACTTACCACTCAGAGTCTGCAATTTCCTTTCTTAGTGCTGATGTGGAGGAGGCTGGGAATCATGTTCCTTCCCAGGAGATGAGTGATCCACAGGAAGACAGGGTCAAGTGAGGTCAGGTATCCAGAGCCAGAATCTTACCACATATTGTAGGCAATTCAGGCATGCTGGTCTGATAAGAGGACAAGGCCAGAGGACTCCACTTTGTATACCTTACTCTGTTGATGAGTCAAGGTAGATGGGGGATTATGGGAGTCTAGTCCCTGAGGAGTCGCGACTAGCATATGTTGACATGGTAAATGATCAGTTGATGGCTATTGCCAGCTTGGGCTAAGGCTCTGATATGATGCCACCTAGTCTTTTTCAGACATTTTTGGAGACTGTATTATTGATATAGATTGGCCGTAAGTCTATATACTTTCTAATTCCCAGAGGAGTCAATTGTGGATATAAAAATCTGACCAATTTCAATTATTACCTAAAGAAGAGAGAAAAAGATAAACCAAATATAGAAAAACACCCAGCTATGATGATCCATGCTTGAAATCCTATCACTCAGAAGGCAGAGGTTGGAGGATCAGAAGTTCAAGACCATCCTCTGCTGCATATTGAGTTGGAAAACCAGTCTGGGCTACATGAGACCTTGTTTGAAAAACAAAACAAACAGCGATGATGAAAACAGAGGAAAACAAAACAATAGGTTCTTTTTATTACCCCACAACTCAAAAATCTCCTAAAACTCAAAATGGTCGCTAGTGCTAGCAAGAAGGCTAAGCAGGTAAAGGTATTTGCCACCAAGCCTGATGATGAGTTTAACCCTTGGGACCCACATGGTGCAGAGTGAACAGAGTCCTTCAAGTTATCCTCTGACCTCCACATGTACACTATAGGGGCATGGACACACACACACACACACACACACACACACACACACACACACACACACACAAATGTAATAAAAGTATATGTTAACCAGTGTTCTTTATATTGAAAAGAAAACTAAATTTAGAGTTAAATTAGAAAATCAAAACTAANACCTCTGGAAAAGGTCATATAGGATTTGAATATAATACACACATACTTCCTTTTTTACTTTTTGANACTTGACACTTCCATGTGCTTATATAATCAATTTTAT
The DNA here is from genome assembly GCA_001675575.1 of Neotoma lepida. Taxonomy (NCBI): domain Eukaryota; kingdom Metazoa; phylum Chordata; class Mammalia; order Rodentia; family Cricetidae; genus Neotoma; species Neotoma lepida. The sequence continues at coordinate 73,225 of LZPO01087174.1, read as the reverse complement.
CCATTTTCATGTCCGATTCCCCTCTTTTATCCCCACCTGCCTCCGAAGCTTCCTTCCTACTTCCATGTCTTTCTTTCTGGGCCATTGACTTCAGTTAGAATTTCTTGCCTGAGTGTGGCTGAGTGGTAACTTCCAAGAACAGAGGCAACTTATCAGTGGCTATACAATAGAATAAAATGATATCCCCTTTGCCCAACAACCATTAATTTACAACTGTTCCTTGCAAAAGAGTGTGGAGTCATGGGCCCCTTTCTTGTCCATGCTGAAATGTTTACATCGTCAATCTTGTGTCTGTCCTATGCAGATAACCACAGCTGCAGTGAGTTCATGAGTTATGTCATGTCCAGAAGATGTCTTTTTGCAATCCATCTCCCCATTCTCTGGCCCTTACATTCTTTTCACCCTTCTCTTCTGTGATACTTCCTGAACCTTGGAGGAGGTGACAGCTATCCCNTTTGGTGATGGCATTACATCAGTACTTATTCTTGTCACTTTGGCCAGTTATAGGTCTCTATATTCACCACTGTCTGCTGTGGTAAGAAATTTCTACAACTAGGGTTAAGAGCAGCACTAGTTTATGGCTATAAAAATGATATTTAAAGGGACATTTGACAACAAGACCATTTAGCCAAAACAAAACATAGTAGTAGGTCCCCTGCTATGGCCTGTGACCTCTCTAGCTGTGGGCTCTTAAATCAGATTTACANAAGTAGGCATGAGGTCCCTCCTGTAAAACAGTCCTCAAATCCATTGTGAAACTGGTTGGTTGTCCCCATAACAGTCATGCCACTATCGCATCAGAGCATATATCTTGCCTGTCAGGTCGTTATTGTAACTGGTAAGATTGACAGCTGGGTAAAGCTGCTGAAGANGTTTCTACCCCAGCAGCCTGCATAACTTCTTCTGTCACCACAAAGGCTAGCTACTTGGGAAGAAGCTTCTAGTTCACCTCCAGATTGTTTTCTTTGAGTATGGGGTATCTTCAGCAATAGAGCCTTACTATCAAGTTCTGGTTAACAACAGAAATTGATGGCAGTAGCTTCTCTTGTTTTGGGATCTTGTTGGCCAACAGCTTGTAGGGAGATGTCCCATACCNGGCATTGGGAANTTTTAAAATAACTCACAGCTTCCAGNAAGAGCCTTATCCTTCACTCACATTTTCATTTTTATATTATTTTTTATGTGCATGTATATGTGTCTGAGTATACCTGAATGTATATATGTGAACCACACATATGAAGTTCTTGCAGAAGTGAAAAAAAAGCATCAGCTTTCCAGGACTTGGAGTTACAGGCAGGTGTGAGCTACTTGATGTACATGCTAGGCTGGGACCTAAGTCTCTTGCAAGAGCAGTAAGAGCACTGTACCACTGAGCCATGTTTCCAGTCTCTTTTTCAGATTATATGTTTAATAACCTTATAAAAGAGTAGGTTTTTCTACATGGCTTTTAAATATATCTTGAGTTTTGTTAGTCCCTATCCCCCCAACTCCTTCCCTGCTTGGCCCTTTCTATCCCTGTTATCCCCTCTCCCTTTCATATCTGATAGATTTTATTATCACTCCTCTCTATAACAGCTCCTTGTGATGATATTTTATTTGTGCTCTAACAAATAAAGCTTGCCTGAAAATCAGAAGGAGGGGCTAGCCACTGGTTAACCATAGAGGTCTGGAGGTCTGTACAGATAGACAGGAAGTGATAGAGCTGGGTGGAGAGAGGAAGTGGTAAGGCAGGGTGGAGAGAGGAGCTCGCTCTCTTGAGGCTGAGAATTTCATAGAGGTAAGCTAGTGGCTGCCTATTCTGCTTCTCTGATCTTTCAGCTTTCACCTTAATATCTGGCTCTGGGCTTTTTATTATAAGACCTTTTAAGATTTATGTTACATCTGGCCCCAAGTGCTGGGGGGATGTCTTTCTGTACGCTGTGAATATATGTTGTTCCCATTGGTTNATAAGTAAGCTGCTTTGACCTATGGCAAGGCAGCTTAGAGGCAGGCAGAAAATCCAAGGAGAGAGACAGGAAAGTGAAAGGCGGGGTCTGGAGAGATGCAAGTCTGCCGCCCAAGAAGCAACATGCCAGCAGTAAAGCCTTGGAACATGTGGCAAAACATAGATGAATAGAAAAGGGTTAATTTAAGATGTAAGAGCTAGCTAGCAAAAATTTAAGCCATTGGTCATACAGTTTATAAATAATATTAAGCCTCTGAGTGATTATGTTATAAGTGGCTGCAGGACTGTGGGGCTGGGCTGGACCAGAGAAAACATTCAACTACAGTTCCTTTCTGTGTTTCTGGTCTTTACCAGCACTCAGTGCCAAACATATGACTCTAAAAATCTATGGCTAGGATTCACACACAAGGGAGACCATGTGGCATTTGTCTTTGTGGACCTGGTTACCACACTGAATATAATTGTCCATATCTATCCATTTTCCTGCAAATTTCTAGCTTTATTCTTCTTTACCACTGAATAAATTTCCATTGTGTGTATAACACATACTTTTTCCTGGAGACTGTAAAAGAAGATCATTATGATGGATGGAGCCTCTGGTTGTATGCATTTTGACACCCAGATATTTTATGTTTTGCTCAATTTTTCAAAATAAGTTGGGTGATATTTTGAGTTTCTTCAACAGATCAATAACCAAAGCAGTGATAGCTGAGTTTGACATTAGTGTGGTCAGGCATTCACTGGGAGAGACCTCCCATGCAGCAAAATTGTCGCCCCGGGTTTCAATCTTGGCTCCATTGTTAATCAACACCATGTAAGTTACTCAACCTTCCTTACCCTCACTATATGCTGTAAAATTGCAGTGACACATTTATATTCATGGATAAAATTGTTCATGGAAGACATTTAGTCCATAGTGGCTGACAAATATTAAATTCTGAGGAAACATTAATTGCTATTATTATCATTTCAGCTGAAAATGCTGTTTTGTTGGCAATAAATAGCTGCTTTGTTTAGTTCTACTAGCTACAAAGCAATACATCAATACATTGATTGCTTAATGCTTGCTTAACATCTTTGGAAAGCTCTTTATGTTATGTTTTGTCTGTGTAGCTCTGCAAGCTGCAAGCTTACGTGTTTTCTCTGTGTCTGTTTCTCTGTGTGTGTCTCTATCTGTGCGTGCGTGCGTGTGTGTGTGTGTGTGTGTGTGTATGTGTGTGTGTGTGTCTATCTGTGCGTGCGTGCATGTGTGTGTGTGTGTATGTGTGTGTGTGTATGTGTGTGTGTCTGTGTGTGTGTATGTGTGTGTGTATGTGCGTGCGTGCGTGTGTGTGTGTGTGTGTGTGTGTGCTGTCTCTTATACACATCTAGATGTGTGTGTGTGTGTGGTGTATCTCTGTGTATATGTTAGAAGGCCAGTAATAGCCAAGAGATGGAACTGTCAGAACACAGTTTNTCCCCATGACAACNAAAATTTAAAGCCACAAATTTAAAGCCAAANNCATGAATTACATAAGCGACTTGAATGGACAAAAGAGTGTGAAGATACGAAGGTTCCTNTAGGTTCTGGTCTTATTTAGTCCAAGATGTTGGGTAAAGATTCAGAGTTCCTACAGACAAACTGAGCTGGATGCTGCTGCTGACTTTGAAGTAAGTAAATTGGTCAGAAGTACAAGTGGGGGAGAAGTTGAGGTTTCATGAAGTAAGGTCATNATTAATGTTTCCATGGCCTTAGCAGTTTAAAAGTTGGGAGTTTAAGTAAGGTTGTTGGTTGTGGGGACAAAAAGCCCACAAACATTCAGACGTGGTCANAGTTTCGTCTCTTGGTCTTTTCTTTGAATCAGAAAATAGGCAAGGCTTCTGAATTGCACAGCAAAAGGGTCACTTCCTTCCAGTCTCAATGGTAGTTAGTGCCTGTTCATAAAGGCACAAGATTCAGAAAGGTCCTTCNTGCCTCTATATCCCAGTGATCTACAGATTTTTTTTGGTGGTGGTGTGGAGGGTTTTTGGGACAGAGTTTTTCTGTGTAGCCTTGACTGTCTTAGAACTTTCTCTGTAGACTAGGCTAGCCTTGAACTCACAGACATCTGCCTGCCTCTGCCTCCTGAGTGCTGGGATTAAAGGCATGTGCCACCATTGCCCAGCTATAGACTGTTTTTTTTTTTCCTTGGGAGAAGAATGTTAGGACTTTGTGGATTTAAAAGCCCTCTTTCAAAAATATTCCTTGAACTCCCAAACTAAAGCATTAGCATCAAACACAAGCTGTGCTGTCCTTCCTCCCACCCATAGGATAATCCGTGTGCACACCCTCTTTGTATATGTTACAGGGAGTGACATGGAAGGCTTTGCTAATTTAGTTCAGAGTTGGGACTGACTTTCCATGGGTGGTTTTGGTCCTTATGATTCTAGAACAAAGAGAAATAAAACATTAGCATCTTCACAGTGTCCCCTTACGGAGTATACCAATAATATACCATAGTATATTATACAATATACTATAATATATAATAATATACAATATATAATATATATAATATAATATATATATACTATGTATATAGTATATAATAATATACTATAATATATAATAATATACAATAGTATACCATAATACTGCAGATTGAGCCTGAAGCCTAGTGCATTGCAGATAAGCTCTGAGACACGTCTTAGCCTGTCCATGTTTGTTTTTATTCCTAGCAGTTTCTCCTTCCGGAGATTTAAAAGATATTATAAAGCCAACTCTACTATAGTTGTTTAGGGTATAAAGAGTTGAGATGCTAGATTATCTTAATACCCAGCATTCAAGCACCTCTCTTCTCATTATAGAAATGAAGAATTGGGGGATGATAAGGATGATAAGACAGTTTCTTAAGTGAGTATATGGAGTATAGGGCTTTTTGGCATCTGGAATATTAGATTTGAATCCAGTTTCCTCTGTGATGTAGTATGCATTGGAGAATGTTTGAAACTGTTCAGATTAGCTTTCTTTCTTTGCCCTGTGGTAAAGCAATGCCTGCTTCTTGAGGTGGNTGTATCAGATGTGTGACAGTTGTCAGCCATGGGACTTCTTTCTGTCCCATGACACTAAATAGACAGGAGGAGGAAGTACATTGGATTAGTGGCCCAAGCAAATATTTGACATCATTCACTCCTAAATTATTGAGAGCAGGCTGGAAACCCACAATCTTCATTGTCTGACCTCCATCAACTATAATTGCCCCAAGGCCCCAAAATTGCTATTGGTAAAGCAAAAATCAATACAAGCAAAATCCATAACCATNTCCTTCTTGCTCAGCCCTTTTTCACTCNTGGTGGTCAGCTGGGGGATATTAACCTCACTTTGACCGTGAGGGGTTTGGGTTTTCTTTATCCTTTCTGGGAATTTCACATTTCCGGCTTCCATCCTGAAAAACTGTGGGAGCTATGAACTTCTTTCTTCCCGATATTATCCTTCCTAACAGTCACATGATAGAAAACAAAATTGCAAATCTAGAAGAAGAAATGGAAGAGGGACAATTTCCTTNAACACAGAGAGGTAAGCNCCTTTGTAAAGCTCTGTTTAAAGCTTCTGCATTTCCAGGCTTCTGTCTGGAATTCAGGGAAGAACAGTCCTTCAGTTATTCCTCCTTAGTCCACCATTCTAAGTCATGTGGCCTATCATTTGGGGGGGTTATATATTTTTCTTTTTGTTTCTGTGGTTTTTTTTCCCCCATTTTCTTCATTAAAGAGTGACTCGAGCATCCTATGTTCTATTGTTTGCTCTGTGCTCAAACTAGCACTGGACAGTCACTTTCTCAGTCACTCCAGTAGTGTCATATTCTTGGCTTCTCCCAACAGCTTACTCNAAGAAATAGCTTATGCCTCCTCTCTCACTGACCTTTGTTTATGGTCTTGCCCTGAACACCACATCTGCCATATGAAGACCCTTGATAAATTCCGAAAATAGGTTATTGACATATAACCAGGAAGGAAGGAATTCAAGGTCTGTGTCAAAGTGGTAGACAATGCATAAAAGTCCATTTGAAAACTAGGAGTAATGATAGCACANCTGTAATCCCAGCTCTGGGAGATTGAGGCAGGAGGATTTCAAGTTCAAGGACAACCTGGACTATATAGTGAGATAACATCATGAAACAAGAACAAGCTTTGTTCCAGGGACCTAATGGGAATTTTAGTCACAAATAGTCATGGATTGTCTCTGTTGCTATGTGGAGTTATAAATNTGGTAGACTAGCTTGGTGTTGGTGGATCTCACATCCTTATCCACAAACCAGAATGTGGACTAACTCATGAAGAACAGCTCTCTCTATTATGATTCTGTGCCTAACTGTATAATATAGCAATCTATAGTTGTTTCATTAGAGGTAACAATATTTGAATCTTGTATTGCCCAGAGAATATCATGTGTTGTTCAAGACTGACCATTTCTCTTAACATACCGTACTCAAACACAGCTAATTTTTCACCACTGGATAGTCTGCCCCACCCAGTGGAGGAGAGAGGTCAAGGCCAGCTGGCTCATACAATCCACTACAAATCTTCAATGAGGAAGATTTTGTATCAGATCTTTTCCTGGATCTTTGGATCTATGTAACTGCAAGATCAACTTAGTTCATGAACAGGTATTGCTTTAGAATAATGTTTTGGAAGCTTTGGAAATGGAATCACCTAGTCAGAATGTTCTAGGTCTTCTGTGGTGGAGGCTTTTAATTATTGCCTTTCCAAGGTCTGTCTTAGAAACATAACAAGTGTTCAGGTGCTTCTGTTAACAGGAGCTTTTGTTGGGAGCTGATGGAATCTTTTCAGGAGAATGTAGAAAGAGTACCCAGGTGCTGTGAAAGCCATCCACAACTGTGGTGGGAAGGTAGAAGTATTCCCTTAGATAGGCTTAAGTGAAGGTCTATTCATCAGATGAACAGTGAGCCAGAGTCTTTGTTCTTGTTTTATGATAAATGATTGCAGGCCAACAGTTNGTTCTGANGAACCATCCAGGGAGCCATTAAATGCACAAGCTTTTCATTGGTAGGGAACCAGCTGAATCAAGCTGTTTATAACCATGCGTACCTTTCCAATACAAACAGAAGTTCTGGAGTCAATCCTTTTTATGTTAGCTTACATATATCATCACATGAAAGCCTTCTCTTTTTATCTCATGTCATCCAGATCCTTAGACATTCATATTTCCTGGTGACAGTGAGTGATCTAGGCTGTTCTTTTTCACTGCAAATTGACATAAGTCCCAGTTACTATATTTTATGCTGGTCAAAGAATAGAACTAATACTAATGACACAACCAGGGCTCACATTTAGGGAGTAGTATTTTAAAGCTATTTCAACTTTCAACCTTAAAAAAATAACCTCACCCCACCCCTCTGTGTGTTGACTACAGGGTAAGCTTGGATGCCATTTTTTGTGAGCTCTCCACCTTTTGTATTTGTTTATATTTTTTGAGAGATACTCTCTCACTGGCCTGGAATTCACCAGGCTAGGCTGGCCAGTTGGTGCTGGCACCCTTCTTCTCTGAGCATCCTGTCTACCAAAAAGTGAGAAAACAACCCAAACGCTTTATGCCACCTTGATGGGGCCCAGAAACCATGAACTCAAACTTTTGAAACTGTGAGCCAAAATAAATCCTTTCTGCTTTAAATGTCTGTCAGGTATTTTGATCATTGCAATGCGGAATAACACTCTCTATTGTAGTCTTGGTTTCATTTAATCCTCCAGACATGTCAAAGAGGAGAGTCATCTTCAAATTCTGTATACTGTTTCCATAGTGAAAAAACAAGCACCACGTTATGCCTTTACTTCTCTTTCTATGCTAATTCAAACATACAGGAAGAACTGGCTTTTGTTCTCTTTGCAACACACTTAACACTGAGTGCCCCAGTGTGTTTTATCTGTATAGTTTCGTGGTAACTGCCCGATCTCGCTTGGCCTCATGTGCTTACTGCAACACATACTCTTGGTTTCAGGAAACAAGGAACTTGTTCACTGGGAATGTTTGATGTATACTTTTTTTTTTCAGGAATAAAACATTGTTTTGGTTTCTTTCATATCTTTTTCTCTCAGCAGGGAGAGAAAATAACAGAAGACTCCTGGAAAACTGAAATGAATCATAACTGGCAGATTTTGATAGTAGTTGAGAAGAATTCACATTTAAACATAGCATAGTTTATCTGTGTATTAGATATTCTCATATATAGAAGGTTTGCCAAAAGTATAAGCTCTAATGGTGATTGTGGCATGACTACTTCTATTGGACAAATATGAAAGTAGACTGAGTGGCAAATTGTCTGGCTCATGTTGTGTTCCTGGTGCATGTGCTCCAAAGCATTGCCTCAATGCATTCTTGGGAGGTATAGCAAAGCTAATGGAAACTTAGTGAATGTAATTCCCATTGTGCAGCCCATCGGTGATTTCCTATCTTACAGGATTATAGAAGGAAAGCCACGTTAGAGACTATTCCACAGTGACTCTTCACATTAGGATAGTGTAAATGTGATACACATTTTCTGGAAACTGTGCTTCAGATTTTTGCTTTTTGTTCCAAGTTAGCAATGCATGTTGTAATACTCTGGTGATACTGGCCAACCACAGGGAGCAATGGCTGACAGTCAGCCATGCAGTTATGAGAGGAAACAATTGATAACCCATATGTTGAGTATATTAGGTACATTATCATCTAAGGATTCTTACTTTTTTTTCAGTGAGTTTGTTGGGAAGTGACCCTAAGGGATACCTATATTCTAGGAACATGTTTTAATCTTATATTTTTGCATCTATCTATCTATCTATCTATCTCTCTATCTATCTATCTATCTACTTATTTATTTATTGTGTGTGTGTTCAATGCTGTGAGCACAGGTGTGTACATGCCACAGCACGTATGAAGGTCAGGGGACAGCTTTAGGAGTGGATACCCTTTGTCTGAGGCATGGTTTCTTACTTGTCCTTGATTCTTGAGCACATTGGGCCAGCAAACCACGGGCTTCCAGGGATTTTCCTGTCCCTGCCTTCCATCTCATCACAAGAGTTCTGGGATCACAGGCCGGCACTACCACATCTAGCTTTACATGGCTTCTGGGGATTCAAACTCGGGTGGCCAGGCTTGAATGGTAGCACTTTACCCACTGAACCATCTTCTAGCTTGGGTCATGTTTTTATACTGCCTTCCAGGCCCCCAGTGCAGTGAGTTTTTGGCAGAAACATGCTCACAGAGAAGCATTTCTCATCTTCAAGATTGCCTTGCTTGTGTAATCGAAAGCTAGGGCATATGGAGATGAGATGATGATGCAATGGTATTTCCTGTCACCTGTAGGTACTCTGTATGTACTTCTACCTGGACACTTAATGTACACTGCTTGACAAGGCAGGTACCCTCATGGCTCCATTNATGAGGAGAACCAGGCACAACTGGATGCTTCACGTGCCAAAGTTATGAACCTAGTGAGGTTTAAANTCTAGAAGTNTAGACTCCATTGNCACTTCGCAAGTTAATAGCCTGTGTCTCCTTGCAAACTTTGACTTCAGTTGATTTAGGAAATATTTTCNTGAGAGCATATCTATTTAAAAGCTTATATTTTTCATTAATTATAAGTAGTACACATAGTTTTTAGGACTGCAGTTGTAAAACACAACTGGGGGCATAGTTAGAGGGTGGGAAAGAACTTGAGTGGTTTGGTCATTTGGCATAGTCTGTTAAAGTCCCCTGGGTAGTCTTTAAGGCATTCAAAGTTTCAGCTGGGTGTAGTAACCCTGAATGTGCAGAGAAAGGGANAGAATTTTGTGTGTGTATACAGGGGTATCCCAGTGTCCTGTTGGTCCTGAGCTTAAACCACCCATGGTGAAAAGCAAATCTTGGGAAACATGGGAGAGCTGAGTTAAAGGAAATACCAAGTCAGTAGGTTACAAAGGCTAAAGTTTCATGCATATAATTTATTATGGTCTTGGTCCCTCTGTTAATTTACATGAAGCTGTTTGTCTTTTTCTGATTAGAAATATAAACTCTTTTATGTAATATTTACAGAAATATTGTCTTTAGAGTTATTTTAAGTGTAATGATGGGAGAGATAAATATATAAATGAGATTCTTTTAATTTGAACCTTTTTCTTTGGAACAGTTTACTCTGGTTTGTTTACTTACACTTATTCAGCAGGCACTTAGTGAGCAGCTACCAGCCAGACCGTAAGGCATCTGAGTTCTGGTGGGAGAAAGAATCTTGCTCTGCTGGTCACTGTACAGTCTAAACAGTGCCATTTAATAATGGTGGGTATGATCAATATTTGAGCTCAGTGTTCTTGTAGATGAATAGGAAGGTTGGGTAGATGCGAGTGAATAAGAGATGGCCAAGACACAGCAAGCCAGGAGTAGTAAAAAGACATGAAAGTGATCATATCTCATAGCTAGCAAGACAGCACTCTCGACAGCTCTGTTTGACTTTTGAAGAAGATGCTTGTGACACTCAGGGTCCCTGCATGCTTTTGTCCAAGTGTCGTCTGGGATGCTGGGAGGTGGTGGATGCTGTTCTTTCCCCCTTGATCCTGGCTGTATCTCCTCCTTCTATGTTCTTCTTGCTCCTTATCTCCCCCCTNTCTTCTTTCCCCTCCTTCTTCCACGTTTTCTGTTTGGCTTCATATATTTAATTTAGTCTAACTATATTCCTACTGGGGGAACAGGAGTTAACAAGGCCACCTCCAGTGAACCAGTGCATTATGTTTTTCTGCACTGTTTTCTGATGTCATTTCTTGTTCTTTCTCAAGAAATTCTATACTCATGCTGTTGCATTCAAATATTTCTTTCTCTGTTGCCTAAGAACCCACCAATCACTGAGTCTCTCAGAATTTTTCTGTGAGCTATCCTCTGTAAACATGGCACTCCATTGTGAGGACTTTTTGGCTTAGCACCTGAATTGTACTGATTTGAGGATTTTACTGGGACAGCAAAATACTCACATTGAAGTAACTTGTAACTCCCTGTAGAGTTTTAAAGCTGCCTGTGACATGATGTTAAATAGTTTGTGTCTGTAAGAAACTTTGCAGATGGCTCTGTATGAAGGGCATGGTGCATGTTTTGACTTACTGTTTCTTCAATTAAGTTACATAATTGGATTCCATTGAATTTTCCATGATCTCGAGGGAAATGATTTTCCCATTGTTAATCACAGATATCGTCAACTGCCATGAGGTCTGTAACTGACAAGGATTAACTGGATAGAGTTTACTTATATTTTCATGTATGTCTGGATGGGTGTGGTGTGTATATATATGAGTGTCCTGGCATGAGTGTGTGTGTATGGTGTATCAGAATGTGTGAGTGCATCTACGTCTGCATTCACAGAGGCCAGATGTCCTGCTCTGTTACTTCGTGCTTTATTCCCTGAGACAGAGTCTTTCACTGAACATGGAGCTAGCCTAGCAGTCAATAAGCCACAATGATCCTCCTGTTTCTGCTCCATATAGCATGGGGGTTACAGGTGTGTGTGTGTGTGTGTGTGTGTGTGTGTGTGTGTATGTGTGTGTTCCTGTGTCCACATCCTGCTTTTTATATAGGTGCTGGAGATTTGAACTCAGGTCTTCATGCTTGTGTAGCAAGCATTCTTAATTATTAAATCACCAAACCTTTTTCCCTGCCCCAAATTTACTTATATTTTACATTGATTTACATTGATGTAAATTTAGTGCAATTTAGTGCACACAATTTTGTTGAGAAAAAAATTAATTAGGTAAAATGTCCCAGCACTGGCTAGTATAATCAAGGTATTTATTTGCTTCTTTCTTTCTTTATTATTTGTGTGTGTGTGTGTGTGTGTGTGTGTGTATTTTTCTCTCTGTATCTGTGTTTATGCATGTAGGTGCAGAGTCCAGAGGTGTCAGATTCCCTGGGAGCTGGTGTTACTGCCTGATGTGGACGCTGGGAATCAAACTTAGGTCCTCTTGAAACACAGCCTGTGCTCTTAACCACTGAGCCATCTCTTTCAGTCCCAGTTAAGCAATTTAATTTTAATTCCTAACTTGGCTAACCAAATTAGATAGCCATACAAACATGCTTATGAAAAATGAAAGACTGGTGTGAACATTATATAAGTATGATACTGTATATAAACACACACAGGTAC
>LZPO01087174.1:28500-44822 GCA_001675575.1 Neotoma lepida | reverse complement strand
ATTGTGAAGTCTCTGTTTCTATTTTACATACTGTAAATCTTTGGAAGGAAATCTCTGCACTCACTCATTATGATGGTTTGTAGGTTTAAATGAGATGCTTAATCCATTGGCTCAGAACTAGTGCTTAGAAAACACTCATTATCATTAGTTATCTCTGTAGCTGCTACTCATGCACTAATCCCTTTCAATAAATAAATGCCAGTTTTCCTGAGTACTGCTTCCTTCTAGTTCAGTGGTCTCTCATCAATATTAATTAGAAAATAAGAATGAGAACAGTTACCAAAACCTTCCACATGAGATGACTGTAGACAAAGGCTTTCTAGGAGGCTCTGAGCTCATCTGAGTATCAGGACCTGCAAACTGCTAGACTGGTATCACCCTCCTCTATNCTATTCCTGGGGATGGAGTCAACCATTGAGGACAGAGATGCAGGCAGCCATCGAGGGCAGAGATTCAGGCATGAAAAGAAGGTGAAAACAATTTAGGAACTGAGTCTGCATTATGGTGATATATATGTAGTTTGGTCAGGTCTGACAACTTTGGGATAGAATTTAGGTTTCTTAGGATAAACTCTCTCTAGCACTCTTCTCTGGGGTCTAAAATGATTCAAGCCAGTGCAGTTGTTGCCAGACTAGTTCAGTGAGCTTGGATAATAGCACTCAGTCCTGTCTGCTGGAATAAATGAGAACAGCTGGTCTCTTCTCCAAATACTGTTGGCATGAATTTTTTATTTAAGTCTCTCTGTGTATCTAGTAAACAGTAAGCCATATCTAACATTACTAAAAGCCTCCCAAGTCTCCTTCCAATAAATTCCCTTCTCTCCTCTCCATTTATAAGTTCAGGGTGTAGGGCAGGGTTAATGACCAGTGAAGGAATGCTAGNAAAAGTAGTTCTGAGCTAGAGAAAATAGGCTCCTCTTCTGCCTCCTCTCCTGTTTGACCCTCAGCTTCTCTCTAAGATAACATGTTTTTCCGACTGTTTCTTGTGAAAGGGAGATTTACGAAGACATCCTTTTGCTATTCTGTATGTACTAGATGGAGAGAGATTTATTCATATTAAAATGATACTCTGTACCCTGAGCTTACTGGGGGAAAATTTCTATTCACTCTAAGGAATAGGCGATTGCTGAAAATTCTCTTGGTCCCTTTTAAATGACAAGTAATGACATTTGTCTTCATGTCCTAACAAGCTTAGTAGAGACTGCATGCCCTTCATTATGTTGTAGAAAATAAGAGACATGTCCAGAGAACACAGGTGATTTTGTTTATTCATTATTATTTCTCCTCTTCCTCCTTTTTCTTCTATTTGAGGTAGGNTCATGCTATATCCAGGCTAACTGCCAACTCATAACCCTCCTGCCTCAGCCCCAGCCCACCACAGTTGGAACTGCCACTCTGTATTACTACCCTTGGCTGTTCAAATTCTTTTAGATAACAGAATGAAATTTTCTGTACCTGCTCCGTTACCTCTGAGAGTTAAGTAGTGAAGACAACCATGGAGCAGATTGTAAACTTCTACAGCAGAGGTGTGTGTGTGTGTGTGTGTGTGTGTGTGTGTGTGTGTGTGTAAGGTGGAATCTGCACTGGCTAATCTCAGCTGTCAACTTGGAATTTAGAATCATCATGGAAAACAATTTAAGGATATGAGTATGAGGCTCAGTCCTAAAATGTTTAACAGAGAATGGAAGATTCTCCTGAAAGTGGCTGCACCATTCCATAGGCTGAATAAACAAGAGAAAATGAGCCGAGCACCAACATTCCTCTGTCTTCTTCCTGACTGTGGATGCAGTGTGAGCAGCTGTCTTAAGCTCCTGCCTCCATCCCTGCCACCACGGACTGTGTGCTCAACTATGAATTTAAATAAATCCTTCTTTCTATTAAGTGTCGGTTTTTATGTTTTGTCACAGTGATGAGTAAATTGATTAATACAGGACTTATGGTTAAGTTTGGTGGCTCACACCCATAATTCTAACATTTAGGAAGATGAGGAGGGTCACAATAAGTTGGATGTGAGCCTGGGATACCTAGGGAGTTCTAGGCCAGCCTGGGTGACAGAGTGAGACCCTTAGGAAACAAGCCCAAGACATCTTCATGCACCCCTGCAGGTTTGCTCTTCCTTCAAGCCATTGAGCATTCCTGGGACCACTGAGGATGCTCACAGATGTATTGATAGCCCTTANTGGAGTTGCTTAATGGAGTTGCACTTTTTCCACTGAGTTCAAGCATGGCTGTGAGAGGCCTCAGCTGNTGAGATGTGCATGGAGATCATGAACACCACTCCCCAGTTGACACTGTTGGGATATCCCTTCCATTCCCATCCTTCTTTGCCTGCATTGGTTGGAACACACATGGTGGGTGGCCCAGCTGGTGAACAGTCTGCTGTGGACTAACCATCATGGAAAGACCTCCTGGCCCACATTCATTGAGTCAGGTAAGCAGGAAGTGAACTCGGTTATTCTGTCCTAAGGTTCATGTGCCATTATCCAGCCTATCCTGAGACTGTGATCATTTCTAGCTCTGTAGAGACACAGGCTGGAAGGCCTGGAGCCCTGGGCCACAAAATGGGGATATGTACATTCATGATGGGAGACATGGTGGAGAGAGTCTGTACACATATTGAGAAGGAAATGAGTAAGGGCAGGGTGTATACACATACTGCACACACATGTGAACTTAGTCCCGAAGAACCATCTGACAGACTTTAATACCAAACTACTGGTTGAGTGCCAACAAGAATATCTTGAGAGCACACAATGCTTAATTTATATTTAGGGAATTTCCGTTGCTTGTCACAGGGCTTGTAAAATTTAAACAGAAAAGAAGAGCAGGATTGGAGAAGGTGGGTGGGGAGCAGAGAACCCGGGGATGTGGCGACAATATTCCTTTAATGTAAAGCCACCTGAAGCTTTCAGTTGAATAGTAAAGTAATTCACACATAGTTTCCGTTCTTTCAAAGTCAGAACCTCAGAAGCACTGTCTGCTTTAGCCTTGGCCCCTGCTTGCCTCTTTGTCAGCCGATGCTTCCTGTCTGCTTGCTNGTAGGAAGTGTAACCAAAGCACACTGATCCTGGGGAGTTCCCAGGCTAGGCTTTCTTCTCTCAACCTGGCAGGAAGGGTCACCCCCTCCAGAGGCACTTGTTTCTCTAGGAGAGACANCACCAGTGCTGAGATCATTCTGAAAGGGACTCCATGCTTTCTTTAGTGTGAGCACATCCTAGGCACTTCTCAGTTCATCTAGTTCTTCCTTCCTCTATAGCCCTGTTTACAATAAACTTTATCATCCCTCAGAGGAAAAACTCAGCATTTATTTAGGTTTTGTTGTTTTCCCTTGAAAGTTTTAGAAATGCTCAGAATCCTTAGACGGGCAAACGCTCAGTAAGCATGAAAACTCTTGTGGCGTTCTCTGATTATTTGTGCTTTCCTTACTCAAATTCCACCTGGAAACTTTCCTCTTGTTCATCTCTTATAAGTTTACTCTTCTCTGTGTTGATGGAGCTCATGAAATTCCCTAAGAAAACAGGTAACAAGTACAATCTGCCTGTGCACCGCTTGCTCTAACTCTGGAGAGATATGTAATGAGTTTGTGTCATATGTCTGTCCTGTGTCCTACTGTTAATGCCATTAAATTGCCATAAGATGACAAAGCCACCTAGGTGGTCAGAGGACAAGATTCTTGGTCCTCTCCCATTGACATAGCCTGATTGTTTAACTTGTAGAGCTTTTTGTCCATTTTCAAAATGAGATCAATGGTGTTTACCTTTCTACTTTAGTTTTATTTGAANAATGATTTTTTTTCCTACACAAGTCACTTAGATCTTTGGAAGAAAAGTCCTACAGAAGTACAAGAAGATAGACCCAGAGAAAACCATTCTAACTTGTCAACAAAGACTTCTAAGAAGCACTGCTCNTGAGCTCTTAGCNTTGCCCAGGCCAGTTGGAGAGCTGTGCACTTTGTATGGAGACCAGCATTCCCAGGAGGCACTCTGGCACTATCATTGCATCGTTTGGTTTCNTTGTAATGTGAAATGAGAAAGAACATNTTGAGAACGTAGCCATTCTCTGAAAGAACTGGTGGGCAAAGGGTTTTCATGAGCCTCAGAAATCACTTGTGGGAAACCCTATCAGCAGGATATTATCTTATCTGCTTGTAACTTAAATGACAAATTTTGTTTCTTACACAATTTGTCNGAAAATGGTGTTTCCTGTGTATTTCTAGAAGCGCCCTGTCTAAGCTGCTAATTCATAGCATGTGNTTTTCCTTGATTTTTCATTGTCAATTACTTATATTGTAGCTTTGAGTCAAATACAGATAAATCAATTGCATCCCAGCACCAATCCATAGAAAACTCTCTGTGGTCTCAAATCTTCAATACCACTTTAATGATTGAATCACCTATTGAAGTTATTATTGTTGTTGTAGGTATGAGTGCATGTTGTGTGTGTATGTGGGTGGGTGGGGCATTTGTTCATGCCATAATATGCATGTGGATTCAGAGCACAGCTTTGTGGAACTGGTCCTTTCCATAGACCATCTTGGGGGTTCTGGTTGTGGGGGCTCAAACTCAGATCAGATCATGGGGCTTGCAAGACAAGCACCTTTGTGTCTGAAGCCTTGTCCCCAACTGGTGGTCTACGGTGAAGTGACTGGATGGTGTGGACTCAGACATCATCAACTGATTAACACCTTCAGACAGCACCCAAATAAGGAAGTAGGTCACTGAGGTGTGCCTTTCCAGGGTCTTCCTTGTCCCCATACCCTTTCTGACTCTCACTTGCTACTCTGTGACCAGTTTCCTCAACTACNAACTAACTTCCATAATGTTCTACCTTGCCTGGGGCCCACAGCAGTGAAGCCAGTTGAGCTTGGACTAAAACTATAAGCCAAAAGGAATAGCCAAATCTTTTCANACTGCTTCTGTCTGATATTTTGTCCCATTGATAAAGAGGTATCTAACAATAAAGCTGAAAAATCTGTTTTATGGGTTGAAGATACAGGCACCTTGCCCCCTTCTTCACTCTCTATACCCTTTTACTTTCCATGTGTAAACTCTACATATTTTCCTATTGCTGAGTCTGTTATCACTCTTCTGCATTAACCACTTTGAAGCCTCCCATGCTGACATATTCAGGATGAGGCTAAAAGTCAAAANCTGGTAGGCAGCATTATATCTAAGCAAAAACTGTCACTACAGGGCCAATTAATATTTTCTGGTTATCAACATTTTCAATTTCATTGCTTTTCCTTGTCTCCATGAAAGGGGTCAAATGGAAGTAGTTGGATGAAAACTGTTNATTAAATTTTATCTTTGAATGAAACCACACACCAGTCTGCTTCAAATTTGACATACAGCCTCTTGTAGGGTTTCTTAACTTGGAGGTTTTCAATCTTTTTTGAGATGGTGATGGTAGATAATACAAGTTTCCAAAAAAGAATTAATTCATCTACTATAAAGATCACAGCATTATAAAGTCAAAATTCCCCATATATGTTAGGAGATGCATCTGAAGTTTCTCTCCAGTTTTAGTGTGACTACTTTGGAAGACCCTCTCAGTTGCTCACTGGCCATCTAGTTTGGTTTGCCTAACTGGGTGGTGAACAGGGACTGTACAGAAATGTAAGAAACATACAATTTCTGTCCTCTAGGAGTTCATGTTCAAGTTGAATGAACAGACAAGATCAGTAGTACTGTTGGAAATAAATCATGCTGAAAATGTCATGTGGCGTCTCAAACTGAAGACAACTATAACTCCCAAGTAACCATTAAATACCCCATTGATGGTCAGAACCCAAAGTGAAGGCATTGTCTTTGNTATAATGATACAGTTATTTAGAGCACTAGGTAGTAGGAGTCACATGACCTAGGCAGTAGGAAGACTGGAGAAAAAGTTAATTCAGTTTGACTTTTTAAATAAAAGTAGATATTTTTGTTCTATATAGTATAGATGTGTTAAATATCCACCTGTCTGTCTGTCTGTCTATCTATCTGTCTATCTATCTATCTATCTATCTATCTATCTATCTATCTATCTATCTATCTATCATCAGATTTCTTTGATTAAAGCAATAATATACTTCCAGACTTTGTATGAATATGTCCTTGGGCTACAAGACATTCCCCATCTCAGGATTCATAGGTCAATGTTGATAAGTTACATGAAAGCTCCTTTTCCTTACTGATGATAGTAAATGACAGCGAATTCTCTCCTAGCTTTCAGGTTAGCTTGAATGATGAGCAGCTGAATTATTCCACAGAAAAATAAACCTATCTTTACTCCAGAAAGCATGTGTCCATGTAGAACAGTGATTGCTGAGGAGGGAAGCTTGTCCTGGGAATGTTCTCCCAGTCAGAACTTTCAGGCGAGTTCAGTCCCATGCCTGGCTGTGTCTGCTTTGTCAGCAGCCCAGCTATCTTGATCTTGATCAGGTTACTGTTGCCCATGTCTATGTTGTATTTACCTTGGCTGCCTTTAATATAGTAATCATGAATAGGAAAGACACAGGCCAAGAGTGTAGCCAAGAATGTCCGCTTTGTCATCACAAGAGCCTACTACATCTCTCGTGTATCATGAGGCAAGTCTTGATTTTAGCAAGCCATGTTCTCTAATTCTTCATGTTTTATTTTATTCTATGTCTATGAGTGTTTTGTCTCAATGTATGTTTATGTACCATGTGCATCCCGGGTGCCCATGGAGACCAGAAGAAGGTGTCGTAGGCTCCAAGACTGGAGTTACAAATGGTTGTGAGCCTCCATGTGGGTACTAGAAATTGAACTTGGGTCCTCTGTAAGAACGGCCAGTGCTCTTAACCTCTGAGCCATCTCTCCAGCCCCAGTTCTCTAATTCTTATTTTCCTAAATTCTTATTTTCCTAAATTCTTCCATTTTAAAACAGTATTTTGAAATGCAAAAATGTTAAAAACTATGGTGGTTTTTCTCAAAAAAATTTTTTTTCCAAGTTGTGTTCTAAGGAGTCTTAGGTACAGAGATGTTTCTGGTGCATTGGAAAGGTGTGAGAAGGAAGGGCAGAATCTCTGGACTTCTAGAAAGGAAAAATTGCAGCAAAGGCCTGTGTCTATGCAATAATGATCTATATGGTTCCCATTAGAAAAACAATCTTCTCTTCAAATCCTGAAAACCTGTGCTCCATGCCATCTCAAATTCTGAAATATCCTCCTTCCTTCTGTATTCTAGTTAGACAATTGATATGTTCTCATCCTCTGTGACCCATTTTCCCAAACTACTTAAGAGTGAATTATGACCTGAGCTAATTACTTCCATTAGTCCATCCTGCCCTCCCACTATTATATGTTTTTGCTACTAGAAAGCTATAAGGTTAGATTGATGAACAGGTACAAAAATATAGGTAAGAAGGACAGGAGAGAGAATGGGTTGGCATGTATCTTCATTTGTCTGTTACTGGCATCTATTTTTAAATTATTTGAATATGTAATATATGCATATATTTACCATTTACATTAGGAAACACATCTTGCTCATGTTTTTCTATTTCATACACAGTTAAGAAAAGCGACATAATCCCAGTAACTTTTTTATATTCTTTGGAGACGAAACTGGATTCTAGATGCTTAGGATACACCAAAAAGCAAAAATACAGGCTCCTCATGGGTTTTGTTTTCTATTGGAGGAAAAAAGAATAAAGAGCAATGTGAAATATGTAGTGTGTCATTGATAATACACATTATAATGAGTATCGTGACAGAAAGCAGAGGAAGTAGCCATCTTATAGCCACTGTGCAAGGACAGAAGAAGGTGAAGCAAGGAACTTGGGAGCATTCTATCTAGGGGAAGCAGTAAGGGCAAAGGCTTAGAAAAAACACTAAGTTGCTATAGTCTTGGAGCAGCAAGGAGTGCGGGACACATGGTAGGAAGGTAACAGCTGAGTGCTCTGATGGTGGGATCATGGGGGAAAATACTGGCTTTCATTTTCTTCTCTTAAAAATATTTTATTTTATTTGTGTGTGGGGGGGGTATGTGTACATGCATGCACACAGATGCTTGTGAGTGCCCATGGAGGTACAAAGATGTCAGATCCCCCGGAGATGGAATTATAGGCTGGTGTGATCCTTCAGATGTGGGTGCTGGGAACTAAACTTGCAAGAGCAGCAATCACATTAACTACTTAGATATCTTTCCAGCTCCTCACTTCATTTGCTTTATGTGGGGGCCCACAGAAGCTCCCTAGTAAGGCCTTATTCAAGGTCAAGAAGTTTGAGCTTGCTTTACCCAGCAGGGCTGTATAATAGGATGGGTTGGCCAGGGGCGTGGTTACCAGCTGTTTTGAAGGGTCTACACTTGGCTGTACATTATGCTTTGATCATGAAAGGGGGAAGTCTTTGGCCTCTCTCCTTAGCAGTGTATAAAAAGTGCATTAGAATAAAACTCTGGGCAGCTGGGTATTGACCCAGGGCCCTCCCGAAACTGTCCTGTGTCTCTGTCTTTTCTCTCCGTCTCCGTCTATATTTCTATCTAATACTTCCTCTTTCCTCTCTTCTCCCCCTAAGAACCCTTTAACAGGTTGGAGCTGGACTTCCACAGCTTTAACTGCAACAATCTGGGGGAGCTACTGGTTAATTTGAAGTAGACTCACATCATCGACTGACCCCTCTTGATGTTGGCTACAGAGCGAGTGTAGGAAAACTTTCCCTATACTAATCCAGATTGTAAATATTTTATGTCTGACCACCCCTGTCATGTCAGTGACTATTACTCAGAGCTACTACCTGACACTCTGCTGTTTCAGTATAAAAACCTATAGAAAAACAGTGCTAATGACAGTAGCTGTTATGATGAATTGTTACAAAAGAAAATAAGTTGGAGGCAGGTGGATTTGGTTTACAAGCCATGATTGGTCAACNCTGACCTAGGCCTCTCNGTTTTCAATTGTGGCTATGAAGGGTAANGCTCACTTCTACATCCACTGTCTATACCATATTCAATAGAGGCTGCTATCTATTCACAATTTTTATGCTTATCNTTTATCTGTACAAATCATTTATTATTACCTTGAAGCAACAGATAATGTAATGAGTGTTCATTGGCTGTTTTTCAAAGGACTTGTTATTGACAGGAAAAATAGAGTTTTTCCATCACTTTAGGTAATGGATATCTGACACAAAGATACTGTTCCCTGTGATAGCCCAGCATAACCCATCCCCTTCCTTACTCTCCTCTCTGAAAGACTTAGGCCTTTATTACCTGATTGAAATATAATGTGGACCTCAACTGCCAGTCATAGCAAGAACTTTGGTTTTCTGTTAGGCACATAAAATCCATTTTAAAAGTGAAAATTGGTGCTGGGATGTAGCTCAGTTGGTAGAGTGCTTGCCCAGGATCCATGAAACTCTGAGTTCCATCTCCAGTAGCACATAAACTTGTCATCCTGGCATACAACTGCAATCCTTGGACTCAGTGTTAGAGGCTAGATCACAAGCTCAGGGTCATCCTTAGCTGCATAATGAGTTTGATGCCACCTCAGGCTACATGAGACTGTCACCACCACAACAAAAAGGGGCAGATGCATTTTGTTAATTAATGAAATAAGAAACATCTTATTTACACTGTTATATCCATACTAATACATGAATCTTCTTCTGTCACACTGGCAGCACCAGCAATCATTTTAAAGGTAACATGAAATTAATTTATTCTTCCTTTAAGCAAACCACAGGTATAGACCCCTTTAGAAGATGGGGCTTCCAACTCCCATTGCCCTTTAGTTCACCAGTAATATGGGGGAAGGGATCCTCTATTTGTTGTGTTTTTCTTTTTTTCATTCCTATTCTCTCCATTTGTATATCTCATGTTCTTGCTAGGTAACTGGGTGCCAGTAAAAAAACAAAAACAAAAACAAAACAAGAACAGCAACAAAAACTAGGGCCAATGAGATATCTCAGTTGGTAAAGGTGCTTGCCTGGTGACCTGAGTTTGATCCCGGGACCATACACATGGAAGGAGAGAGTCAACTTCCACAAGATCAGCTTAGACTTCAATATGTATATGGTGGCACATGCTTTTGCACACAGGCACACACACACAGATAGTTAAAAAGAAAAACTACACATATAAAATGGCAAAATCAAGTTGCTGCGTAGTCCACCACTCTCCACCCCCACCCAACTCAACAAGGGTTTCAGTCATTTAGATTAACTCAGAAGGATGTGAGTCATACCTTCTCTCCCTGCAAGCAAAGTCCTTTACTGTATGAAACCACTCAGAGGTGATGACTCTTTAAGTCCCACTGTAATTGGCCATGCTCGTTCTGCAGCAGCTAATATAAGTAAGTACATTCACCTGGTTGTCACTGTGTCTGCTAGACAAAATTACCTGGAATTTACACGAAAAAGAAAACTATAGAAACTACAGCCATAAACACATTTGAAAGATGAATTTTTTTAAAGATTTATTTATTATGTATACACAGTCCAGATCTCATTACAGATGGTTGTGAGCCACCATGTGGTTGCTGGGAATTGAACTCAGGACCTCTGGAAGAACAGTCAGTGTGCTTAACCTCCGAGCCACCTCTCCAGCCCGAAAGATGAATTTTTATAGGTGTATGAAAAGATAAAATTTGGAAGTTGGAAATAGCTGGACCACAAATAAAAACCTGTATAGACAGACCCGATCCCATAAGGGTATCAGGCATGGGTGTATCTTTGAAGTACATTTATAAACAGATCTTGCTCAATCATTTTGAGGCACAGTGAAGCATTTTAAATAGTGACCATCGTAAAGGAGCGGTTGCTGTTCCCCTTCTCGGTCTTTGTAGATTTACCAATGACTGTGTTAGTTACCGCATTTGTCCATTAGCCAAATGATGTCAACTTCTTTAAGGAGGCAGCTTGGCTTATGCCAAGATAGGAGGGACAGCTTGCTTTTATGGTGTTTCTAGAGACAGAACATTTGAATTGAGTAAAATGCGAAAACAAATTGGTCTTATTTACAGTCACATACTGTAACAGCAGCAAGAAGTTACCCTTAGCTATTACCTCCTCTGAGTAGCTGCTGGTTGAAGTGCCTTATGGGAAACTCATTTCATTCTCATGATGTGTGGGGATTGCTCTTTTCCTCATTAATGGTTGAGTCATTTGCCCAGGGCCATACAGCTAATAAGTAGTGAAGCTGGGATTTCAGCCGAAGCCGCCTGACTCCATGATTTTGCCCCTTAATCTCTACACTAAGTAACTATCCATGTGTGTAAGGAATAGATGCCAGGAAAGTGTCTTAGCAACGCAATTACTATTAAACACGTTACAAGTTTGAAGAAGCATGAAGTCCTTTAGTGAATCCTTGTGGGAAAATGACATATATCAAAGCATTATGCACTTTAAACTTAGTTTTTTTTTTTAAATTGATTCTTTTCTAATATCTGATTTATCTGGAATAGAGATCATTTGTAGGGAAAACAAAACCCAAAACCCATGTTAAGCTGCTTAAGAACTATATATGGAATAAATCAATAAGGTAATGGAATATTATATAGCAAGATATATGCCCTAATACACAGTCCATAATTCAGAATTAGGTCTTGGCCACAGAGATGAGAAATTCAAGCATGTGGAGACTCTCAGAACTCCTTAAATTTTCTCTTTTTGGACCGTTCTTGACTCTCCCACCACATTAGCTCCAAACTTTTTATTTTTGGCGTTGATCCTGCCTCTGCCCCTCTGGGCTCTGATTTCCCTTTTAGTCTAGGAGTTTCCTGTGTTTGTGCAGACAATGGACCAACAGGTCTCCGAATCCATGCTGTGTATGCATGAAATATTAATGTGAGTTCTGCCCAGTAAAACCCTATGCCCATTTGATTTCTTGGACATTGTTTTAAGCAAACATGCTAGGGGAGTGTCTTGCTCGGGGTGCTATTTTTTTTTTCTTAGTGATCGCTCTGGAGCCTTATGTGAGCTAATGGCTCCCCACCCACTTGAGATTTTGCCCATCACATTATATCTTTCTTCCAAGGAACAAAAATAGAACTCATTTTTGACAGCATGGGAGACATTCTCTTGCTGTGGCTCTCCAGGAAAAAAAATCTCCTAATCTAAGTAGACAAACCCTTGCTGAAAAAATGAGAGCAAATGCCATGTATCAACTCCAAGGAAAGCGTTCTTGTTCTGTGAAGTCTTTCCCTCGCTGCAACTGTTGGGAACTTTACATGCACTGATAGCAGTTAGGTTTATGGAAAGAATGAACAGCTATAAACAGCTGAATACACTGTCAAAACTGAGTGCTGTCAGCCTAATCTTTTCCCCCAGCCTTATATATTGAGGAACTTGGAGCTTCTTAATTGACATTTTTAAGATGAGTGAGAAACATGGGTGAGTGGACTTGATTTCCTAAAAGACAAACGGNACAGTGAGTTTGCACTGGCAAGTTCAAAAGCAGGAAACAAATTAGCCATCGTTGGGATCATGGCCCTGTGCTCACCATTCTTATGCAGGGCTCACATGCAGCAAGATCAATGCACAATTGGTTTGCCTGTAAGCTTGATAACCTCGTGTTTGTTTTTGTTTTATTTTATTTTTGACTCATGGTCTAAACCCATTACACAATGAAATCTCTCATCTTGAGAAATAATTATGAGCTGCCTCTTTGGGGTTACCAGGGACCCATAAAGACACCAAAGGTCTTTGGTGTTTGTTTCCAGCCTCT
Organism: Neotoma lepida; assembly: GCA_001675575.1. Lineage (NCBI taxonomy): Eukaryota > Metazoa > Chordata > Mammalia > Rodentia > Cricetidae > Neotoma > Neotoma lepida. The sequence continues at coordinate 32,155 of LZPO01087174.1, read as the reverse complement.
GATCAAATCAAACTGAGATATTATTTTGGCAGTTCATGAAGCACAGATGTGATTTTCTTTATAGTGTTCTTTTATTTCTTAATTGACAACACTGTCTCAATTATTATAAATAACCCCCTCAACTCAGTCGATGGTAACACATCACTAGTGAAGACATGAGTACAGCCAATGACTTATTAATGCACTTGTAAGCTCTAGACAAACACATGACATAAATAAAATGTTGAAATAAAGATGAGTCAGTGTTCTGATCTGTGGTTCATAGTAAATGTACCTTACTGTATTGTCTGAGAAGGGGCCTTTTTTAAGAATTAAGTTAGTGGCATATCTAAAACTGAACTTACCTGGTTGTGGCAGTGCACACTTTTAATCTCATTGCTTGGGAGACAGTGCAGGATATCTCTGTGAGTTGGCAGCCTTCCTGGTCTACTTAGTGATTTGCAGGCCAGAGCTACATGGTGAGGGCCCTGCCTCAAATTAATTAATCAACTNNTTAGTTAAAAAATTGACCTGAGCCTAGTAATTTTAGAGAAATTTTAGAAAGCAACCATCTCTTCTGAAAGAGGGTACCTGTTTATCTTACANGGTCCATTTATTGAAATGATTTCTCAAGGGATACTAGTTTGCCTANCATACATGCTACCATGACTTTCATTGGTAGTAAAAATTTGGAAGCTAAACTTGGTATTTATACTTGATATTAGTGCCTGGGTGCGGAGGTGATTTCTGCCAATCTTAAATTTTGACATGTAGTGTTGTTATAAATAGGAGACACAATATAAATATTTTCACAGTGTCTGGGACACAGTGATTGGTAAAAGACAGTTATGGGATTGNACCCACGTCACTTTTTGTTTGTCTGCTTGTCCTCCTGTGGTAAGTTGGGTTGCTTCTTCTTTTCTCTATTGTTACTGTGTGGTACAGATTTCTGCTGTGGCCCCTGCCTCCACTTGTCTAGGGCATGTTCCCCCAGTGGAATCCTTGGATTCTGTGATAATTCTGGGATTTCTTTCTCAAGTCTCTTTCAGCTGTCCACACATCACTCTTCTACCATTTTGTCATTCCTGCCTGGATTAGGATTCCCACTCCTCTCTGTCCTTCCCAGTCTTGTTACAATAGCTACTGGAGTTAGAAAATGATGTTGCATTGAGGATTTGATTTTCCTTTCTTTGGTGGCCAGAGACATTGAGACTATTTTATATATTTTGTATGTTGTAGGCATTTATNTATTTCACAGAAACTCAGTGTTTGCTCATTTTGAAATTATTTTTGTTTTGAAGTTATAGAATGTTTGTGTGTGCGCAGAAGTGTATTCTGTAAATGCCTTTTCTAGGATTTGTGATTAGCAAGAGTTTTCTCCCATTCTGCCTTTTTATTCTCTTGGTAGTATCCATTGATGCATAAAACATTTTAATTTACAGATTAATTTATTTTTATTTGTTGCTTATTTTTAATACTATGTCAAAGTATTGTAAACCTGGCTTCCTTTAAAAAAATAGTCATGTCCCTCCTGGTTGGCCTGGTGAATGCTATCAAAAATAGAAAAGGAAATGACATTGATCTTATGTAAAATCTCTCACAAAAGAAAGTGATAAGATGTAATTTTTATATAGCAATCATAATTCAGACAAACAAAAAAGAATGAAAACNTTTCAAATAGTAGATATTCTAACAAAAAAGAGTATAGCAACATGGGAGTGTGAAACTGTCACAGTCAGGCTGGAATTATCCTTGGAACATAAAGTAAAACACTTGAAAATTCATCACTGCAATTATCAAGCATAAAATACATTAGGAAAAATATGATTTTAACAACACATAGAAACTATCAACAAAACAGGAAAAACAAAAATATTTTTTGAGTCAGCATCTCATGTATCTCAGCAAGCTTNAAACTCCCTATATAGTTAAGGAAAACCTTGAACTAATGGCCATTTTGTGTTCCCCTCCCAAGTGCTATACCATATCTGATTTTTGNTGTGCTAGGGATTGAACATAGGGCTTTGTGCACACTAAATGGACTTTACCAACTGAACTACATACTTACNCATTACATGATTTTATAGTATAATATGAAACAAGTAGGAATAGCAGAGACCTTTAATTTGATAAAGTGAAACTGAAAAACTTACAGCCAGCATCATAATAAGGAAACATANATGTTCCCTCTGAGACTGACACTGGCCAGGATGTCTGCTCTCTGCTCCTCTATGTAGTATTTCTTAGCAATCATAGCTAATGCAATAAGAGAGGTACAGTAAATAAAAATGCTGATTGGAAAGAGAACAGTAAAACTCTTTGTAGAGGATATGTTTAAAAGTATAGAATCTCCTAGGAGTTTATAAAACATAGGGTTCAATAAACTTAATAAGACTGTAGGGTTTACTGTTGGTATGTAAATAAAATGTATTTTACATACTAGTACAANGAAGTAGAAATATGATAAATTTCTATGTATAATAACATGGCAAAACAAAAATATTTAGAAATAACTAACAGAGCACTTGAAAAAACTTGTTCAGGAAATACTATAAAACATTGCCTATAGTAACTAAATGATCTTATTATATAGAAAGAGATGCTGTGTTTAGATTGAGTTGTCAGTTATGTCTAGATTCATCGGTTGAGTCAATGTAATCCCAGCTGAAGGTCCACAGGTTTTTGTTTGTTTCCTCATTCTATGGATAACTTAGCTGTAAAATTCACAAGGCAGTGTAGAAAGTGCTAGAATATCACAGTAGCCTTGAAAAGGAGTAAAGTGGAGGAAAGTAAAAGGAATAAAGGAGTCCTGTGTGACTCCTCAACTTCTGTGCCAACTGTGCCAACCAAACCTGTGACTCTTGACCAGAGATGAGAACCCCCTAAAACAGCCTTAACTGTCAAGGGAGAAGGGAGAATGCTTTAAGGAGAGTTCTAGAATAATTGGAATGCCAATCCCCACCTTTNATCACTCACAAATGATAATTTGAAATATGTTAGAAACCTTAAAAAAATAAAAAAAAAAGGGAAAAAAGCTAACGTTTTCAGAAAGAAACATGGGAGAAGACCTTTGTAGTTTTGGAGATTGTCAAAAGGTTGTTAGGCACAGAAATCAAAACCCAAAACTATCAGTAAATTAGATATAATCACATTTGGAAACTTAAACTAATGAAGACATTGTTAAGAAATCAACCAACTATGTATTTGGNAAAGATTAATGTCTACAGTATCTAAATAATTTCCATTGCCCAATAGTAGAAGAACAACCCAATAAAAAATGGACAAAAAGCTAGGTCAAATACTTCCCAGTGGAAGATACAGAAATGGCTGTAAGCACATGAGAAAGGTGCCCAAAGCCGTCCATCATCAAAGATGCAAATTAAACCATGGTGAGAGCCCCCACCAAACGGGTTATATTTAGAAACACTAACCCAGAAAAACATGGTAAAGCTTCAGGACCTTTCTTGTGAGAGTGGATNTTCCCAAGACTGCTTTGGATGAAACTCCACAAATTTCTTCTAAAACTGATGTGTATCTATCTCTAGATTGTCCATTTTACTGGTATTATTTTCCAGCAAGAAATAAATGTCTATGGTCTACATAAAAACTTGTTTGAGAATGCTCATAGCACTTGGAGTATTCTGAAGTAGAAACGGCCTTCAGTATCCAAAGTTCA
>LZPO01087174.1:0-16217 GCA_001675575.1 Neotoma lepida | reverse complement strand
TGTGTGTGTGTGTGTGTGTGTGTGTATGTATGTGTGTTGAGAAAGAGCAACCTTAAGCAGGGAGAGGGGAATAGAAAGGGTAATGAAATGTGCCTGTCATAAAAGCAGAAAAGGAGAAAGGGACCATCAAGAGAATAGAGGAATGAGATGAAAAAAATCCAAGGGTGATAACAGAAACACAGGGAGACTATAACAAAAATCTAGTGTTTTGTTGACTGACTTAAAAATCAGTTTTTAAAAAGTTTAAGAGGAAAGGAGACATGGTGTTGTACATCTGTAATTCTATTACTGGGGAGGCTCAGGCAGGAAAATTATGAGTTTGTCAAGGTCAGCCCGGGCTATATAGCAAGATCTATGTCAAAAAAGAGTCCCTTTCCTGTGTGTGTCCACAGACAGGAACAGCTATGACAGAAAGGGCATACAATCCTTTCTCTGTCATCTTCTTGTCCTATGGGTAGAAGTCTTAACTACATGAAGAACAAGAAACTTTATTTTTTCACTCAGGGCACTGATGCAACTTATTACAGTTGGAGCCAGATATAAAAAATTCCTCTTCCCTGGAAACAGGGAGGGAATAAATCTTGGGCCAAGATGTATAGATGGAGATAAAGCAGGATCCAGAGCAAGGTCCAATTTCCAAGACCTCAAACTCAGCATGTGCCCTATTAATCACCGTAGCAGAGAGTTCTGTCCTCAATTCCATTACAAAAGAAACAAGTGGCCAACACTAGTGTGATTCCCAGTTTTCAAATTGGAGACTAAGTGCAGAGACATGAAATGAGTGGCCCAGAATCTCATAGCCAGGAACTGGACAAACTGAGTTTTAAGCCCAAATAGTCTATTGCCAGGATCCTCCTAACCTTGTGCAGCACTACAGAGGTAAGGGAGTGGGGATGTTGAAAGGATTGAGGCAGATCAGAAGAGCAGGCTCTTCTATATTGATGGGAATGCCTATGGGAGTGTGTGGGTTTAGAAAAAAGATCATACAATCAAGATCGCATTTAATGGGGTTGTTGAACCAGATCAAAAAGGAAATATGTCACTGGATATAGAAAATTATCTGTGACTCTGTAAGTATGCAGTTCCACTAGAATTGTGAAGATTGAAGCCTCTAGTCATTGGATACAGGGATTCAGAAATGAATGTGAAGAGGATGTATCAGAAAAAAAAAAAAAGATCATCACTTTCCCTCAAAATGTGTGAATAAAAGAGAATTGGTGCATTCTGTAGGAGTGTCATGAAGTTGAGAATGTCTATGTATGTGCATGTGCATGCAATGTGTTATGTGTTCCTATGAATTTGCTCGTGATTATATTCATGTGTATATGATGTATCTTGAGCCAAAGGCTGATGCCAGGTGTCTTTCTTGATCACTCTCCATCTTTTTTGAAACAAGGTCTCTGACTGTATCTGGAGCTCATTCATTCAGCCTTGCTGATACATGGTGAGCCTCAGGCATCTGCATAGCTGTGCTTCCCTAGTGCTGAGATAACAGATGGGTGCGACCCTGTTGCCTGGCTTTGTTTCTTTTATTTATTTTTTTTTAAAATAATCTGGTTGTTTTATTTTTTTAAAAATAATCTGGTAAGGTATATACATGTGAGGTATGTACATGGACATGTAGGTGCCCATGGGGGCCAGAGATTCTGGATCCCCTGGAGCTGGAATTACAGGCACTGTGACCTTCCCAACTGGGTATAGGTCCTCTACATGAGCAGTTCATGCTGTTAACCAATGGGCACCTCTTAGAGGTCCCTGGTGCCTGGTTTTTAACATGGATTCTGGCTATCTGAACTTAGGTCCTCATGCTTGTGCAGCAAGCAGTTTACAATTGTATGAGCTCCAGGGGTATGTTTCAAGGATATAATAGTAGTTTGAGTTTATTTATAAGATATGATGAGGAATCCAGTAGGATGAGAAAAGTTTGTCATTATTAGAGAGAAAAATGAAGAGGGTGGCTGTAGTGATATATTGTGTAACCTAATAAACTTATCTGGGGTCAGAAAACAGAACAGCGACTAGGTAGACATAGAGGCCAGACAGAGGTGGCACACATGCCTTTAATTCTATCACTTGGGAGGCAGAGATCCATTTGGATCTCTGTGAGATCAAGGCCATACTGGGAACAAAGCCAGACATGGTGGCACNCACCTTTAATCCCAGTACTTAAGATCTCATGTCTTTACTTGGGAAGGACACATGCCTTTAATCCCAGGAAGTGATGGCAGGAAGCAAAAAGGTATCTAAGGCGTGAGGATCAGGAACTAGAGGCTTTTTAACAGCAATTCAGCTAAGATTCATTCAGATGAGGACGCAGGGGCTTTAAATCTGAGGAAACAGGATCAGCTGAGGAGTTGGTGCAGTGAGGTTGGCTGTGGCTTGTTCTGTCTCTATGATCTTTCAGCTTTCACCCCAATATCTGGCTCCGGGTGTTTTTTTAATACAACTGTTTAGCAATTTGTCTTACAGGTGGCCTAAGGAAGCTTGTCAGTGCATTGCCTTTGTGCTTTATGGAAGTTTCCTGAAAGTACAATACTGTGTCTTATTAGTTGTTTATGGCACTTTAAAAGATAAACAACTTACTCATTCTTTAGTGTATTCCTTATGTGAGTTAAAACATACTGTACTTACAGATGCATCCATTAATCTCACATTCTGAGTGTAGAGTTTTTGTGGCTATGCCAGCTGGGAAAAAGTTGCTTCATGTTTGCTGATGTGTGTTGATACACAAGTGTCAGAATATAGCTGCTTGGTAGCACTGTAAGAAACAACTGTCACTCTAATGTGAAACCTGTAACAGACACAACTCAATCAGCCCATCTTAACTCAACAGAACAGAAAATGGCTTGAAAAAGAGAGAAGAAAAGTGAGGTTTAAACTCTAGCCAGCAAGAGAGTCTCTGGCTTCCTCCTGACATCTCTGATGGAAAGTCAGGACCATGTGAATGGCAGTGTCTATATCAACATTGCCTCAGGTAGTAGAGGGTTCCAGACATCAAATGTGTGGTAAGAATAACTTAATAATGTACACATTTATCTAAGTTTGTCATGAACATCTTAGATTTGTGTGTGTGTGTGTGTGTGTGTGTGTGTGTGTGTGCGTCTTTCCATGAAGTCCAGAAGAAGATGCCAGATCTCCCAGAGCTGAAGTTACAGATAGTTGTGATCCACCTGATGTTGAGACTGGGGACTTGAGTCCTTTGGAAGAGCAGCAAGCACCCTTAACCTCTAAGCCATCTCTCCAGTCTTTCCCTAGTGAAAGCCATTGAACCATCATGTCCTTGTGCAAATTTCAGCATCCCTGAGTGTGTGAGTGAGACTGTCTGCACAGACCCACTTCCATATTATCTTCCTTATGCCAGATGCCCACCATTTTTACTGACTGAACTATAATAGACACCTTTTACATTTTTATGTTACATTTGTGTGTTTGTATGTGAGCATGCCATGGTGTGTGTGGCGAGGCCAGAGGATACCGTGTAGGAGTTGGTTTTCTCCTTTCACCATGTGGATCCTGGGAATCGCAAACCCAGATCAATAGACTTGGTGGCAAGCACCTTTGTCTGCTGAGCCACTTTGGCAGCCCTCATGTGTGTTATTTTTTGACATGTGTTGGTTTTAACTACAAACAGATGAGTTGGATTTGTTTGTACCTATGTGTCAAATACTAATACATACTAGAAAAGTGAAGGTTTCATTTGGAAATTGAATTGTCATTTGGAACTGTGGGTTGGCTGTCACATTGGGTCACATGAAAGAACTTGGCCATGTTCACTGGCCATACTTGGCCTCATTTTTGCCATGTGTTTGCCAGATGCAGAAGTAGTTCCCTGCCAGAGGGCACAAAATAATGGAGGAAACCCTTGGAACATGTGCCATTGAACACACTGCATGTCTTCCTTTTCCCTGATATTTTGCCTAGAGAAGTTTTCTTGTAGGTGTCAGGATGTGAATGGGAGAATAAAGCCTCCTTTTGCCCTCTTTCAGGCACAGATAGGGTGTGAGTGTGGGTACATAAATGTGTTTGTTTTCTTGTATATGCATGTGTACTTGTGTGTGCACTTGAGAAGGCGAGAGTTCACCATGAGCTCTCATTTGGTGGTTGTCCACAATGACTTTTGAGATGAAGTCTCTCTGAACCTAGAGCTCATCAACTCAGCTAGGCTGGCTGGCCAGAAAACTGCCCAGACCTGCCTGTCTCCATACTTCCTTTTCTCCAGTTCTGGGGTTACAGACATGAGCTTTTGTAGCTGGGCTTTTATGTAGGTGTTGGGACTCTGAACTCAGGTTCTCATGTTTGTGCAGTAGGCACTTTGAGCATCTTCCCAGCATCACAGAATTTTATAGACTGATTCCTTTAAGCACATTTGAAAACATTGCTGCAAACAAAGGAAGATTAAAAATGTGATCTCTACTGTGAAAAACAGTTTTGAGTGTGAATGGCTGAACAAACGAGTCGGATAACACACACAGTCTTTGTTGAGGGCTTCTTAATTTCCTGGGGAAGTTATCACTTAAAATGGGGAACCATGAAAGTGTCTGTATTTGTATCAAGATAGACTCATATGCAAAAGGTTCCAGAATTTTTGACAAATCAATCACACAGTTAAAGGTCACATATTTATAGCTGATCCAAACCCCAAGATGAATTGAGATGTCAAAATCTTGAGCATATTGGATGTTTACACATGAATAAGCAAGATGGCAGACATTGTTTTCAAGCAGACTTTTTTTTTGCATTTGCATGTTTTTGGTTCAGCTTGCAATTTCCATATAACATTTTTTTCATGTTTACATTAGCATGTAATTAGCATATATATAATTCCATGTTGGGTTATATAAATGCCTATGCTCCCCAAGAGGAAAAATGTCTGTGGGTTTTTATTTCCTTTACTAAAATATTTCTAAACTATGTTGGTATTGAGGGAATAATTGTATTTTTCTTTTTAATTAGAATTAATAGTTTAAGTGATGCAGCAGCCTATGAAGTTCAACTTTTAAATTAAAGAACTTCATGTTTCAGGAAAAGTATTTCGTTTCAGGATTTGTAGGGACAGAGTTGAAATATTAATGTTAATTTCACCTTTACTGCATTTGCTACTTAAAGCACTATAGTTACTCTTTAGCTAGAGTGTTATATTTGGGGAAAATATTTTAATGAAGTCNACCAATTTTATTTTTTAATGCTGTATGTATCTGAGAGAGAAAGTGTGTGTGTGTGTGTGTTGTGTGGTGTGAGTGTGTGTGTTGAATAAAAAAAAGAAGTATCATTTCACTGTACACCTCACCTTTCAACTAACAGGATGAAAATAGTGAATGAAGCTTTGTGTGTGTGAATGTGTGTGTTGTTTGTGTATGTGTGTGTGTGTTTGTTTGTTTGTTCAAAGGCCTATAGAAGACATATACCACACGGCCTTTGCAATTCATTTTGGTTATCTCATTTCAGTGGCTCATTAATGCTATAAATTAACACTGGTGGAATGAACACATGATTTCTTTAATAACTGCTGTGGGATGCAGAAGAGGACCAACTCTGACTACTTCATAGGGGAGCTGTTTTTAGTGCACGGGGACGGTTGACAAATGAAACGGTGGTGATACTTGAACTAGATATGGAAAAGGGTAGCTCTCATGACTTCTGTATCACTGTGTACTTTCTTTTTTGATTTGCAATTTTGTTGTAATGGGGTTTTGTAATGATACTATGTTATTCATATCTATATATGTAATTAAACTTCTACCTAAAGAATACTATTAACAATTGAATCATGAAAAAAAGTGACTTGGACACCTTGAAGATCCATGATACTTAGAATCTTACACTGGGCTTGCCTCAGTATAAATCTTTGTCTGTCTTACCACTATACTATGATTTAATCAAAATAGAGACAATTATCAGTTAGATATCCAATCCTGAATGAGAAAGTATAATGCTGGGGATTTCTCTTCCTTCATCTTTGTGTGTGTGTGTGTGTGTGTGTGTGTGTGTGTGTGTGCACTCACACACATACGTGTGAGTGCATGCAAGTAAGCTCAGGTAAGGACAGGAATTCACAGACTTTGTCAGGGAACCTATGTATTACCAGTGATAAGAACTCTGAAGTAACAATGCAAATTGTTGAGTTTCAATTTTGTTGTTACCTTGGAGGTGCTGTGTCTCACTGTGAAAAAATAATTTATCAACCTTGAGAATGTACTTTTTTCATGTTCAAAATTAATCAATCTGTCCCATATAATTGCTGTTATCCAGAGCAGTGGCTCTCAACCTGTGAGCCGTGAGCCCTTTGGCAAACCTCTATCTCCAAAAAATATTTACATTATGATTCACAACAGTGCAACATTACAGTTATAATGTAGCAATGAAAATAATTGTATGGTTGGCAGTCACTATAACATGAGGAACTGTATTAAAGGGTCACAGCAATAGGATGGTTGAGAATTACTGCTCCAGAGTGATATTTCCTCCTTTATTCTAGGAGCCCTTGAAAACTTCTGTAATCCTGTAATGTTTACCTAATGCAAGGATAAATTTAAAATATTTCATAATGCTTTTAAACTTTTTTCTACAAATTTTGCTGTGTACAGTTGCACTCTTGGGGCTGGTAAAACCAGCTTCTATTGCTTAAAGAGTAGGTAAGTACAATCTAGATTCTAAAAGGAATGCATTCTTGAACTTGGCTGAGAAGTTCTTATTAAAGTATTTTAAGGGCAGGAGAGATGGCTCATATGTAATGATCTCTTGCTGCTCTTTCAAAGGACCTGATTTAGGTGCCCATCACCCTTGTCAAGTGACTCACAACCACTCCAGCTCCAGGGTGTCTTCTGGCCTCCGTGGGCACTACACACTACAAGCTTACATACCCTCCCCGACACACACTTAAATAAACACCCTCTAGAAATGGGATCTTTGGAGGCTGGAGAGGTGACTTAGCAGTTAAAAGCACTTGCTGCTCTTCCAAAGGACCCAGGTTCAATTCCCAGCACTCACATGGCAGCTCACAGTCACCTGTAACTGTAGTTCCATGGGATATAACACCTTCTTCTGGCCTTCAAGGGCAGTAGGTATACATGTGTTGCACAGATATATGTAAGCAAAACACCCATACACATAAAGCAAACAGACAAACTAGACAAGAGAGCCTGAGGAACTTTTCAACCTTTGGACCTTTGGGGAGCTTTCCAGTCTAAGCTAGGGTGAAAGTTGAGGCAGAAGACCCAAGCAGATGAGGCTGTCCCTCCTTCCCACTATGGAACTTTGCAGAAATACTTTTAATGGCTCTCTAAAGCACATTGGCACTGGCCATAGAGGTCAAAAGGGGACTATTAAGAAAAGTCCACTCTCTGGGTAAATGATATGGCTGTTAGCTTGGTGCTTTTGTGGAGCGGGTGTGTCTCTTATTCTTTTGCCCGCACTTGGGACTCTTTTACTCCTGTTGGGTTGCCTTGTCCAGCATTGATAGGAGGGCTTTTGCCTTTTCTTATGTCTTTTTTGTCCTGTTTGCCTACTCCTTTCTGAAGGGAAACAGAGGAGGAGTGGATCTGGGGGAGTCGGGAGATATAGGGGGAAGCTGGGAGGAGTAAAGGGAGGGGACACTATAGTCGGGATGTATTGTAGGAGAGAAGAGTCTCTTGTTTGTTTGTTTTGTTTTGTTTTTTAAGACACAATTTCTTTGTGTAGCCTTGGCTTTCCTGGCTCTGTCAACCAGACTAGCCTCAAACTCACAGAGATCCACCTGCCTCTACCTCCCAAGTGCTGGGATTAAAGGCGTGCACCACCCCTGGCAGAAGAATATTTTCAATTAAAAAGAAAAAGCCCATTCTCTTCAACTTTCCCCCAGTTGTTTCATGTCTCAGAATCAACTCAGATGTTTTGTTGGAGTGAGAGAGGGTCAGACGAGTATGTAAGGAAGATCTGCACATACTGTATGTAGGGTCTTACTAGCACAAGCAAGGGGGGATCTGAGGCCTAGACTGCAGAGTGCTGCTCTCAAACTGAGGCCTTCTTAGTGTTAGTAAGAGGTGAGGGGAGGAATATAGTCAGCTGAGGGGACAGGCAGACACAGCTTTCCTGTTCCTCTGCTGAGTGGACCATTGCAGACACTGTTGAAACATATACAGTGAAGGCACAGGCCACTGTCAAAGGCATGATGAGCTGTGTCTTTCTCCAAGTGCGGCTGCCCACCCAAGATGGGCAGTGATGCTAACAGATGCTTCTCTCTCTGTCACAGTGCTACATGCACTTCCTCTTGAGATGCTGCCAGGAGAGCATCAAGACTCAGGAGCAGGGAGAGACTGGCCTCCAAACAAAAGTCTACCTACAATTGACTTCAGGTTTACAATATTATCTGTTGCACCTGAGTTGGAAGAAGCACGCATACAGTTTTTATTTCATTTTGTATTTTTACCACCATGTGAGAATGAAGAGTTTTGAGCAACATGAAGTCAATTATGTAATGGGAAAGACAATAAAAAAATACTTCTTGCACATCNGTGTTATAATGAGGACATTTCAAATCAACCACACTAGTCTGGCTTCCTGTTTGTTTATAACTTACATATGTATAGTGTTCTCATTTATAATTTATGTATTTGTAATGTTTTATGGTGCACACACACTGCTCACTGCGCCCTCTCCTTTCTCCTTATTGTAACACAGCAAAATAACATCCACACCATTCTGTTTATGTTTCAGGTGAAAACTTGGCAGCCCTGTCCAAGAACAGGTAGCTGAGGGACAAAGAAGGATGAACAGCACAGAGTTCAGCTCTTCCTCCCATGCTCAGGAATTGCCACCAACGCCATTACGTCGGGCCTTCTCTTGTTGGCTTCTGGAAACCACATGTGTACTCAGTTTGTAACGGTTTGGCTATGGTTAGCTCCTCCTGCACATTGTTTTTAGAACTTAAAGAAATGTTGCTTTAAAGGTTTATCAAGATGTATTTAAAATAAAAATATCCTCTTCACATTTAGTATGCAGTTGATTCTTCCGGTTTCTTCAGTCAAAACTTTTCATTGATGAATTTTACTCTGATGAATTCATGCATGTATATAGAGTATCTAGGTTATTCTCACCCTCCCCCACACTCTCTTATCTCCTTTCCAGTCCTGTTACCCTTCCTTCTCCCTATGGGTCCATTTCACACATTCATGTCTTTTTGTTTTATGAACCATTGATTTTAACCAGGGCCATCTGTGTTACCATGGGTTTGGAATTATCCACTGGAGCTTGGTTGGCTGGAAATAAAGATAATGATTTTCCCTTCCCCCAAATCCACCATNGCCCCATCAGCCTCCTTCCCAATCCATGACTGACTGTTGGGAAGCCCAGTCTTGTGCAAGTCAATGCAGGCACTCTCAGCTGCTATTAGATCGTGTCTTGAATGTAGTAGCATTTTGTAGCCCTTTCCCTGTCTTCCATTTCCACTTATATGTTCCCTGAGCCCTAGATGGGGTAGCATAAATGTTCTGCCAACCTGTACAGGCTACCTAGATGAAACAAAGATAATAACTGATGGGAAACTTATTCTAAGCTCTGCATATGCTACAGAAAATACAGAGAATAACAAAAATCAACCAGGGCTGTATATAATCAAGGTCATTGTTCTGTGTCAATGTCATTAGTGTATCTGTTCCAATGTCATTAGTGTATCACTGCTAAGTTAGAATGATCCACTCATATTTGCTGTACAGTGGATTTGGCCAGATAGCCAACAAAATTAAAAAACAATCAGGATATAAAGACTATAAAGGGAATGTACTCTATAAGACAGTTGCAAACCACTTATGGGTATCAGTGCATAGCAAAACAATAGAGATCATCTAATATCTTTGGCTATTCATTCATATTTAACATTGTAGGGGTTATCACTTGTAGTTTTGACCTAGAATCTTTGAGGAGCTGGGATGTGTGTTTTTGCTGCTTTATCATATCCAGTTCAGGAAAATTAGCAGTCAATACATGTCTGTAATTGAGGTCTTAGATAGATGGATGTTGTTATAATTGGTAAATAAGTGGAATATTATGTTTAGAGATTTCCCTTTTTGTATGTTTGCATAACTATATGTTTCTTTCAATGTGAGCTTTTTATCCACAATATTATGTCTAATTGAGTTAAGTTACTAGGCAGGGTAGTGGGAAGAAATCTGCTAGATTGCCTTAAGTAGCATTTTCTGTTGCTGCTGTGTTCTGTAACTAGCCAGCTGTTGTGAATAACCCAATGTGTGTGCTTCTTTGAGTTGTGCATATCAGAGGAAGTTTTTCCATTTTGTTTAGGAATCTTTTTTCCCGTCATGCTTCAGTGGACCATACAGAATCTCCACCAGTCACACAACTTTCTATCTAAGAGTTCTCCTTCAGGGTGCTGAGAGTAGATTGGTCTTTTTATATGAAATTGATTTTCAAAAATCAGACTAAACCACCAATAGACTACTGTACATTTGATTCTTAAATTGTTCTGCAGTTATTTTTATGTTCATATGATTGGGGTCTTGGCACTCAGTTCTTCTAGCCCATATCCACTAATGGTCAACAACAAAAGGGTGGACAATGAAGAAGCCCATAGTTCTGCATTCCTGCAATGGCCAGCCTTTTTATTGTGCACTTTATATTGGTCATCATTGGATACAGACATACTTTTTTGGTCAAATGTTGAAATAAATTATATCCACTGACCTGTCATGTTAGAAAAATGACTACAGCAAGTATGCTGTTTAAAATGATTCCTTGGCTCTATTGGTGAGGTGCTATCTCACAATCATGAGTATCTGAGTTCAGATTATGGACGCCTACTTAAAAGTGAGTGTCCATAGTGCGTAGTCTTTAATGCCAGTGCTGAATGCGTGGAAACATGCAAATCCCTGGAACAATTAGTGGGCCAGGCCTGAGGAATCAATAAATTCCAGGTTCAATAAGAGACCCTGTCTCAAAAAGGGGTGGAAAGCAATCAAAGAACAATACCTAACATTGACCTCCGGCCTCTGTACATGTGCACACATCTACACATACATGTATATACAACACACACACACACACACAGAGTGGGAGGATTATTTCTTGGGAGCATTTGTTCCTAGATTGGGAGAACATTTCTCCTGATGAGAAGCCCAGTTTATTGACCAGTTTTCTAAATTGTTTGTCTACTAACCCCATATCCTTAGCATTCACAGCTCATTTTTTCCCCTACTAATCATGAGGGCATGATACAATCTATACTGAAAAATATCTTTACCAGTGGTTAATAATGAAGAAAGTCCCTGTAGTTCACATGGGTTAATGTTTCCAGTCAACTTAAGACTGGAGCTGTGTAACGTGACTCATTCCTGGGAAAATGAGCTAAGAGACCTCTGAAGACCTTGTGAAAGAGAACTCAGGGCAGACAGGAAGTCATGGACTTGGGGTGAGTGCCTCCTGAAGGTATTGTTAGGACAGTTTTCTTATTCTTTTTGTGCGCTATGTGTTTCACATTGGATAATTTTTTTCTCTGATGCTTCCATTTCTACTTTGTTCTGGTATTGACATTTTTCCCTTCTATTTTTGATGCCAAATGGATGGTCTTAACTAGAACTTAATGAGACATATCAATATACTCTGGTCTACTTGACTGAAATAGTTTTATAGTTTATAGTTTGAAGTAGTTTAAATAGTTCTTTTTGGATCTAAAAAGTAGCATTTACTGATAAAATTTCTCTAATTTATGCCATTTTTACAAAAGAATTGTAGACACATCAAATTTTGGCAAACTTGTGTTCTCTGATGAGGAAGTGACTGTCCTTTTCTGTGTCATTTCCTAGCTCTGAAACCTTGTTTATACCAAGCTCCTTTGTTAAGGATTCAACATAAAGGCCTTTGATACTGGGGAGTCTATCCCTGACTCATTATTAGTGGACATTGTATGTCTGGCTGGCAGTTTTTCCATAAGTGGTAAGGTCAGCCGCATGTAGTATTTCACAACCTTCCCCAATCCTCATGCGTCAGTGGGGACCAAAGCACTCCTTAGAGTGAAAAACAAAAGCTTGGCTTGGAGGAGTCCAATGAGCAATCCTGAAGCAAGTCAGGGTGACATTAGATTCTACCATGGTCAGAGCTCATCTGTGGTTCTTTGTGAGAAATTGTCTCTTGGCAAAAATATTCTTCAAATTTTATCTTTACTGTAGGGAATCGCTATCTATGATTTATTTTCTCTCCTTGATGGGACATGTGGAAACTAGTTGGGATCTGTATAATTTAGTAGAGAAGGCCCCGGTGGCTAGGTAAAGCACTTATCCAGGCACCCACCAGAAGGACCACTTGTTTAGTCTATTACTCCATCTCTAAGGTGGAACTAACTCTGCTTCACGGGGTTGATGTAGAAGGTCAGGTGTGAAAAACACCATAGTAGAGTATAAGCTCCAATGCAGATGAAAGGTTCTCCTGTTCTTTGGTTTTAAAAAAGATTTATTTTTATTTCATTTTTGTGTATGTGCTTGTATATGCCACTCTGTGTAGGTGTCTGTACAGACCAGAAGAGGGCAGGGTGTGAAATTCCCAGCAGCTGGAGTTACAGTCAGTAGTCAGCTGCTCAAAATGGATGCTGGGAACCAAATCCAGGTTCTCTGGAACTGCTCTTAAAAACTGAGCCATCTCTCCTCCCCATGGGCTTCTGTTCTTAGGGACCAGACCAGAAGAGTTTGCTTCTGTAATCTGTGAGAATATTGAAGTGGTTGTGGGACTTTGCAAAATTTACTGTATTATGAGTTCAAGGAGTGATTGTGGCATTTGGCCAATGTGATATTTTCCACCATTGCTTTGCCTCTGTAAGGATATCATGCTATATGGTAAACCTTTGTTCCTTGACTGTGAAAATAAAAATGGAACAGAATTGGAGTGCTCTGCCACTCCTCAGTGGATCCTGGTCATTGTGCTCTGAGTGATTTGCTTTTTCCAGCTGTTTCTGTCACTCATCTTGTTTTCATTCTTCCCTCCACTCAGTGGGAACAGCAGTGGGGAATTTCCTTAGACTCCTCCCTGGTTTTGATGGACACACGCAAACTTTTCTTTATAAGGAGGCAAGAGTCAAGGCAGAAAAAAAAAAGCAATCTCTATTTTAAAACCTGGAAATGGGTGCACCAATGTAGAACTCTATAAATAAAACCTAATGTTGGAAGCGAAATCATTCTGGGACTCACAATCACCTTCATAACAAGAGTGTTTGCCACCAAAATCTCATTTGGTGAAGGTGAAGGAGCAACCTTGGGGATGGATGCCTTGCCAGGTCTCCGTCAATGAGAGTCACTTCCAAGCCACTTGTGCTACCAGAACATGACTTCCCAGCCTTTCTTTATGGGCCAGTGCCTTTACCTTAAAAATTCAGCTAGTGAATATTGAACAGCCGGAAACTTTTGTGAGAAGAGATGCTATTTTGAAACTTGCTGTCATTAAGGTATAAGCCATATGGACTCAAGGGGCGGCAAAGATCTGAGCGGTGTCTTGTTCATTAAGACAGAGATATTTATGTGAGCAGTGGTGATGACAGCATATCAGAGTCTATATGGTATGAGGTGGAGGACAGATGCAGTTAGGTGGCATTGACAGCCCGATGGTGATTATGGAAATAACACCTAGTTTTACTCTCCCTTCATCTCTCATCTCCATGTGTATATGAGGGTTCTAGAAATTAATGCTTGGCAGGAGTGTTTGACTATTTATTTGTGGCTAGGATAGTCTCCTGAAGCTTATATTTCCCTGAGTTGTGTTTTCATCCACCATCCCATGGGTCTCACAGAGGGAACATGCAAATATGTGTTCTTTGTCCAACCTGCAGCCCGTGGCATGAATCCCAAGGTAGCTATGAATGCAGCCCTGTGCATTAGTAGACAACAAGGACGTATCTCAATGTCTCCTGAGAGAACCGTGGTGATACTGCACGTGCAGGAGGTCTGCAGCACCCTGGGAGGTCCTGCCTGAGCTCTTCCTCTTCAGACCTTCGTGTTTCTGCTGTTCCTTCTCAACACTAAGGCTTCCTCCTGTTCTTTGGAACACATCATCTTGAATTGTCCCACAAGGATGATTTCTGTGTCTTGCTGCCTATCAAGCTTCCCATCCCAATGCCAAAGCATTTGATTGGTGTGTTGAAGGTAACAAAGATGTCAACAGTATTGTCAACTTCATTGATTCTAATTATGAATCTCTAATGGTTCTTCTGCTGTGGCCACTGCCTCAGCAGATTGTGATTTTTATAGTTAAACTAGTACCTTGCTGCTCAACAGCTTAATCATAAATTCTGGCCTATCTTTCTTTAGAGATTCTCTGTTCAGCTGTGTAATCCCAGTAACATACATTATCTTCGTTAAAAGCAAGCTGTGACGTTTGTAGGGGTGATTAATGCATCTATAAGGAGCTTGGCGAGTCCTCGTGATCACTGCGCTCTCTGGGTATTGAGGCTACCTGCACTGTTACCAAGTTGTCTGGTACTAATTGAAGATTTCCATGCAGCCCCTACTTAGCATATTAACATTGTAAAATCAGCCTAAAGCTGCTATCTTAGAAACACAGGATTTGTGACCTGAAGATGCCATCAGTATGTGGCAGTCACACCAGCAAAACGAAAAGCAAGTTAAATTATACGAGGGCCTTCCTTCTTGGGAGAACCTCGTTAAATAGATTTGAGGTCACTAGCTTTGAAATATCTGCTGATTAAACTGGAGTTTCCTGGCTGCATTTTCATGTGGCTAATATATGCAGAGTCTTTAAGCTTTTTACTCAAGCTTGGAGACGAAAGTTTTAAATAACAGGAAATACATCCAGCAACATACATATTTATGTGACAGTCAAGGTATGGATAATTTGCTTATGTAAATACAGTCCCATATATATGACACACAATAATACTTCTTGGAAATGGCCCATTTTACGTCAGGGTACCTAGCTACAAACGAAAAGGCTGGGCTGCTGTCTCAGGGTTTGCCTCCACACGCTCCCAGTGCACAGCATCTCATACACTGGCATTTTAACACAGAGCTCTGAGGCTTTATAAAAACAGAGCTGACCACTTAAAAGCTTGCTTTTGAGCTAACANGAATATGCATCCATCTGTCTCCTGTTCACTTTATGTGAAATAAGCTAGATTGAACATCAGACTTCCACACTAAAGCACCAAAGAATGTTCATACCTTCTTGTTGGTTTACTGTTCAGCAACACTGATAAACACACTATATTAGCTCGAACTCCTACACAAAATTGCTCTCTAATTTTATTTTTGAACCATGCTCATTTTCAAATAAGAAATGCCAGATTGTATTATAGAAAGGCGATTACTCTCCAATTGGCCCTGGCTTATAAGAAGAAACCACAGGCTTCCTCCAAGGCCAAGTTTGGGAGCCTGGTTCTCTAGAAATAGCATCTACTTAACATTTCTGGGAGTATAGTTATGCCATTTTAGATTAGAAAATGCCTATGCAGTAATTTTCTTTTTGGACAGTTGGAGAGAGAAATGCTAAGCTGTGTAGTGTTTTTTAGAGGACTTCTCAATCTGCAACAGCATATTAGAAAATCCTTAATGTGTCTTTAGAGTATTCGCAATAATCATTTAGTGCATAGTCTTTTGTTACTGTCATATAACGCAGATTTTAGGGAATTGTTGGAAATGCTAGTTTTCCTATGTCCTGGTGTGTTAGATAGTGGTTATCACAGGTGAACTGCTGTACCTCGTATGATCAGATGATAATGTGGAAACTATATATAGGGCTTAACCTGTCTCACAGGGAACATCTTTCTTTTGGGGTTTTGTTCAAGCATCTAAATATAGATGGGCCAGACAAAGTCGTTAGAAACCTTGACATGAATGAGGGGAACAGGGTCAACTGAACTCTTTTGGCCTAAGAAGAACACTAGTTTGAGAACCTGTGGGGGTACTAGCTGTTGGGGTGACCTATATAGTAGTTAATACCCCACTAAGACCATATGTACCCTCCCATCTCTGTTCGCGCATTCCCACCATGGCTGTTTGTGCTTAGAGAACATCATCAGAGAGGGGCTGGAGAGATGGCTAAGTCAGTAAAGTCATTCCTTCTTAGGCATGAGGATATAAAAATGCATCCCCACAACCATGGAAAAATTCCAGGCTTGGAAGTTCTGGCTTGTAATCTCAGTTCTGGAAAGGTGGAGATAAATAGATCACCAAGGGCTCACTGGGTATCCAGTCTAGCCTGGTTGGTGAACTTCAGGCTAATGAGAGACCCTG
>LZPO01087173.1:567071-602475 GCA_001675575.1 Neotoma lepida | reverse complement strand
AAAAAAGAAAGGTTAAGTGGGGTAGGAAGTTAGGGTAAAAAAAGAGATATAAGGAGGGATAACTAATATAAAAGATTTTTTTTAAAATCAAAATAAAAAGCTACTACTGAAGATACTTCCTGAAATATACACATATACATTTTTTGGTTATCTTTCATTTCTTTGCTTTCTTTTTTGTGAGATAGGGTCTTGGTATGTAGCTGTGGCTGTCCTGGAACTCACTATGTAGACCCGGTTGACCTTGAACTCAGACCTGCCTACCTCCTCCTCCTCCTAAGTACTGAGTTTAAAGGCATGCACCACCACACTTGGCTTCTTAAACATTTATTAAAACAAGTTTAAATTGAGTTACTTTAAAACGAAAAGCCAGTGATTCTCCTAGATAACATAGGTTATCAATTAAAATTCTCATTGCTAAGAATGAGTTACCTCTTTTGGAGTTGTTGGTTAGTGGCATCCCATGGATTCTATAGCATTGCAGACTATTGGCATTGCTCTTATTTACTCTCCAGAATTGATGGTAAGACCCTGTTGCTGCAGACACCACATAGAACATGGAAAAATCATGTTGGTATTATTTGGAAAGATTCATATTATGACTTTAATAGTGCTAGAAGGTCTTCCTCAGCTGTGAACCACATAACGCACAATAATTGCTAGCCTGGCAAAATATTCTCACTGCTACAATAGTGATACAAATGATATAAGAATAACCAACCACTTTCTGATTGGATTTAAGGTTAACTACGCAAGACAGAACTCATGCCTGGCACTTCTAATAGGGACAAGATCCCATGGTTAGGTAGATCATAGGTACTAGAGGCAAATCTAATACTCCAGAAGTTCCAGGATGGATCAGTAAGATTTTTTTAAACACTAACATCAGTTGATGATTACAGCAAACCTCTTTTGCAGACAGAATGCCAAAGTTTTAAATGAATTCAAAGAATCTGAGACTGCATGCATGCAGGAGACAAAATCATACTAGCTCTTTTTATCCTTTTCTTCCAGCCCATCCCTATACCTTTTTGAGATCTGCAGAACCACAGACACCTTTTCTATCTGGGACCAGTTACAACATTAGGCTGGGACTCAGTAGGCAAACTCTGTTTTCCTTCCTGTCTTTCATCCTGCTTTTAGCAGAATTACTCTTAGTCTTGTTGCAGCCTATTAGCAGGAGCCCCTCATGCAGCACAACTTGATCCCTTGGGACTATGCCTCTTGTAGTGGACCCAGGGTCCTCCTAGTTCTTTATAACTACTCCCCCAGCCATCATAATTAGTTAAGATCCAGAGTGGACAACAACAATCAAAGAATGGAACACAAATACAATAAAGACAATACCAGCTATATATATTCCAAGAAATGCTTTAAACATCGTAACTCTATATAATGGATGGTAGTGCAAAATGATCATAGGCAGCTAAGACAATACTATTTTTCCAGAAGCTAACAATCTTGTTGCAAACGGGCCCTGAGAAAAACCGATTTGACTGAAACTCAATGCAAGGACTTCAAAATAGTAATTATAATTTTTTTCAAGAACCTTAAAGTGATATAAATAAATGCACCAATGAAGACTGTAAAAACACAAATAAACTGTTGAATTGAAGTAGAATTTAGCAAAGAGAATCACTGTATATGTAGGGGACCTGCTGCCAACATCTGTAGGCCTTGTGTATGTTGTTTAAGTCTCTGAGTTCATTACAGCTTTGCTCATGTTGATTTAGAGGGCCTTGTTCTCCTGATGCTCTCCATCCCTTCTGGATCTTACATTCTTCCTACATCAGCTTCTGCAAGATTACCTGATCTTTGAGGGGAGGGATTTGATGGAGACCTCCAACTTAGACTCTCTCTCTCAGTGTAATGTTTGTCTGTTGGTCTCTACCTCTGTTCCCATATACTACAGGAGAAAAACTCTCTTATGATGGCTGAATAAGGCACTGATCTATGAATATAGCAAACTATCACTAGAAGTCATGTTAGTGATTCTTTTTCTTTCCTTTTTTATATCAGTAGAGTTTGGATTTATTCTAGGTCTCTAAGCTATCTAGTCTCTGGTTCTTTGCCACCCAAGCATTGCCAGATATGGGTTCTGTCTCATAGAGTGGGCCTTAAGTCAAATCAGACATTGGCTGGATACTCCCACATGTTTTGTGAAACCTTTGCTCTAGCATATCATGCAAAGAGGATAGATTGTAAGTAAGTATAAGTGTGAGTGTAAGAACAAGTGGGTCTCTAGTTCTTGTTCATGATTTTATTGATAGTTTTTGCTTTATCTTATTACATTTTATCTTGTCATATTTGAGTGTTATCTTTTAGAAGCCAGTTTTTTTTTCTAATGTGAGACAAAGGGAATGGATCCAAAGTGGAAGGGAGGTGGGGAGGAACTTAGGAGGAGCAGAGGGAAAAGAAACCGTGCTGTGGGATGTCTTTCTGTATGCTGTGAATGTGTGTTACTCCCATTGGCTAGTAAATAAAGCTGCCTTGGCTCATGGCAGGGCAGGATGAAACAAGGCAGGAAAATCCAAGGGAGATAGTGAAAGGAGAAAGGAGAGTAAAGGGAGACACCAAACCGCCATCCAAGAAGCAAGATGTAATGGGATACAGGTAAAGCCACAAAACACGTGGTAGTTCATAGATTAATAGTTATGAGTTGAGTTCAGTTGTAAGAGCTAGGTAAAAAGAAGCCTGAGCCAATAGGCCATAGAATTTGTAATTAATATTAAGCTTCTGAGTAATTATTTTATAAGTGCTGCAGGACCTAAGGGCTAGGTGGGACCAGATAAACTTCCAGCTACAAAACTGTAATCAGGATTTATTGTATGAGAAAAGACAATTTTAATACAAGGAAATATTAAAAAAATCAATTCTTCCAATGAATGAACATGAAAGACATCCCTATTTTTTTCTTTTTTAAAGTATTTCATAATTTTAATTATAGATATCTTTCATGTCTTGGTTAAATGTATTCCTAGGTAGCGTTATAACTTCTGTGAATGGTGGGTTTTTTTGTTATTTCCTTCTCATTAATTTCATTATTGATGTATGAAATGATGATTTATGTTCTTTTTGTATCTTGCAACTTAATTCATTTATCAGTTCTAATAATTTTGGCAGAGTCATGTTTTCTTTCAATAAAGTCATACAATCTGCAATCTGGAAAAAAAAAGTTTCACTAAAGAAAACCTAACTGAAATAAAACTGGAAATGGAAAACTTAGGATGTCAAGCAAAAAACACAGAGATAAACCTCACCAATAAAATGAAAGAAACAGAAGAAAGAATTTCCAGGCTAAAAGACAAAGTAGAAGAAAAGTATAGCTCAGTCAAATAAAATGTTAAATCTGAAAAAGTCCAGCACAAAACATCTGGGAAATCTGAGACTCTATGGAAAGGCCAAACCTACAAATGATAGGTGTAAAAGAAGGGGAAAAATCCAGGTCAAAAGCAGAGAAAATAGTTTTAACAAAATCATAAAAAAACCTCCAATCTAAACAAAGAGATGCCTATAAACTTACAAGAATCACATAGAACACTAGATAGGCAGGACCAAAAAATGAAATTCCCCATAACACATAATAATCAAAACATTAAATGTACAAAAAAAGACAGTATATTAAAACCTTTAAGGAAAAGAGATAGACTTACATATAAAGATAAGCTTATTAAAATAACACGTGACTTCTCAATGGAGACTCTGAAATCCTGAAGGGCCATTGCAATGGATATTCTAACAAGCTTGGAGAGCTATAGATTGTGCTACAGGTGCCAACCTAGACTATTATACCATGGAAAAATACCAATTTCAATAGATAAAGAAAAACATTCATGAATAAACCAGATTTAAGTAATTTGTATTCACCAATCTAGTTCTACAACAGGCATAAGAAAAAGTAAAAATAAAAATTTTAGTCTGAAGAAATTAACTACACACAAGAAGAAATATGAAATAGATAATTATAGAAGAGTAAATGAAAAGAGGGGGAAAATCCACACCCCAACAACAAAATAACAGGATTCAATAAACACTACTCTTTGATAACTCTTAATATTAAAGATCTCAATTTTCCAATAAAAAGACAGTGCTAATATATTGCTTCGAAAACAGCATCCATCTCTCTGCTGCATCTAAGAAGCACACCTCATCATTGAGGACAGGCATCACCTCAGGGGAAAAGGATAGAAAAGTTTATTTCAAGCAAATGGAACAAAGAAGCAGGCTGGTATAACTATTTTCATATCTGACAAAAGAGACTTCAAACCAAAACTCATCATAAGAGATAGAAAAATACACTATATATTTATTACAGGAAAAATTCATAAAGAGGATTTTAAAATTCTAAATATTTATGCACCAAACACAAAAGCAACCAAGTTCATAAAAGAAACACTGCTACAGCACATATAAACCATCACTCAATGATAGTTGATGACTTCAATACCCAACTCAAACAAGTAAATGGTCTTCCAGACAAAAATGAAGCAGAAAAATGCTAGAGTTAAATAATCTCATAAATCAAATAGACCTAGCAAACATTTACAGAATGTTTACCAAACACAACAGAATACACTGACTTCTCAGCACCACATTGCCTTTAAAATTGACAACACAAAGTCTCAGCAGATAGAAGAAAACTGAATAATACCCTGTATTCTTTATGATCACTATATATTAAAGCTGGACATCAATAGCAACAGAAATGGCAGTAGTGGAAAACAGTCTTATTATACATCAACTAATGAATAGATAATGAAAATGTAGTAAATTCATTCAGTGGAATGTTATTCAGCTGTTAAGAAGAATTAAATTTTGAAATTTGCAAGTAGATTTATGGAAATAGAAAAAAAAATGTTCCCAAGTGAGGTAATACAGACTCATAAAGACAAATATTTTATCCATTCTCTTCGACATGGATTTTAGCTTTTAAACTTTAGGTATGT
Organism: Neotoma lepida; assembly: GCA_001675575.1. Classification (NCBI taxonomy): domain Eukaryota; kingdom Metazoa; phylum Chordata; class Mammalia; order Rodentia; family Cricetidae; genus Neotoma; species Neotoma lepida. The sequence goes on along the minus strand of LZPO01087173.1, from coordinate 597,532 downwards.
GTATTGCAATCCAAATAACCACAGCAGTTAGGTAGCTAGTAAGATCCTAGGTGAGAGAAGAGGATCCTCCTAGGAAGAGCAGGAGAATGTAGTGTTATGGTGAAATAAAGATGAAACTAGAATATAAAGATTAAGTGTGAAGGAAGATGGGAGATAGGGGTATAGCAACCAATATGGGAAGGAACAATTAACATTAAAGGATGAAAGACCTTATGAAAAGCCATCTGGGGATACAATACTGTAAAAGCTTCTGTGTGTGTATGTATGTGTGTATATGAAAGGAATTTAAATGGAGTAACCTTATAATAGGGGAGACAATGCCCCAAATAGACATCTTATGCCACCAAGTAAAACCTCCAGTTCCAGGAATAAGTTATTTCTTATTAAATCATTGGCCACATGGTTCCAATGGAACACCTACTGACCACCAAATATCATAGGCTGTTGCCAAGACTATGGGATTCTCTCTACAACCTAAGGGCATGATCCTATTGCTGAAGACAATATTTATGTCACTGAACACTGAGAATTCAAGCTGTTGACCAACTAGAGACTTCTCCTACTAAATTGAATTCACTGTGCTGTAAGGTACTCTGCATACTCTGTGACCTACAGTAGTGACTTGCCTACAGGATATACTGGTAAAACAGAGACACAAATTTTATGGAGGTAACCAACTACTTTTTTATTTGTTTGAAGGCTCACTCCATGAGATGGAACTCATACTTTAAACTGATAACTATGGCCAAGAACCTGAGGCTACATAGGTCATAGTCCTAAGGGAAGACGTACTACTATTATTCTGCTCAAAACCTGTCTCTTATACACATCTGCTACATAGGTCATAGTCCTAAGGGAAGACGTACTACTATTATTCTGCTCAAAACATAGCATTAAAATGATTCCTAATGACATGTTGCTGTACCCATAGTTCAGTGTCTCACTCAACTCTCAACAGAGAAGCTTCTTGCAGTAGATGTGAATTAACATAAAGACTCTCAAGTGGACAATGTTCAGAAAGTGAGAGACTTTGGAGCACTCAGTTCTAAATGGAATATCTTCATCAAACTCCTTCCTTCAAGGCTCAGTGTTGTACAAGGAAGAAAGAATGGAAAGTTTTTAAGAGCTAAAGGGAATGAATGACTTCAAAGCAACAGTTTCTTCCAGACACTCTAGGACTTATGCATGTATGAACTCACAGAGACTGTGGTTGCAAGCACAAGGCTTGCATGGATTCAATCCAAATTGTCCTAGCATTGAGAAAGAAAAGATATGAGGACCCACCTCTGAGAAGCTATTTGAAATTGATACCTGCTGGCAATGGGAGAATCAATTTTCTCCAATGAAGTATTCCTGGTTTTATCAACCATATTCCACGACAGGTTCCATGCTAAGGAGTAGTTGGCCAGCACAAAACAAACTTCCACCAACATTCCTCAGGCTTCCATCATCCATGAAGTGGCAAGTAGTTAAGGATGCTACCTTTCTCACTTTTGATTCAGTTTTAGCTTTATCCACAAATCTAGGAAGTTTTATTAGAATTTTTCATTCCTTTATTAGTATTCCAGTAGGTGGGAGGAATATCAGTTATATCTTCTTGAATCTTCACTTTTTTTTCCAAGTGGAATTGTAATGGTCTAATTTTCAGTAACTTTCACATCTTTCAATTAATTTAATACCCCAAATGGTTTCTTTGTAATCCCTTTTCTCATATTATGTTTTGAATTTTAATAATATAATTTATTTTGGATTTTTAAATTCATCTTTAAATTTATATCAATTTATGTTTTTAATATCTATGTCCTAGACTTTTTGGTCCTTGTATGCAGAAGAGGTGGCCATCTTGGTTGCTCTACTGTGATCTTAGAGATGCCTTAGGATTCTGTTGTCATGGTAACCTTCATGTCTCACTAAGGCCTAGCTTAGGCTGGTCTGATATTTTATCCTTTTCAGATTATATGTTATTTAGACTTCTACAGCTTTTTTTTTATTAGAAAGTAACATTTACGTGACTTAAAAGTTCCAGTACATTGTGATTTTGAGGTAATTTTTCATTTTTTCTAAAATAATTTCCTCCTTTTTCTCTACTGTAATTATAATGATCTTTTATCAGCTGTCCTTTCTGTACTTTTTATTCAATCATTGCTCTTTGAAACTATTCTTCCTTATTTTGTTAATCTCAGGGTAATTTACATACAGTTATGAAAACAAATTCTCTTCAGTTTGTGTTAAACTTTAATATCCTGGTCATGGCCCATCATAGAACTAGATTATGAATAACTTTGTTTGTTTTTTAGTTGTAAAGTGAGAAATTCCCTCAAAATTTATGTTTGTTCTGCTTACCTCTATGGTAAATATTACTACTGTCAAGTCATGCTCAGGGAAGGTCTTTTTTTACTCTTATCTTCCTAGATTTCTTTTTTGAATGTCTTAAAAATTTCATTGTAGAAGTTTTTCACTTCTTTGGTTAGAATTGTTTCAAAAATTTTGAATATCAATTGTTAATGATATGGTTTTCTTGATTTCTTTCTTTGTGTGTTTGACATTTGAATTTTGTATGTTAATTTTGTGTCCTGATACTTTGCTTAATTAGTTATCAGCTATTAGAGTTTTCAGGTAGAATCTTTAAGATTCTTTATTTAAATATCATCCATAAATAAAGACAATGTGATTTCTTCTTTTCCTATTGGTATCTTCTTTGTCTTTTTCACTTGTCTCATTGTTCTAGCTAAGACTTTAAGCACTATATTGAAGAGGAGTGGAGAAAGTGGACATCTTTGTCTTATTCTTGACTTTAGAGGAGATACTTTGAGTGTCTTCCCATTTAAGAATGTGCTGGCTGTGGGCTTGCTGTATGAAGACTTGGTTATGTTGAAGTTATGCCCCTTGCACCTTTAGTTTCTCCAAGCCATTATCATGAACAGATGTTGAATTTTCTCAAAAACCTTTCATGCATATAAAGAAATGATCATGTGATTTATGTCCTTTAGCATTTTTACATATAGTGGATTATACTTACTGATATATGCAGGTTGAGATACACTTGAATCTCTGGAAAGAAGCCACCTTGATTATGGTGGATAATCTTTTTGATGTGTTCTTGAATATGGTTTGCAAGTATTTTGTTGAAAAGTTTTAGTCTATCACCACAAGAGTTATTGGCCTATAAATACTGTGGAATAACCCATTTCTACACTATGAATATGTATTACTCTCACTGGTTAATAAAAACCTGATAGGCCAGTAGCTGGGCAGGAAGTTAGATGGGAAAGTCAAACTGAGAATGCCTGGAAGAAGGAGGGTAGAGTCCAGAGTCGCCAGCCAGACACAGAGGAAGCAAAATAAGAATGATCTACTGAAAAAAGGTACCAAGTCACGTGGCTAAACATAGATAAGAATTATTGGTTAATTGAAGTGTAAGAGTTAGTTGGTAATGAGCCTGAGCTACTGGCTGAGCATTTACAGGTAATATTAAGTCTCTGAGTGATTATTTAAAAGTGGCTGCAGGACAGGGTGGGATAGAAAATTCTCTGTTTACATATAATTTACTTTTTCTATTTATTATCTGCCTGCTTTTGGTATTCCTATAATATTGAGTCCATAAAAGGAATTTAGAAGTGGCCCTTTCTCTTTTATTTTGTGTAATAGTGTAAGGAGGATTGGTATTAGTTCCTCTCAAAAGGTTTGTTAGAATTATGTGTGGAACCACTCTGGCCCTGGGCTTTTAACTGGGTGATTTTGAAACTGTTTCTATCTCTCTGAATATTATATATTAAATTATTTATCTTGATTTATCTTTGGTCAGTCATGTATATCTAGGAAATCATCCATTTCTTCTAGCCTTTTCAGTTTGGTAAAATAAAAATCTTTTAAATATGTTCTGATTATTCTGTGAATTTCCTCAGTGTCTGTTGTAATGCTCCTTTTCATCTCTAATTTTATTAATTTGGATTCTCTATCTTTTGTTTAGTTTGACTAAATGTTTGTCTACCTTATTAATATTTTTAATGGAACAACTCTTTGTGTCATTGATTGTTTGTATTTTTGTTTGTTCATTTCTAATCCATTAATTTCAGCCTGGGTTTGATTATATCTTCCCATCTATATTCTTTGGGAATTGATTTTCAATTTTCTTTAAGGCCTAAAATGAACCATTAAGCTATAAAATTGATATCTCACAAATTTTCTGATGTAGGCACATAGTGCTATTATCTTTATACTATGAATGCTTTCATTGTCCTGTAGATTTTTGTACATTGTATTTTCATTTTAATTGAATTCTAGGCATTTTTTAAATAGACTTCCTAATTTCTTCCTTCATTTTGTTGTGTGTTCTTTAGCTCCCATGAATTTGTTTACAGTCAGTCATTTATTTTTGTGTTGTTCATTTCCATGTTTAATTCATGGTGGTTAGACAAAATGCAAGGTGTGATTTCTATTTTTCTATATTTGCTGAGACTTGCTGTATGTAATTTTATTGGGGGAATTAAAACCATTCATAATAAGAGCTATTATTAAATGATGTGTATTAATTGTTGTTATTTTGATGCTTTTGAGGAATTATATTAGATCACTTTTGTTTTAATAGAATGGATTTTTTTTTTGATCCTTGTGTCTTTCTGAGAGTGCTTAACCTTATCTTCAGGCCTAAATATTCTTTCCATTATTGTCTATAGGGCTGGCTCAGTGAATATAAATACCTGAAATCTGTTTTTATCATAGAATGTTTTCCTTTCTCCTTCAATTATGATGAATAGATTTGTTGGGTATGGTGGTCTGGGCTGGTATCTGTGGTCTTTCTAAACTTGAAGAACCTTAGTTAAATCACTTCTGGCTTTCATAATTGCCATTGGAAAATCTGATGATATTATTAGTTATCTTATTGCTCTAGTTAGAACATCAAGTACTATATTGAATACACATGGAGAGAGTGGACAACCTTATCTTGTTCCTGATTTTAGTGGAATTGCTTTGTGTTTCTCTCCACTTAATTTGATGGTGGCTGTCTGCTTGCTGTATATTGCTTTTTTTATGTTTAGGCATGTCCTTTGTATCCCTGGTATCTCCAAGACCTTTATCATAATGGGGAGTTGGATTTTGTCAAAGGCATTTACAGCATCTAATGAGATGATCATATATTTTTTCATTCAGTTTGATTATATGGTTGAATACATTGACAGATTTTCTTATGTTGAATCATTCCTGCATCTCTGGGATGAAGCCCCTTGATCATGGTGGATGATCTTTTTGATATGTCCTTGGATTCAGTTTGAGAGTATGTCTTTCAGTACTTTTGTATCATTGTTCACGAAGGGAATTGGTTTGTAATTATCTGTTTTTGTTGTTGAGTCTTTGTATGGTTTGGTTATCAGGGTGACTGTGACCTCATAAAATAAATTTGGCAATATTTTCTCTGTAGCTGTAAGTCTTCTCTGCTCCTGCCCAGCTCCTGCAGCCCTGCAGTCCTGCAGCCACTTTTAAAATAATTATTCAGAGACTTACATTTTCAAACTATGTGCCCTAATGGCTTATGCTTCCCACTAGCTAGCTCTTACATCTTAAATTAACTCATTTCTATAAATCTATACTTTGCCATGTGGCTTGTGGCTTACTGGTACTTTACATCTTGCTTCTCATGGCAGGGGCTAGCAGTGTCTCCCTCTGCCTTCTTCCTGTCTCTCTGCTTGGATTTCCCTGCCTGGTTCCATCCTGCCCTGCCATAGGCCAAACAGCTTTATTTATCAACCAATCAGAGCAACATATATTCACAGCGTACAGAAAGACATCCCACAACATTTTTTCTGTTTATATTTTGTGAAAATATTTGAGAAGTATAGGTATTAGCTATTCTCTGAGGCTCTGGTAAAATACTGCACTGAAACCACCTGGCCCTGGATATTTTTGTTTGGGAGACATTTAACGAATGCTTCTATGTCTTTGGGGGTTACAGATCTATTTAAGTTGTTCATTTGATCTTGATTTAATTTGGTATGTGGTACCTGTCCAGAAAATTGTCCATTTTTTAAGATTTTCTAATTTTGTGAAATACAAGTTTTTGAAGTATGATCTAATGATTTTTGGATTTCCTTGGTGTCTGCTGCTATGTCTCATTCTTCCTTTCTGATTTTATTAATTTGGATAATTCTTCTTTGCCTTTTATTTAGTATGGATATGTGCTTGTCTATCTTGTCAATTTTCTAAAAGAACCAACTCTTCGTTTCATTGATTTTTTTTTGTATTTTTCCTTTTCTTTCTATTTCATTGATTTTAGACCTGAGTTTGATTATTTGTGGCTTTTACTACTCTTGGATATGCTTACTTATATTTGTTCATGAGCTTTCAGGTGTGCTGTTAAGTTGCAGGCACAAGAATGCTCTAATTTCTTTATGCAGGCACTTAGTACTATTTACTTTCCTCTTAGCACCACTTTCATTTTGTCCCATAAGTATAGATATTGTCTGCATTAATTTTCACTGAATTCTAGGAAGTCTTTAATTTCTTTCTTCTTTGACCCAGGGGTGATTCAGTAGATAATTGTTCAGTTTCCATAACTTTATAGGCTTTCTGTTGTTGCTGTTGAAATACAGTTTTAATCCATGGTAGTCTCATTGTATACATGGAGTTATTTCAATTTTCTTATATTTGTTGAGACTTGCTTTGTGACTAGTATGTAATCAATTTTGGAGAAGGTTCCATAGGTGCTGAGAATAGGTTTAGTAATGCCTTTTTTTTTAAAAAAAAACAAATGTGAATGCCCTTGCATTTGTGGCATAGATGTTCAGAATTGAGATGTCATACTCTTTGATTTTTTCCTTCAATGAGTATGAAAGTCCTTATTCATCTCTTTTGATTAATTTTGATTTAAAGTCTATTTTATTAGATATTAGGGTCACTACACCACTTACTTGTTAGGTCCATTTGATTGTAAAATCATTTCCAACCCTTTACTCTGAGGTAATGTATGTATTTGATGTGAAGGTGTGTTTCTTGTATGCAGCAGAATAACAGACCCTGTTTTTTGATTCATTCTATTATCTTGTATCTTTTTATTGGCAAATAGAGTTCATTGATAGTGAGAAATATTAGCAACCACTGATTGTTTGTTCCTGTTATTATGTTTTTGCTGTTGGTGGTGATAGTAGTGATGGTGATGGTGGTGTGTGTGTGTATGCCTGTGTTTGTTCATGCATGCCCACATGTGTGTTTCCCTTCTTCTGATTTTGCTGGAGTGAGATTATCTATTTCATTTTTGGGGAGTGTAATTAACTTCCTTGTGCTGGATATTTCCTTCTATTAACTTCTATAGGGCTTGATTTATGAATAGATATTGTTTAAATTTGACATTGGCACAACATAGTTTGTTTTTTCCATCTATGGTGATTGAAAATTTTGCCGGGTATATTAGTCTGGGCTGGCATCCATGGCTCAGAGTCTGTAAGACATCTGTTTAGGGCCATCTGGCTTTTAGAGTCTCCATTGAGAAGTCAGGTATAATTCATAGAGGTCTGCTTTTATATATTACTTGAACTTTTTCTCTTGAAGCTTTTAATAATCTTTCTTCTGTATGTTTAGTGTTTTGATTATTATATGATGTGAGAACTTTCATTTCTGATCCAACCCAATTGGTGTTCTGTAAGGGTTTTGTACCTTCATGGATATGTCTTCCTTTAGGTTAGGGAAATTTTCTTCTATGATTTTGTTAAATATATATTATGGGTTTTTGAGCTGGGATTCTTCTTCTTTTTCTTTTCCTATTATTCTTATATTTGAACTTTTCATGGTGTCCCTGATTTCACGGATATTTTGTGTTAGGAGTTCTTTAGATTTCACATTTTCTTTGACCTATGAATATAGTTCTTCTATTGTATCTTCAACACCTGATATTCTTCTCTCTTCTATCTCTTGTACTCTGATGGTGATACTTGCATCTGTAGTTTCTGTTCACTTACTCAGATTTTCCATTTACTGAATTCCCTCAGTTTATGTTTCCTTTATTGCTTCTATTTTGACTTTCATGTCTTGAATAGTTTCCCTCACCTGTTTGTTTATTTTTGGCTTTCTTGGCATTCTTTGTGGAATTTGTTGATTTCGTCTAAGTTTTTGGTTGTCTTTTCCTCAATTAATTTAAGGGAGTTTTTAATTTTCTCTTTAAGGACATCTTTCATCTTCATGAAATTGTTTTTAAATCCATTTTCTTGTGAGTCGTCCACGCTGGGATATCCAGATCTTGCTGTTGTAGGACAGCTAGGCTCTGGTGGTGCCATATTGCCCTGGCTGTTGCTGGTTGTATTTTTACACTGGCATTTGAGCATCTGGGTTTGGGATGATTAGTTCTAGTTCCTGATTTTCGAGTTTGTCTTTGCTGGATGTGCATTTCCCCCTCCCCCCTTGGTTTCTGTTTCCTCTTCTGTTTTCTAGTCTTTGTGGCCTGAATTTCTAGTGGCTGATGTGACCTCTGATTTAGGAAGGAGTCTCTGTCCAAGTTGGTATTTGGATTTCTTGCAATTTGCTTGGCCTTTAGTGTAGCAGGGGGTCTCTATTAATCTGATTGGTGTAGCATAAACCTGTTTTCTGACTGGTGTGGCTTGCTCTTGATCAGTTGATGTCTGTTTAAGCTGCTGTGGCTTGCTCCTGTTATGACTGGTGTGGCTTGCACCTAAGTGGCCAGAAGTTCATTGAGATTGAGGGCAGGGGCCAACAGTGGGGCTGGTGCTAAGCTGGGATGGTGAGGGTTGTGGAAAGTGTCTTTGGGAACAGAATCTAGGGAGGAGGGAAGTTCCACTGGCAGGTGAGTAACTCAGTAGGGTTCTGACTGGTGTGGCCTGCCCCTGAGTGGCAGATGTCTGCTGGGGTTGGGGGCAGGGCACCGCAGCAAAGCTAGAACAAGCTAGGATAATGAGATGATCAAGTTTATGCTTGCTTTTAAGAAATCATTGTCTTATAAATCATCTAAGTTTTCTCAGGGGATGTTACTATGAGAATATTAATTTTTGATGAAGAATTATTCTTTTGGTTATTTGTATCTGTGTATTTGTGATGGGTTCTAAGTATCTGAAGTAAAGTTGCTGGTAATATTTCTTTGTATGTAAATATTAACTTTCTTAAATTGAATGGGTGTTGGAAGTTCTGCTTCCTATTGCTCCAATTTTCAGGTGTTCGACTAGCTGCATGAGTCTTATAATTCAGTCTTTGCATGATTCTGTTAGTTCACATGTAGTTTCAGAAGTAGTATTGGCCTATTTCATGTTAAATGAGGTTTCACAGATAAGGAACAGACTTCACAGTATTCTCAGAGTCAGTCTTAAAGAGTCTAGGGGAGGTGCTTGGGTCTTTTCCTAAGGCAGTGGGTGCTGCTGGTATTGGTGATATGAGTTTGGGTTCCTACCTGAAGAAGAGGGCCAGGCAGTGTTGCCCAGAAAGCAAGTGTCAGACATGTGGTACTCAAGTGAGTTAAGGGTTTGCATGGAGTTGCTGGTATGAGTGTAGTGCCCTTCCCTAGAAAGGGGTAATTATCTAGTTTCCATGGGTGAGTGGAGCTAGCAAAGTTACTCTAGTGTTAGCTAAGAGAAGGGGCCAAGTGTGTGTAACAGGTATGAATGGAGTTTCTGGTGGAAGTCTAGGCTCTCTGACTAATAATGGGGGGGGGGAGCAGTAAAGGTACTTGGAAGGTGTGGGTATGGTTTCCATCATGTGTTGGTGATCCTGACCTGAAGAGAGTATATAGGAAGAGGTACAAGACTGTGGTTCAGGACAGGTGGTCCTTATGCAAGTTGCATGAGTGGGTGGATCCAATGATATGGGTCTAGTGCTCATTTCTGGTTAGGGACAAATCTCAGATAGTGGAAACAAGCTAGGGACAAGACTCATATGCCTGTCTAGAGAAAGGACTAAATAGGTGCATCAGGAGTAAGTGGAGTTGGCTGGATTAGTAGAGTTGAATTGGGTGAGAGAATGTAGTCTCCATGGTTAGGGATAGAGACAGGATTGTTCTTTCTGAATGAATGGGCACAAATTCAAGCTCTCTATCTGAAATGAGTTTGTGAAAAGGGGCTCAGGAAAGGAAATGGGACATACATTCTTTAAGCAGATTACAAGGGTCTCAGGTAGCTTTTTTAATGTGTCTCAAGACCACATGGATAGGTATGGCACTGCCCACAGTGAGCTGGTCTTCTACTATCAACCATCCATTGAGACAAGTGCTTACAAACATGGCAACAGGCTAGTTTGATCCTTCAGTTTAGAATCTCTTTTCTCAGATGACTCATGGTTTTGTTGAGTTGATAATGAAAACTAACTTGTGCAAAGACTGACTATTCCCAAAAGTATTTCACAAATATTGGTGACTTTCCTTTTAATATTTTGGTAGATTTTTATAAAGTTATCTCATTTGTACCTTTAGTATCAGAATTTTTTCTTTTATAACAAATTCTCCTGGTCATGTTTTACTCTTTATTAGTTTTTTTCTGATGCCACTGACACCTTATCACTACTTATTTTTAATTTATGCTTTTATTCTACATATATTTGATTTCATAGCATCTTTCTAATACACTTTATTTACATTCATCTTTGAATTTATAATTAAAAACTGTTTATGTATTCAGTATCAGAAGCAAAGCCACTCCTATTATTTAGAGCATATGTCCACCTTTGTTATTTTGTTTTCAATACGAAGTCAGATATTTTTAGAATTATAGGCTTCCTAGGAATCCTTTCCTTACAAAATTGCAGTCATCTAAGGCCAGTCTTACAGTTTACTCAGATCAGGTCACCTATTTCTGTCTTCGTTCTTGACTTCTGTACATGTTCCAGGTTTATCTATGCATTGTCATATTCTGATTCTTCTTCTCTCATTCAATATGTAAACAATTTTTAAGGAAGTCAAATAGTATTCTATTATGATACCATAAAATGAATAATTACTAATTACTCTAATATTATTACTGCCACTTTGATTGTTACTATTTTAGCAATATATATGGAATTAATGTAGATATTTGTTCTGTACATAAGTATATTATGAATTTATATTTATATACTGCTATTCAATTTTCATCTAATCTTTGAGTAGATTTTGTCCCACACATGACAGTAAGGTCTACAATCTCCACTGTGAGAATGTTCCAAATTTGGTTGGATGTCAGTGTTAAGTACACAAAAATAATTCAGAATTTCTTGTGCTACAGAATGGAAAAGGTATTGGGACAATATTTGCAAAAGTTTGAGCAACTATATGACATAAATTCTCAACTTCATTTAAGTAATACAAGAGTATTCAGGATTGATTCTGAATGGAAATTGAAGACATAGTAAATGTGTTATAAAATACTGGTGCACAAATAGACAATATACATAGTTTACTACAAAGATGGGTAAAGCAGTTGATATATACAGCTGACTGCAAAAAAACCTCATTTTCCATAATAATAATAATGACAGACAAAAAAGAAAATACTACCATGGAAAACACTTTGTTCTCCATAAATGAATACTAAAAAATCAAGAAAGACTATTGTACTCATCACACTTATTTTTGTACCCGTGTAAACAAATAATTAGTAAAAACTTGAAATTGTATGATAATTTAGTTTATGATTTTTAGAAAAGATATTTGCACACACATATACAAGGCTGTGATTATCAACAAGATAATGATAGTGAAATTTAAGACAGCATGCAAGTCACTGTCTTTTTTATATGGAAGTCTTTACCATATTAAATCAACATCAAACATTCCCAACAAACATTTAACTGTCAATAGAGATATCATGTGTCAGACTACAAGGCTTTAAAGTATTTTCTACACTTTATAGGGGTAATGGTGTGTGCATATCCTTCATTAGTCCAAATACCACCAAGTGCTCTTTCTACAGGTTAATTTAAAATAAATTTTTGAATATTGTGATGAACTTGATACCAAATAGGCTCTTCATTATACAATTTAAATAACTTCTACCACAAAATTGAATGTACATTAGTTTCTACACTGTATAATATTGTAACTTTTTATTGCATAAGGATCCTTGGATTCTGAACGTCAGACTTACCTTTTTTCAGCAAACTTTTTACATTTTTATGGAAGTAACATTATATGTAAAAGTTGTAATATCTAAATTTCTCCTGTATTCTGAACTTTGTTTGACATACCTTCTTATTTAGTCTATAAACCCATCTAAATAAAGACATTACAATGTCTTTCTATTTCAATGTTGGTATTTGTTTGATGTAAGCACTACAATGGAAATATAAAATCTCCCTAAGATTCAATTAATAGATAATTAATATTTTATTTTTCAGCATTGTAATGCATATTGAGATAATTCAGAATTTCTCTGAAGTTTCCGTGCTCAATTATTTTGGAGCCTCTTGAGCTAGTCCTGTGTTCTCAGAGTTATCATAAAACACACTTTGTCAACTAAACCACAAGATAAGACAAACTGTAACATATCAAGCATCTTTAAGGACAGCTATTTCCAGTGGTTTATCACACTTACCAGCTCTAGCTAAACCTCTGCTTGCTGATGTCAAAATGGCAAGCATTGCAGATAGCACCACTTTCATGTTATCCAGATTAAGGGAAAGTGACATGAGTCTATGGGAAATGCTGTAGCTGATCTAGCCTATCACTAGATTTGAAGATGAGTACATTTGAAAAGGATTCTGAGCCAGTAACATTTGAAATTGTAAGCTTTGGCTTACTTGCTGAGGACACAGACAGGAACCTCATACTTTCCCATCAGAATAAAGCTGATGAAATGGAAAACCCTACTGAACCCCTGAATAAGAGACCTTGTTTGTCTACAGAGGTTGATTCGACTCCTTGCATGCCAGCTGCTGCATTCACACTACCAGAATTAGAACAGAGCTTTGATTTGACCACCACCACAGCCACAGACGTGGCGGATGAAGAGATTACTGAGGGAACTATGATGCAGTCCCAGATTTTACAGGATGACAAACCAAATGAACGATTCCCTTTGGCTAATTTGGAAGGGTCAATCATTAGCCAAGCTTGGTTAAAAGGTAAAAAAGATAAATATAATCTAATCGAAAGAGGACATAAATGGAAGCAGGGGATGTGGTCCAAGGAAGAAACAGATATTTTGATAAGCAACATTGAATGCTATATGAAGGAACATGGAATAGAGAATGTTGCAGAAATCATTTTTAAGATGTCCAAAGATAAAAGAAAAAATTTCTGCAGGACTGTATCACTGGGTCTGAATCGGCCTTTGCTTTCAGTTTATAGAAGGGTGGTCCGAATGTATGATGATAAAAACCATGTGGGAAAGTACACCTCTGAAGAAATTGAGAAGCTCAAGGAACTCTGGCAGTGGCACGGCAACGACTGGACAACAATAGGTGCCGCCATGGGAAGAAGTCCATCTTCTGTGAAAGACCGGTGCAGACTGTTCAAGGATACTTGCAACACCGGGAAATGGACAGAAGAAGAAGAACGGATTCTTGGAGATGTTGTTCACGAATTGACATGCACTGAGGTGGATGAGAAAGTCACACAGGGTGTGTGTTGGACAACAGTGGCTCAACGAGTACGTACTCGCTCAGCAAAGCAGTGTCGTGCTAAATGGCTCAACTACCTGAACTGGAAACAGACTGGAGGGATCGAATGGACCAAGAAAGACGAAGTCATTCTCATCCACATGGTAGCAGGGCTTGGTGTAGCTGATGAAAATGAAATTCACTGGGATGACTTAGCTAAAGGATGGAAAAGTGTTCGTTCACCACAATGGCTGCATGGTAAATGGTGGACCATCAAAAGGCAAATTACAAACCATAAGGACTTTGCATTCCCTGTCCTAGTAAAATGTCTTCAACAAAAATATCAGAGCCAAAATGCCAGCTTCATATTTGGGGAGAATAAATCAGAATCTAAAGAGTCAGATAGCAACCCTGATAACAGTATTCAACAAGTCCCCCTCAGAGTCACAGATGTAGAAGATAATAGTACATCTATCTATCCAGTCCCCATGACAGGATGGCAACGTACACCCCAGAGTGCCCTTGGCTGCTCAACAGATTACCCTGTGGATACTGTTAACTCTGAAGCAATAACCCTGCTCAGTGGACCACAATAGATATTGGATAGTCTTCCTTCTTTCCATTTATGTTCCATTCCCTCACCTTGTACCAACTTACTTCAAACAAGCTCAACTCAGGGACTTCCTTTAACTCTGACCACTAGTCCCACAGTAAGCCTCATGCCTGCTGCACCTGCTTCTCCTAACCTATCACATTTCATCTTTTTTCCCCAGAACATCTATTGAGCACTCCAATAAATGACATGTGGAGTGTCATACACCAAGAATCATCACTAAAACTGTTGTAGAAAATAACATTGCTCTTTCCACTTCCCAAGTAGAATTGGCAGTCAGTAGTGACATCTATTGTTCTGATTTTAATGGTCTTGCAAATTTATTCAAAGCAAACAAATTCCCTAACAGAATTCTTCAGCTAAGATGGTTCTGCTGCCATGATTTAATTATGTACTTGTTTCTCAATTCAGAGACCCAAACAGCATAGAGCTAATGAACTCTGCTATGATTACAGCAAAAGAAGACTTCTGTGACACCAAGCATAAGAATAAGAAATTCACTCTGATTTATCCAGTGCTTGAGTTACTGAGGATTGAGTCACTCACCATAGCAGAGCAAGTGCATTATACAAGTTATGACAAAACCATGCTTTTTGCCACTTCACTACCTGGCTTTATCAAGGCATGGGATTTTACAAGTACTGAACCTGTCTTGCCTTTCACAATATTAATAGTTCTCATAATCCCAATACAGCAAGGATCGAATACCATTGGATTCTTTTTGGAGACCCCATTTCTATAGACTTAAAAGATATTGGACTTGCTAAAATATTACTAGTCTATCCTTATAAACAAGCAAAATACCAAAAAAGTGTTATCGTGTCTGCAGAGGAACAAGAGTGATTTCCAAGGGATCTTACTTTCTAATCTCCTCACTCATATAGCTGCAGTGAGTTACTTGTGAATATTAAGACTTTGACTTCTCTTTACTATTTTTCAATACATTTGAGATCTAGTTTTATGACAGTGTGTTTGTGTGTGGACAGTGAAACGTTTAATTGAACATATCCCTGTGTTGAATGTTATCAAGGGGTAATTTTTTTCCCTTCAGCTACTTGACAGTTTCAAATCACCAAAGGTTAGCTGCAGTAATATTCATGTCTATAGCTGAGACATGGCATTCCATCAAATCTCTGGAGGGTCACTTATATTTCAAACAAGTCCTAACAATATAGTTCAGTTCTTATTTTTTATAAATACAGAGATTTTGCAGGTGACTTTCTGTTAATTATTCTTGGTTAACCCATTGTTGGCAGCTGGAGCCAATTTAGACAGTAGAAAGTGAGTAAAGAAAATTCACTATAATTTTACTGTTCTTAAAGGGAATATGAATTAGTAATCAAATCCACTAGCATGGAAGAAGTTTCTACCCACTCATCTTATTGCCACTTTTTAGTTTACAGTTAGCACATTGAAGTGAAACTAAATGAGGAAAGAGATACAGTTCCTGCACTTGATAACCAGGACATTTTATTACACGCTGTACTATATCAAATACACAGAAATCAGAGAGAGAGCTTGTATTGTACCCTTCCCAACTAATATGCTACATGAATGGCAGCTTTAAAGATAAAAGTTTATATATGTAACAAAAGGAACAGATCAATTGCCATTCCTACTGGTTATGCCTGAACTGGCTTCTAGATTCTAACTGATTGCTATAAAAACTCACCAAAAGTATAGTAATATAACTTGATTTTGAGGATATAATTCCAAGCATAATTAACTATTTCACATTAACAAAACACAAACAGAATAAGAAATGTGGGATGGTTAGGGAACAATTTGTGTGTGTTCAGTTTAAGAATAAAACTGTCTTACAATGTAAAAGTTTGAGATACTTTTTTTGTGTGTGTGTTTGCTGAAAATTTCTTTCTGCATGAAGGGATGTTTAGAACAATCACATAGATTTCTTGAAGAGTAACTCAAACATGGAGCTCTTTCACAAAGTTTAATAAAATCTGAGTCAGCAGTATTTTGCCACTGATATACCTATAACTCATTGAGTCAGTCCTTTGTCATGAGAAAATGTTCAGTATTTGAGAGCACAGTGTCTGTTAAGGAAGATGAAGCATATGGAGAAGCCTCTCCTTCTTATACTTCCCAAGTAATATATTGCTGGAAAAACCACCGTTAAATACCATAGAGTAACTTAGAGTAGGACGTGCCCTGATCTTAACAAAATTACTGTCCATTTCAGAGTACTACCATACATTTAGTTATGTATATCCCTGAGACTCTTCTGTTTACCTTGGTATCTTGCCCAAGGCAAATGCCCATTCTTTTTTTCCACCCATATTTACTAATATTACTACTCATACTACACAACATAGTCAATGCATCTGTGTATTTCTTCTTTCTCTATATATGTATATATATTATATATAGCGTATATGTGTGTGCATGTGTGTATGTATGTGTGTGTGTGTGTGTGTGTGTGTGTGTGTGTGTGCATTACAGAATGAATGCAGGTTAAAGTGGCTGCAACAGATTAAAGATGCTTCAGAATTTATCTAAACCATGCCATTATAGATAGTCAATGAACATGATCAATGAAGAAGGCGCAGCTAGTAGAAATTGTTGGTTTAAGTTTGAAGCTATAGAATGCAAAGTAAAATGACTGAGCAAGAAATGGGTCACATAGAGATCTAAGCATGCAAACTGGACAGGTAGGGAGTTGAGTAGGCTGTATCAACACCAAGGAACAGATATGATTGTGGAATCCCCAGTCCTTGACACTCATAACAGGTATCAAATGCTAGAATGATGTGCATCAACAATATCACAATGTTACATGTCCATCACTTCATGGAGTCTGGGTGAGAAATTGTAAAACCCTTTCCTCAATCTAGTGGGTCTAGTATGTTTTGGGACTGAGTTTTCTTGAAATGATTACAATATGCCTATGTACCCCCAGAGTTCTAAGTCTTCCTAACAGTAATATAAGATTGATCTCTTTATACATACAGAAATAAGTCATCAGTGAGACTGCTGAATGGGTGGGGCCTGAGAGACGATACACTTTCTGGGTCTCCTATTGGGCTTCAGTCATACCTTCCTCTCAATACAGAGAGGACATGAACAGACTGAAAAGGCACTATTTTATACAATATGGAGTAACAGAGTAGGGCAGTGTGTGATCTAAGCAAAAGTTTCTATTTCATGTATTAAAAGGCCTGTGAACTATTCTGATATCTATAACTGGTGATCAGTTGTGAATAAAAATAGAATGTTTGAGACTGATGTCATCTAGGACTGCAGGAATAGGAATGGGTTCAATTTATTTGCTAATTACATAATTAAAAAGAAAGAACAGAGTGTTACTTGACATTTTGCGATGGCTTGGAAAGGCCATCATATGACACTCAAGAAATTGTGGTCACCTCTTAGGTTTATTAGTCTTACTACATAAAGTTATTTCAAAGAGGACTCACAAGGACAAAAGAGAGACTCAAATAGAATTTGAGGAGAATTTATTAGTAATTTAAAGAAAAATCCCAGAGCAGACAAGCTGTAAATCTCACAGAACTGAATTTATATGAGGAGAATGAATATCATAAGCTGACATGGAGATCAGTCATACAGTGGCAGGCAGCCAGAAGTTGGCAGGGAGGAAAGCATTAGGAAAAGAGCACGGATGCTCAGAGTTAGTTATGGAGCATAAAGGCATACTTAGGTTTTGCCTGGCATCTAAATAAAAAGACAAAGACAAGAAAATGAATAATTATGACATTCCCATTAAAAACTCAGAGAGGTACCAGACCCAGGCAAACCCTCTGGTGGATCACAGGGACTTCATTAGGGCACAGGAAATTGCGGAGGAAGAGTACATTATCTTAAGGTGAATCCACCTAGTTTGGTCCAGGACTTTCTCCTTGCAGAAACCCTTAAGGGAGGATATAGGACATGTCTCTACCTAGAGGTAGATTCCATTCTTTACAAGATTACCAAGTGTCATTCTTGTTAAATAATGTGTTTCACAAAACATTCTAAAACTCCATATCTGGAAGGGAGAAATAATATAATCTGTACACTAACCTCCCCACGCTGTATGCTGGTGTAGTGTGAGTCTTCTAAAGTTGCAATAGAAGTGGTCCTGTTGTTCATTAAGATAATTTACTCCTTCATGCCTGAGCTCTATCCTGGGAAGATTGAGTGTACCTACACCCAAGGTTCCACCTGGCTCGTGGAATAAGAGTAAACAGAAAAATTTCCCTCCTGCTTTGGGAGACAAGGTTCACTAATCAAACAATATAGAATATGTCCTGTAGCCATATTTGTGATATCAATAATATAGTTTCTAAAAGTTTGGAGAACCAAACTTATACTATTGTTAAAAAAAAACTAAAAAAAAAGAACAATAATTCTTTTTTTGATATTATGCTCGTCATTCTGTTTGTTTGTACAACTTAAATTTAACTAAGTTCCATTATATTTCAATCTGAAGTTTTTAAAATCTACATTCAATACAACTGTAGTGTAATAACTTGCAATGTGGACTGGAGATATGGGTAAGAATTTGAGAACATTTGCTGCTCTTCTAGAGGACATAGACCTAGTTCTCAGAACCCACATGGTGGATAAAATTTGACTTTAACTCCACTTATAGGAAATCTGACACACATTTCTGGCTTTACTGCGCTCCAGGAGTACACATATTGCACATGCAAGCAAAATAGTCTTATAAATAATTTTTTAAAGAATCATTTGTTATTTTGTCTCATTATTTGCTGGCATGTTTGCTTAACTGTGTTTTGGCTGGGATTCCTGGGACATTAAGTCTATATTTTGGGGTGCACAAATTACAAAAGTCAAGCTTACTAATACATGTCTTGTCATATTCAGATGTAGATACTTTATTTTTCCAAATATTGTAAAATGAAACATTTGATTAACTTAGTTTCTTTGAGTACCTTTTGTGTTACTTCCCTCAGATAATGGAGTGTAATTATGTGAAGAACAAGTAGGACATTTCCTTATAATTTCCTTGCCTTGTTGCCAAGTGATAGAAGGATCTTTCTTCAAATTTTTGCAATTAACATCAGGTTTCTTATGAAATTCTGAGGCTTCTAGCACATTTCCTACCAATAGCAACAAATTTCATCATTACCTTGTGCTAGAGGGTCTGGTAGACCCATATGAGATCAGATATGTGTTATATACAAGGGATGAATTTATTTCTGATTATTTCTTATAATTGAATGAGTAACAAAGTTAATTCTGAATCATTTGGAATAAGTTCATTAGTTGCAACATGTAAAACAACTCTGCATATTGAGAGTCAGTAACTATATTAAGAATTTCTGGAAAATCTAATAATACCATCAAAATAACATATAAGTCTATTTTTTAACTGAATCATGAGCTTTGAACCACTTAAGTTTTCTGACTCATAACCTGCCTTTCCAGATTTATTTGCATCTGTATAGAATATAGGGGCTGCAGAAATTGGGGTTCCCTTTATATATTAGGGAGAATACAATTAGTTCTTTTTATAAACTGATGTCTCTCACTTTGGGGATATTTGTTGCTAATTTCTCCCAAAATATTACTGCAAGGTCTTTGGCCATGTTCATTTTCTGCCCATAATGAGGCAGTTTCAGCATTAGTAAAACGTACCACAATTTTTGTTGTATCTATTCCTGCTAATTGATGAAGTCTCAAATTTTCTTTCAGAATCAATGCAGAGACCTTTTCTACATAGGTCTTTAATTTTTTTACTCTGTGTTTTAAAACTATCCATTCCAAAACATTATCTTCTCTCTGCCTTAGAATTCCTGTAGGAAAATGTGCAGAAGGTAAAATAACCATAAAGCAATCAAGCTCTGGATCTAAGTGATCCACATGTGCATCCTGTAATTTCATTTGTACCAGAGCCAATTCTCTCTCAGTCTCAACTGATAGTTTTCTTGGACTATTTAAGTCCATATTGACTGGTAAGGTTTGCAGTAAATTACTTATCTCTTGAGTTGTTAATCCAATTGTAGGCTGTAACCAGTTAATATCTTCCAATAATTTTTGAAAATCATTAATTGTTTGTAATTTATCTCTCCTGATTCTTACTTTTTGTGGTTGAATTTTATGTTAAAGTATCTTATATCCTAAATAATTAATATAATCTTCTCTTTGTGTTTTCTATGGAGCAATTTGTAATCCCCAAAATGACAAAATTTTCTTTACTTCATCAAATATTTTTTATAAAGCATCTGTTCTGAATTAGCCAGTAAGATATCATAAATATTATGGTAAATTATAGATTGATTAAACTGTTTATGAATTACTTCTAATGGCTGTTGTACAAAATATTTTCCTAAGATGGGGCTGTTTAATATTTCTTGTGGAAGAATTTTCCAGTGGTAACTTTTAACAGGCTAGGAATTACTATAAATAGGCCCCGTGAAGGCAATTTTTTCTTTATCCTGTTCTTGTAAAGATATAGTTAAAAAGTGGTCTTTTACATCAATCACTACCATAAACCATCCCTCAGGTAATAAAGAAGGCAAGGGAATTCCAGGCTGTAAAGCACCCATTGGCTGAATCACCTTATTTATGGTTTTTATATCTGTTAACATTCTCCATTTTCCAGATTTTTTTAATGACAAATACAGGAGAATTCCAAGGATTCATGGATTCTTCAATATTTTGAGCATCTAGCTGTCACATGGAACAGACTTAAATGGGGAGCAGCAGACGTTCCAGGTGCGTGTGCAGGGCTGCACAGGGAGGATGAGGGAGAGGCCTCAGAAGTGGATACATGGGGAAAATGGAAAGGAAAAGCCCTGGCAAATTCAGATACACTGTGAAAACAAAGCAGGCTGCTTGAATGACAGCCAGTGATGAGTGGCTGACTCTGGCGGCTGTAGAGCTGGTGGGTGGCTCCAACTGCATGTTTGGGGGTTGGAGCGCACAGCTATTGTGGAGAGATGTCAATGGGAAAAAGTCACTGGTGGGAG
Organism: Neotoma lepida; assembly: GCA_001675575.1. Classification (NCBI taxonomy): domain Eukaryota; kingdom Metazoa; phylum Chordata; class Mammalia; order Rodentia; family Cricetidae; genus Neotoma; species Neotoma lepida. Next base: position 576,466 of record LZPO01087173.1, on the reverse strand, counting down.
AAGCTGGTGATCCATGGTGCTGGGAAAGTGGTGGCCTTAAAAGACCTGATCTTGCCACATGATGGGTGCCAGATAATGTGTTTACCTTAATTGTTCTAGTGTTAATAAAAACTCATGAGTCAGAAATTGGTGTAAAAACCTGATATCTCCAAGGAACAGTGAAGGGTCATCCTAGCTGACCCTACTCTCCACGTTTTCCAGATCCAAAAGCCCATGAAATCTCCCCAATGTAAAAAGAGCCTCAATGTTCTCTCTATATATCAATTTATTGAGGGATTCTATGGGGGAAACAGACTCACTGATACAAAATGAAGTGATGCCATTGTTTCTTCATCTCCCAGGGAAAGATGGGGAAAGCTCCAGGCCAGGTTGCCGAACCGTGTGCCAGGAAGACTTTCACGTCCAAGAGAGAGCTAGAGAACCCTCTCCCTTCCCTTTTAAGAGGTCACTTAGATAGACAAGAAGCACCATCTCTATAGGGAAGGTTAGCTCAAGGTCATGGGTGAAGTTAATACCCATTAAACCCCAAGCCTCTCCTTATCTCTTCCTGTCCCTCTCTATCTGACTTCCTTAGTCTGACAACATATCTATGGCTAATTCCAGTCAGTCAATTGCTGACTCTGCCTTTGATTCAAGGTATATCTTTATTGGCACAGTGGAGTGGTAGTGTGACTAATTCTCCTTCAACACTTCCCTAGTTGTTTCTTCAACCATATAGTAATAAAAAGACCATTTCACCCGTTCCCATAGCAATAGTGAGTTTTACAGAAGCAAAAGCAACTGTTAATACTTCACAGCCCATTATCCTATTCTTATCTCACCTGCAGGTCATTAAGTTCTCCCTGGCACTTCAGAACAAAACGTCAATGACTCTCAAGGGATGCCTGGGTCCATATTAAGTTTCTTTAGTCATCACACGGGACCTGTGTAAATTATTACCCAGGTCTGAACACTAATGAGTGGGATAGAACAGTAAATTTCTGTGTAGGCAAAAACACAGTGCCATCACGTTGGGGCTGGTTGTTATATCCCCACAGCTCCATTGTGTGAATGTACATTTTCTTTATCAATTCTTCTGATAAGAGACACATCTAGGTTGTTTCCAAGTTCTGACTATTATGAATAGAGCAGAAATTAACATGATTGAGCAAGTGTCTCTGTGGTAAGATAAAGTGTCCTCTGGGTATATGCTCAAGAGTGGTATAGTTGGATCTTGATGTAGACTGATTCCCAGATTCCTGAGGAACCACCACTCTGATTTCCATAGTGGGTGTATCAGTTTGCCCGCCCACCAGCAATGGAGGAGTGTTCCCCATGCTCCACAGCCTTGCCAGCATGAGTTGTAACTTGTTTTATTCATCTTAGCAATTCTGACAGGTGTAAGATAGAATCTCAATGTAGTTTTGAATAGCATTTTTGTGTTTCCATATGAGGCTAAAAATTGCCCTTTCAAATTCTATGAAGAATTGTCTAGGAATTTTGATGAGGATCACATTGAACCTGTAGATTGCTTTTGGTAGGATGGCCAGTTTTACTATGTTAATCCTATTGATCCATGAGCATGGGAGAATCCATCTTCCAAAATCTTCTTCAATTTCTTTCTTAAAAGACTTGAAATTTTTGTCAAGCCTTTCAGTTGCTTGGTTAAAGATATCCCAAGCTATTTTATATTACTTGAGGCTATTTCGAATGGTGTTGTTTCCCTGATTTCTTTCCCGGATCATTTGTCATTTGTATATAGCAGGGTTCTTGACTTTTTTTAGTTAATTTTGTGTCCAGTTACTTTGCTAAAGGTGTTTATCAGCTCCCATAGTTTCCAAGTAGAATTTTAGCATCATTTATGTATACTATAATGCCATCTGCAGATAAATATATTTTAACTTCTTCACTTCTTATTTGTATCCCCTTGATAGTCTTCAAGTGTCTTATTGCTCTAGCTAAAACTTCTAGTACTATATTGACTATGCATTGTTAAGTTTCAAACCTGAGACAAATGGCTGAGGTAATTATTTAACAGGTATGGAGAGAGTCAACAACATTATTTTTCCCTGATGATGGTGGAAATGTTTGAGGTTGATGTTGGTTGTAGGTTTACTGTAAATCACCTTTATTATGATGAGTATGTCTCTTGTATCCTAAGTCTCTCCATGACTTATATCATGAAGGGGTGTTTGATTTTGTCAAAGCCTTTTCCAGAACTAATGAATCTGAGATGATCATGTGTTTTTGTTTATTTATTTTTTGCTTTCAGTTTGTTTATATGGTGGATTACATTTATTAGTTAATGTATGTCGAAAAATCCCTCCATTTCTGGGGATTTTGACCTTGATCATGATTGATGATCATTTGATGTATTCGTGGATTCTGTTTGCAAATATCTTACTGAGAATTTATAAATCTATACTGAGAAGGGAAATTGGTCTGTAATTCTCTTTGTTAGGACTTTATGTGTTTGGCTCTCAGGGAAACTGTGGTCTCATAAAATGAATTGGGCAATGTTCCTTCTATTTCTATTTTGTGGAATAATTTGAGGAGTATTGGCATTCATTTGTATCTTAAATTCTGGCAGAATTCTAAACTGAAACCATCTGTCTTTGAGCTTTATTTGGTGGGGAAGATTTTAATTACTGCTCCTATGCTTAACATGTCTGTTCAAATAGCTTATCTGTCTTGATTTCACTTTGGTAAGTGGTATATATCAAGAAATTCATCTATTCTGTTTAGGTTTTGCAGGTTTATAGAGTATAGATTTAAAGAGATATGTCTATGGGTCTCTAGATTCTGCAGTTTCTGTTATTATGTCCCTCTTTTCATCTCTCTACATATTTATTTTTAATTTGGATCTCCTTTCTCTGCTTTTTAGTTAATTTATCTAGGGTTTTGTAAGTCTTATTGATTTTCTTAATGAACCAAGTCTGTGTTCTGTGTTATTTGTTTTTTGTTTTTAGACATAGTTTCTCTGTATAAGAGTCCTGGATATTCTGGCACTCACTGTTTAGACAAAGCTGGCCATGAGCTCACATTCATCTGCCTGCTTCTGACTCTTGAATGCTGGGATTAAAGGCATGCACCATCACCAACTGACTATTTATTTCATCCCTGAGTTTATTTCATGCTTTCTACTCTTTCTGGTGTTATTTCTTCTTGTTCTTCTACTATTTTCAGGTGTGCTGTTAAATTGTTTTTTGTTTATTTATTATTTTTTTGGTTTTTCGAGACAGGGTTTCTGTGTGTAGCTTTGGTGCCTTTCCTGGAACTCACTTGGTAGCCCAGCCTGGCCTCGAATTCACAAAGATCCACCTGCCTCTGCCTTCCGAGTGCTGGGATTAAAGGTGTGTGCCACTACTGCCCGGCTGTTAAATTGTCAATATGAGATCTCTCCAACTTTTTGGTATACACAGTTAATGCTATGAACTTGTCTCTTAGAACTGCCTTCACTATGTCATATATCTTTGGGTTTGTTTTGTTTTCGTTTTCATTCAGTTATAAAAAGTTTTAAACTTCTTTCTAGTCTAATTTTTCATTCAGTAGTGAACTGACCAGTCTGCTTGATTTTGGAAGCTTTCAATTGCTACTGTTATAGTTGGTGTACAGCTTTATTCATTGGTAAACAGATTAGATGCTAGATGTTATTTTGGTTCTTTTGCATCTGTTGAGACTTGTTATATTCCAGTTCATGGTCACTTTTGGAGAAAATTACATGAGCTGCTGAAAAGAAGGTATATTCTTTTGCGTTCAAGTGAAAAATATATTAAGTCCTTTTGGTTTGTAATGTCATTTAGCTACAGCATTTCTTTCTTTTTGTCTGGATGACTGTCTATTAGTGAAATTCAACTACTGAAGTCTCCCACTATCAGTGTGTATGTATTTATATGTGATTTAAGCTGTAGCAATGTTTCTTCTATGAACTTGGGTTCCATTGTGTTTGGTGCATAGATGTTTAGAATTATAATATTTGTATGGTTGATTTTTCCTTTGATGCATATATAGTGTCCTTCCCTATTCCTTCAGATTAGTTTTGATTTGAAGTCTGTTTTGACAGATATTAATATGGCTAAACTGGTGTGTTTTTGGATACAGCACAGGGATGGATCTTGCTTTTGAATCCAATATGCCAAGTCTCTGTCTTTTATTGAAGTATTGAAACCACTGATGTTGATAATTATCAATGAGCAGTATTTTTTGATTTTTGTTATTTTATTATAGTGGTGTGGGTTCCCTCCCACATTTAATTTGTTTAATTTGTTTGTCTGTGTTTTGCAGGGTGTGGTTAAACTCTTCAGACTGAAGCATTCCTTCTAGCACTTTCTGTAGAGCTAGATTTGTAGACAGATACTCCTTAAATTTTGATTTATCTGTGCTGGGCAGTGGTGGTGCATGCCTTTAATCCCAGCACTAGGGAGGCAGAGCTAGGCAGATCTCTGTGAGTTCGAGGCCAGCCTGGTCTACAGAGCGAGATCCAGGACAGGCACCAAAACTACACAGAGAAACCCTGTCTTGAAAAACCAAAAAGAAAAAAAAAATTCGATTCATCATGAGATGTCTTTCTTTCTCTATCTATTGAGACTGAAAGTTTTGAAAGTTTTACTGGATATAGTTGTCTGGGAATGGCATCTATGCTCTCTTAGAGTTTGTAGAACATTTTTCAAAGTCCCTCTGGCTTTTAGGGTCTCCATTTAATAATCAGGTGTTATTCCAATAGCTTTGTCTTTATATATTATTTATTCTCTTTCCCTTGTAGCATTTAATATCCCTTTTTTGTATGTTTAGTGTTTTGATTATTATGTGTCATGGAGAATTTATTTTCTTGTCCAGTCTATTTGGTGTCTGTATGCTTCTTGTACCTTGATAATTGCCTTTCTTATGTGATGGAAATTTTCTATGATTTTGTTCAAATATTTTCTGTGCCTTTGTCCTATATTTCTTCTACTTCCTTTACTCCCACTAATCACAGATTTGGTCTTTTTACAGTGCCCTAAACTTCCTGGATGTTTTGTTCCTGGATTTACCACTTTCTTTGACCAAGGCTTCCATTTCTTCTGCCTTGTCTTCAAAGCCTGAAATACTCTCTTCCTTCTCTTATATTCTGTTGGTGAGACTTACCTCTAATGTTCCTGTTTGGTTCCTTATTTGTTTTATTTTAAAATTTCCCTCAGTTTGAGATTTCTTTATTGATTCCATTTCTATTTTCATACTTTGAATAGTTTTCTTTAAATCATTCCACTGTTTATATTCATAGGATTTATTAATGTATTTATTTGTATCTTTAAGGTGTTTGACATTCTTGTCTTGTGCTTCAGTTATATTGCATTTCATACAGCCTATTGTTTTAGGGTTGTTGGGCTCTAGCAGAGATACATTGTCCTAGTTGTTATTGGTTGTGTTTTGTTGGATGCTAGGCATTTGGGTTTGGGATGATTGTATTTACGCATTCTGATATCTGTCCCTGTGTTTGTTGGGTGGGTGTACCATTCAATTTTTTCAGTCCTCAATGGATCATAGGAGAGTGTGGTGGCTGTGGGTTACCCAGTAGGGAATTCTTCTGAACTCTTGTCATATGTGGTCACTGGAGGTCCAGAGTAGAATGTATATTGTGAGCTTGTCTTAGGGATTTTTATTGCTTTGAAGAGACACCATGACCACAGCAACTTTTATAAATAAAAACATTTAATTGTAGGGGCTCACTTATAGTTTCAGAGGTTCAGTACATTATCATCAGAATGGGGAGCATGGTGGCATGCAGGCAGATATGGTGCTGGACCTGAGAATCCTACATCTTGACTCAGAGGCAACAAGAAGTCGACTGACAGACACTGAGGGACGCTTGAGCAGAATGGACCTCAAAGCCCACCCCCAAGTGACACACTTCCTCCAACAAGGCTACACCTCCTAATAATGCCACTCCCTTTGGGGACCATTTTCTTTCAGGCCACCACAGAGCTGTCACTGTGGAATGTGTATAGGTTAGAAGGGAAGGAAGGTAGTCTGAGAGGGTCCACAGGAGGGAAGAACCTGGGTGTTCCACTAGGATCTGCACAGCCCTCTGAAAATGGGGAAAGAGAGGAAGAAGATGCAACAGAAAATGGTCTGCTACAAATCTAGGAGTAAGACTAGAGGATTGGAATTGGAGGAGAGAGGGTAGAGTGAGGATTGCCTACTGATTCCCTGACTGATATGTCTGTTGAGTTCCCAGGGAGAGCCTGTGGGAGTTGACAGCTAAGAAAAAGGGATGATGTGGTGAATAAGGGCCATTTGAAAAAAAATCTATAGAATCTGCTAAGTATGAAGGCAGAGAGAAAGAGAAAGCTACAGCAGATGGACTGCTGCAAAACTGGTGATAAAGCTTAGGCACTGCAATTGGGCAGGAGGAAGGAAAGGGAAGATCTCCTACCTGAATCCCTGGCTGGCTTGGCCAGGAGCTTCCCAGGGAATGACTGAGAATGACAATGAAGTTATAAAAAATCATGAACAGGTAGTCTGCTTTAACTAAAATTTAAGATAAATGTTTCTTTAAAAAATTGATAAAATTGGCAGTTCGTGATAAAAATGAGCTTTTAAAAATACATGTGAGTTAAATGCAATACTAAAATAAAAATTTTAAAAACTTTTTTTTAAAGTTGATGTGAAAACCATGGGTAAATTTTAAATGCCGTATTCATGTCTTTCTTTGACCTTGCTTCATTATCTCTGATGTATCTTACAGTTTTCTTTGAGGAGCTTTTTTTGCTGATAGTAAAGTGTCTATTATAAAAGCCAGTCCCAAAATTTCTTTCAGTCTTACAGTAAATAATCTCAATTTGGCCTGAATTGAGATTCCCTACAGCTTAGGAAACTTATTGGGCTGTTAAAGATAAACAAATGCAGCTAAGTCTGTGTCCCAACAACATTCCTAGATTTTATGTTGAGACCCTCCTTCAAGCATCATGGTGAGTTTCCTGTTATTTGACTGCATGATCCTACTAAACATGGGTTCTGTGTTCCTTTACTTCCGTTTTTCTAACAAGAAACCCACTAAATGTTTGAATGCCACTAACATCAAAAATAGATATTTCCTAGACACATTCATATTCTGCTTCCTGAGTCATATGTAGTAACACATGGCTTTTCTGGGGAACATCTTTATAAAACCTGATTGTTCCTCATCCTGTAACCAGTTTTGCAGGTGGAAAGATATTATGAAGTGATACATGTCTCAATCTGACTATCAGAGTGTTGAAAAAAATGGACCCTAAGGATAAGGGCATTTCCTCAACAATCTCAGGCTTTGAAAAGCATAGGGCCGGAGAGGAAACCTGTCTCTCTGAAAGAGACTTCAAACAATTCTAGCAACTTGGCAAACCATGTTACAGTCTAAAACCCTGCTAACAATGAGTCAACAGTGGCTATAACTGTACCTTGGCCAAGACTACTTGTGTGTTGATGTCTTTGGTCTCTAAACTTTTTCTTATATAGGACCCTAAAAGGTAAACCTGAGGGTTTTGTTTTATCTTTGTTCTTTCTTCCCAATCTTTCCAATGTTAATATTGAATAAAAGTCTTCCCTCCTGCTACCTATTTTTAATTTGTCTCTTTTTTGGCTTGTTGTGGAAAGGAGGACAGGCATGACTTGGAATACATTGTGACCTCTAAGTTACCTGCTAGAAATCAGTCTGGGACATAATTAAAAGTGAACAAATAGATAATTTTTGTTTATTTATTTAATAAACTTCCCTCCCTCAGATATTGAAAGTGAGGAAGGGATAATCTTAAGTCAATACGCCAAACTTCACCTTTAATCCCAGCACATGGGAGGCAGAGGCACATGGATCTCTGTGAGTTCAAGGAGAGCCTGATCTGCAAAGTGAGTTCTAGGACAGCCAGAACTGTTGTACAGAGAAACCCTGTATTAAAAAAACAGGATTATTTACTAAATGTTTTTTGGCATACTCAGTTAAAATGAATGTACAGATTACAATTTGAATATTATAATCATATATTAAGACCTGAAAATTCATGCTGTTTTATAATTTTGAGTACTCTAAATATCTTAAACCTACTAAAATGATATCTTTGATGTATTAAATGTTTCATAAACCTTTAATTTTCTTTTTTCTTTTTTTATTCATTTATTTATTTTTTATTATTAAAAAGATCTTCCACTCCTTTTACATACCAACTTCAGATCCCCCTCTCCTCCCTCCTCCTGCCCTGCCAGCTCCCCACCTCAACACACCCCCACTTCTACCTCCTCTAATACAAGGTCTAACATGGTGAGTCCACGATTCTGGGACACTCATCCAAGGCAGGACAAGACACTCCTCCCTGTGCCAAGACTGCGCCAGATGTCCCACCACAGGCATAGGGCTCCAAAAAGTCAAGCCTTGCACCAGGGACAGATCCCGATCCCACTGCCTGGGGGCCCTCAGACACTTCAAGCCGAACAACTGTCTCAAGCCTCCAGAGGGCCCAGTTCAGCACCATGGGGGGCTCCACAGATATTGGTCCACAGTTCATGTATTTCCACCAGCTTGGCTGGCTTCATGATCTCAATGTCCCTTGTTCATAGAACCTCTCCTATCTCCCTTCAACTGAACTCCTGGAGCTGTGCCTGGTGCCCAGCCGTGAATCTCAGCATCTGCTTCCATCTGTCTCTGGATGAGGGCCCATGGAGGCTTCTCAGCCATGGGTCCATAGTTCATGCATCTCCACTAGTTTGGCTGGCTATCTTCCACACCCTCCCATCATGATCTCTTAGTTCCTTGCTCATAGAGGGGCCTGTGTTTCCCATCAATTGGGCTCCTGGAAATCGGCCCTGTGCCCACATCTGTCTCCATCAGTCACTGGATGAGGGCTCCATGGTGGCAGTTAGGGTATTCATCCATGTGATCACTGGATCAGGCCAGTTCAGGCATCCTATCAATTATTTCCAGTGGTCTAATGTGGGTTCACCCCTGTGGACTCTCCGGGACTTCCCTAGCACGCTGTTTCTCCCTATACCCCCGATTTCCCCATTTATCATGTAATCTCCTTCCTTGCTCTCTCTCTCTGTCCCTGTTCCAGTTCGAACCTCCAGCTCCTTTACACTCTCATCCACCCTCCCTTGCCTCCCATTTCTCCCCCTCATTCCTAGTAAGCCCATGTAGGTCTCATCCATTTCTCTTTCGCTGGGTGATACATGCATCCCTCTTAGTTTCCTCCCCGTAGCTGTAGGTTGCAGTCTGGCTATCCCTGGCTTCACATGAGTATCCACCTATGAGTGGGTACATACCATGTTTGACCTTCTGGGTCTGGGTTACCTCACTCAGCATGATATTTTCTAGTTCGATCCATTTGCTTGCAAATTTCATATGGTCATTGTTTTTCTCTGCTGAGAAATGTGTATATGTACCACATTTTCTTGATCCATTCTTCAGTTGA
>LZPO01087173.1:500956-559949 GCA_001675575.1 Neotoma lepida | reverse complement strand
AAACCATTTAATGTAATTGAAATCCATCCAAATTACTATGTTTGGAAGGAAGGTTTTGCTTAACTTAGTAATCATACTTTGGAAGTATGAGTTTGTTTTTCTACCTGAATGTAACTATGAAAGGTCTATAGTATATCTAGAAAAATTTGTAGCAAAGTTTAAAAGTAAATTATTGCCTTGTTAAAAATAGGTTGCCCAAGTAGCTTCTATGTTTATTAATTGATCTTTAATCTATAAGACTATGAATCAAAGATAACTACAGTTTTTTGCTAATTAATTTCTGAGGGTTTGATGTAAATCAATTTTCAGTCAACTCTTTACAAATATTTTTGATTTTGAGCCTTAATCCCTTTATGAAATTTTTATTTGAAAGATGAAAAGTCTAGTACTGATTAATATAAGCTATATAAGATATAATATGTCTGAGTTATATTCTTATTTCTGTAACAAGTGACCATAACAAAAACAATGTAAGGTAAAAAGAGTTAATTTTGATTACAATTACAGGAACAAATGGTCTTTTATGACAAGGAATGACAGCAGTCAGAGACGGTAGGATGCCAGGAACAGGAGACTGAATGGTTACATTGTATCTATACAAAGCAGAGAGTAAAAAGGATGTGGAGCCAGGGGAGAAAGCCTCAAGGTTCACTCCCAGTCACACATTTTCTCCAGTGAATCTCCATCTCCTAAAGTTTTCAGAAGCTTGCCAATGAACACCACATGCTGGAGAAAGGCTTCAAACCTGTGGGCCTGTCAAGTGACAGTTCATATTCAACCAACAAAATATGAAATTAATATTTTTGTAAATATTTATTGTATTAAAGATCTATATAATCACTAATAAAATTATAATAAACATAATCTATTTCTACCATAAAAATCCAAGTATCCAATTCCAAAACTATTTACCAGTGGGATGATAGTGTTTACCATGGCCTCAGTCTGATTTTGTAGATCTAGTAAGACAATGGAGACATAGCTGAATTATTAAGATTGTGCACACAACATTTGTTTCTCTTTAGGAAGCATGAGTCTTTTAATCTGATTATTTCTGTGTATGAGAAAGTGTTCCATTATACTTTACCTCAAGGCTCCTTGTGAGTACTGCATTAGCGAAGTGAAACCAAATGGTGTATGTCTCTTAGAAATAAAGTTTTTTTTTAAAATCCAATTACACTTGTTTGAAAGCAGTTGTTCTCAATCGTCCTAATGCTTGTGACGCTTTAATACAGCTCCTCATATTGTAATGACCCCTCAACATAAAATTATTTCATTGTTACTTCATACCTGTAATTTTGCTGCTGTTATGAATCATAATGTAAATATCTGATATGCAACAACAAAAGCCACAGGTTGAGAAAGTGATTTAAAGCCTTAACAGGTTTGTTTAGAATTTTTCCCAAGTGAAAAAGATTGCCTAGGACTGTTGGGATACAGTGCCCAGCTGTGTGGCAGTCCAAATGGTCCCAGGGAGTAGCAATCTCAAGAACCTTGGAACTGTTTCAGCTCCATGGGGTGGAGAAAAGAAGAAACAAAAGCAGTGGGGAGAAGATTATGTAAACAAATGAACACTGGCAGAGCAGAGAAGACTGTGTATTGTCAATGGCTATGGGAACCCTGAGCAAAGAAGTAGGTGGTACCATCTTCACCCTCTGTTTCTAGGCCCAACGCATTTCTGCAGCTGCCACTATCTGGCTTTTCTTGCTCCAGAGGTAAAGTGTTTCTCCAGAGGTAAAATGGTTGGTGGTCATCATATTTGCTGAAATGATTGGGCCAATTGATTTAGAAATTATTTCCTTAGATTGTCATTTGTGATCCATTGATTCATAATGAATGCCAACTGTGTCCTCCATCAAGTTTGTTGAAATTGTTGTGCAAGTTGATACAGAAATTTACTTCCTTAGATTGGATTTTGAGATTCATTGGTTCATAGTGAAAGCCAAGTGTGTCTCTTCTGACCCCCCCACATACACTCACATTATACTTAATGTTCTCTTAACTGCAAATATTATATTTTCAATGGATTATGCATCTAATGAATTCTCTGATGAGATTGCTTATATTCTCCCATACAAACTGATAAACATACACATATTCTAAAATCACAAGTTTATTTTCTGTTTAATGATAAAATTTCAGTTAACAAGCACAATGACACAATGAGGATTTAATTTTTAATTCAATTCAACCACTAATTGAATGTCATCAATAAAATTGAAGTTTTATCACAAACTACATCTACATTGAGAAAATACAGCAAAAATCTATGTATTTTAATATAGCATCACAAAAGAAATTGTTAAATCTGTCATATTAAATTCTCATGGTTTTCAAATTTTATGACATTAATATTCAAAAAGACTCTCTAAAAACAGATTTCAAATAAAAATTTTAAGAAACCTTTAAGCTTTCGTACTTCAGTTGTGCTTAGTGCTTTAAGTTGCCATATTCATTTAATAATGTTAGTATGTTAGTGTTCTAACTACACTCTACAGAACCTGGCTAATATAGCTTGAGGGCTGTGTGGATATATATATTAGGAGATAATTCTGTAGAGGAATATGAAACAGTAAAGTCATTCTCTTCTTAGCTTCATATTGTTGACATAGACAGAGTTGCTCTTTGGTGTCAAAATGCTTTGTGCTAAGCCATCATAAATGAAAATTGAACAATATATCTAATATCTAGCCATAAAATTAATGTTGGTATATCTTTAATATTAATGACGTAGGTAATGAAACATGAAGCCATGGAATTGGTTTCACAAACTCATTTGTGCTCCTTGGTGGGTACATAATAAAGATCCACAAGACTGCTAACTTTCCAATGTATCTCCCTGACCACTTCCAAAGAGAAAGAGCCATTTAAGCAGTGAACTGGCCATGGGTTGGTTCTTTGTAATCATAGAATACTCTTCATTGGCTGTATCAAGATTCATCAAGCTTGCTCTCAACTTCTTTGATGTCCTTAAGCTAAACACCACAGCCAGATATGGGGATGAGGCAATGATGCAGCAATGATGATTAACAGTACCATTACCTAAGGTCTTTGTTAGTTCTGCCTGTGAAGGGGCACCTTTTTCTATAAGTGTGGTATAAAGACTGGATTCAGATTAATTAGCACCATTGGTCACTGCGTCGATGGTTTTTATTGCATCCTTATTATTATGTTCAGGCACCATAGATGTTTTGACACGTTTGTTACTGGGACCTGTTTCATCACCACTGTGTGGGGATGCATTACTGCAGAGTGAACTGTCATGGTTACCTTCCCATCCACTACTATTTTCAATCTGTTGCTCTTCTTCTTGCTAGGTGTCTCTCTCTTGTCCCTCTTCAATGCTGAGATTGAGTGCATGCTCAGTTTTATAATTCTTCCTGACTAATGCACCCTCTTCTGAAGCTTCCTCCTCATTACAACCAGGATACATTTTGCTGATGAGTGCATCGAATTGGGGGTCCGGATCTAGTGACCGTTTGGAAATTACTTTTCTCCTGCAGATAGGACATTCTTTTTTGCCACGTCTAAGGGCTGTGATGATGCAATCTTTACAAAACCGATGGAAACAGGTCTTTGTAATCCTTGTGTTCTTCAATATATCCAAACAAATTGGACACTTGAACTCATTCCACTCATTTCTACTTGAAGCCACATTTTCCAAGTCAGTTGTCCTTGTCTCTTGAGATGTTCCTTGTAATTCATGTAAACTCTGCTCTGATGTTTCACTTTCTGGTTGCATTTCATTTATCTGAACTGCCTGAGACATGGTGGTTTCTGATGCCACCTAGGTCTTCTCTGGTCTTAGATTGAGCTGGACTTGGGATTTTGCATCCTTGAACTCCAGTTGCTTTGTCTAATACTCAGCATCTGCTTACTCAACTAAACTGGAACATTCAAAAGTATGTATATAAAAGCCTACAAAAATTGAAAATAAAGAAAATATGTTAGCTGGATAAGGTAAATAATCAGAGTGATACAATCTGATGCTTCTATAGTATATAGATGAAAGATCATGGAAAATTCATCCAAAAAGACATATATTGGAAAACTAGATTTACTCAAGGAAAAAATTTGAGAAACATTGCAACAAAGAAAAAGAAAAATAATCATTATATTAAAAAGGGAAATTCTAACTTGACTAATTTTAAAAAAGAATCTTCAACACCAACTAGAAAAGCAATGACATCAAGATATGCCAATGCATAAAGGAAAATCTTACAGAGTTCCACTCCCAGACAAAGAACTACAGGCAACTAATGAATACTGAGACAGGGAGAATTAGCATCTACAATGGATTGCTCCCTTGCTTGGTTAGCCAATACAAAGTGGTAAGCCTTGAAATCACATACAATCAAAAAACAGCAATGTACTCAGCAGGTCATGTTTATATAATTATGCTTCTCTGTGTAATAATAATACTCAAAATTTAAAAAGACCATTAATTTTAGAGAGTAGGAGGGTGTAGGAGGAGTAAAGCGAGGAAAAAGGAAGGAAGAAAGTGATGCAATTGTATTTTATTTAAAATTTTAAGTAAGAAAAATAAATAAACTACAAACTAAAAATAAAACTTTTATACACTGCAAAGACAACTAAGACATTTTAAATCTGTCATTTCACAAGTATACTCACTTTTTCTCATTTGTAAGGTCTATATTTTAGTGTAGAAACAGAAACACTTGTATACTGGTATGACATAAAAGCCTAAGTTTGCTTTTCTGGGAGATGGAAATGGGAGTGTGTAGGAGTAAAAGGGGGGATGTAACTTGAACTTTAAAAGGTCTTTTTAATAAAAAAACTTAGGGCCAGATATTGGGGTAAATTCTGAAAGGTTAGAGAAACAGAACAAGCCACAGCCAACCTCACCTTGCCAACTCCTCAGCTGATCTTGTTTCCTCAGATTGCAGTCCTCACCTGAATGAATCTCAGCTGAACTGCTGCTCAAATCCTGAAAGCTTAAGAGGCCTCTAGTTTCTGGTTCTCACACCTTATATACATTTCTGCTTCCTGCCATTACTTCCTGAGATTAAAGGCATGTATCTTTCCCAAGCAAGACATAGATCTCAAGTCCTGGGATTAAAGGTGTGTACCACCATGCCTGGTTCTATTTCCAGGGTGGCCTTGTACTCACAGAGATCTGGATGGATCTCTGCCTCCCGAATGCTAGGATTAAAGGCATGTGCACCATCATTTTCTGGCCTCTATGTCTATCTAGTGGCTGTTCTGTTCTCTGACCCAAGATAAGTTTTATTAGAGTACACAATATTTTGGGGGACACAATATAATCACCACATTTCCCCTTTTTTGTCTAAAATAACAAAAGAAGGTTATAACTAATACAAGTAAAACTATATCCAATAAATATATACAATATATACAGTCAAGAATCACATTAACATTATCTAGTCCATTATCATTTGACAGATTCAGACAAACTCCATTATATATATATTAAAATGTCCAGTCCATTAACATTTGAGAAATTCAAACAAAAAATTTCATTATTTATCCTGTTTAGTTGAGTCTAATCCAAAATTTGTATACAATACACAAAAATCCAATCCAGTGTAAAATATTTAAAACTAGTAGTTCCTTTTTTAAAGTAGATTCAATGATATACCTTTTTATCTTGTCATATCTCTATCCTCTCTCTTTTTCAGGATAGATTCAATGATCTACCCTTTATTCATCATTTCTATATCTGTTTTTTTTTCTTTGAGAGTAGATTCAATGATCTACCCTTTTCTATATCCTCATTTTCCTTCTTTTTTTCTAACAATAACCCTGAATCTAATCTCCTTTGTTTAGCATTTTTTTGACTGTTAACACTTAACAACTTTTAACCAACCATTGTAAACAATGACAATATTCAAAACTTAAATGACCAGAAAATGGGAATGTGGGCGTTGTGTTCTTAAAATTACTTCTTGCTGTCTGGGGGCAAAGGTACTTTTAGGGAATCCTGAAAAGAAAATTTTTTGGTTAATTGTCAAGTCCTGAGAGAGTTATCTATATCATTTATCCGGTTTCTGCAAAATGGGAAAGTGCAGGGCTTGTCCAAGTCCTTGTTCCAGTAGTCTGTCAGGCTGCATCATCTCAGCTAGCCATCTCGAAATTGTCCTGAGCAGTTTGTAGTCCAAATCCGATCTTTGGGTTGTGTTAATCAGCTTAATAGCTTTATCATAGTCCATGTGGAATCATTGTTGTGGGATCCCATCATCTTTTTGGAGGCGTGAAAGTCACTGTTAGTCATGATTATGGTTCCTTGCAATTATTTTTTTTTTTTGTTGTGTGTCTGTGTGTATATGTGTGTGTCATCTGTGGTTTGGAGCAATTACAGTCTGATAAATATCTGCCTCTCAGAACCATGAATGTTCTTCCCTGGAAGAGAATATCTTCACAACAACTTCTTCTCCCCACCACTTGCCTCGCCAAACTTCTCCAAACTGACCTTTGCTGATGCTTTCTTTTAACACGATGGTCCTGACAATTGTTCTCTGAACAAGCAGCAGTAAATCTTTCATCCCAGGATATAGGGGGAAATTATTAAGGCAACTCCATGTAGTTAACAAAAACAGAAGGTTTATTTAGGGCAACTTACAGCAAGTAAAGGGGTTGGTCACAGGGTCCAGGAGAGGTGAGGTGCAGTCCAGTGATGTTCTCTGGAGAACTCTGCTCAGTCCACCATCCAGTGTCCAGGATCCAGTAACCAAGAGGGCCGGCACTGACAGATTTCAGGTCTTCAAGGCTCCGGTCTCAGCCTGCCCCAGGGGGAGGTCCTAGTAGGCGTGGCAGTTACCAGAAGCCTCAGTAGGGGTTGTGCTTCCAGGTCAAAGCTGGAACTGCTGCCCACTACACCAGGTAGCAGCATAAGCGCCGCCACCAACATGATGAGAAGCAGCCAGCAACGTGGAGCAGAAGTTGCCGCCTCCATGGTCCTACTGCCACAGTTTGTGGCCTGACCCAGCCAAAGCTTCTCCTCAGCAAGTCTCCTAGGCTGGCCTCAAACTCGGGATCTTCCTGCTTCTCGCTCCTTCAGCAAATTCTACCAGCGTGCTCAGCCTGAGCTGGGGACTGTAAGGACACAGGCAAGTGGCTTATTCATGAATTCGTTCAACAATCGCTGGGAGCCAGATGTAAGATGAATCTTAAACTGTCTTATTAATTGAAAACACCAGGGCACCAGATGTAATGCCGATTTTAAATGTGGATTAAGGAGAATAATATGGTCAGAGTAAATGATATACTTAAAAATCTTTATTAAAGCCATTACTATGTACACATAATACAGATCAATAAAAAAGAAAGCCTAAAACATACTTGGAGAAAGGCAGAACCACTACTCATTGCTGTTAGCTGTACATGGTCACTGTAACTAATGATCACTGTAACTAATTACTAAATTCAGAACAAAAGTTATAAAACTGAGCTAATTCATTTTTGCAGTTGCTTTCATACCATCCAGAAGAGACTTCTGTGAAGATTATTCTCATTAGTCATTCTTCATTTAGTAGACGACCAATCATTTATAAGGCTGTGGCTCATAGGGAAAGGAATAGCCTAGGAGGCATGATTCCATGTATTTTATCCCTAGCATCACTCACACACAGAAACATCATTATGATATAGGCCGTATAAACTCATAACATAGTATATTTATTCCTTGAAAATTAAAAAAAATCTATTAAATTAATAGTCACAAAAAAGTATGTTAGAGAGGAAGGAAAGGGGGTACTAGAAGTGGTCACTTTTCTAAAAAGTTATATGCCACAAATAATAAATATTTTCCTATTCTAAAAGTACTGCCTCTAAGTGCATTATCAAAAGCTTTAGCAGTGAAGAAAGATATTCAATACTGTAAAGTGTTTTCATGATTGAGCCATTCTATAAAAGGTGATCTACATATCTCAACATATTTTGAGCAAACCAATAGAAAAAGGCAATGTCTGGGAAGATGTTAGGTATCTATTCAATCTTATGTTTTCTGTTGGTGTGGTTTATAATATCTGTTAAATGTTAAATTTCTGAAAGCACAAACTTATCTTATAAGGCATCAGAATATTTTGTGATGACAACTTGATAGAGCCAGATGACTTGCCATGAAAAGAATTGCAAAGATGAAAATGATAATGTGAATCCCCATTATTTCAAGCAGAGAATGATTTTTTTTGCATTTAAATGCAGTGTACTTGCCATTCAAATGCAAAATCTGAAAAGTACTAAGATGTAGCTTACCTCTACCAGAGTTTAGAGTCAATAAAAGGCCGATTTTTCAAGTGACTTTCCACTTGTATATTAAGACAGCCCCAATGTGTTCAAAACAATTGAGATGTTTTAATCTTCAGGATTTGTAGATATTCTCATGAGGTAAACAAAAGTTACAAGATGATGTAAACTTTCAAGGAGAAAGTACTGTGTACTATTAGGGATGGTTCTAGGTGAAATCAGTTTACAGTTTAAAGAACTTAAAGGGGCAATGTACTTCCATATTCATGTCACTTTAAAAAATATTAACATTGAGAACTCAGCTGTTAGAGAGCTCTAAAAGCAAATGTTCCTTGCTCCCTGGTTCACTCTACAAAGTCAGAACAATTGTGACTTTTGAGCCCTGGCCTTTAAATATCTTTTCCTTGAGGGTGAAACCTGAATCAGGACTGTGCAATGTTCTGAATGTTGAAAGTCTGCTTTGAGCCTTACACTGGAGAGGACAGTGTAGGGACAGGCAAATTCAAAGGTCTGCACAGAGTCAAGCCTGATACAAGGTAGGTGCATAGAAAATACTTAAACAAGGAAATTGCATTAGTATCTTGATGGCTTTGTCTGCTGATAATACAAATGCCCCCTTATACATATTCGAGTTTGTAGATAACTTGTTTCTGTTATACTAGCAATTAAGGTGTCGGGGCATTTTCCAACGTGTGCATAATAGCAAAAGGAGGGTCTAAAGTCTCAAAATGGCCCCAGACACATTGTATCATATACAGTGTGGTTTTGAGTGCCACCTTGGGGGCCTTTCTAGAGAATTACTGAAATGCAAGCAGACAAATGACATCTGGCCCAACAATGTTTGGGAAGGAAAAGGAGTCATGTTATTTCATAAATACACCACCTAGCTCACAAATATTGACTAAGCCTATAAAACCCACAGTGAAGGACCCATTGTGCTGCTAATTACTCCTTCAGTCAGGACATTCCATTCCTCCTTTTCATTGCATGATTTGCTCTCCTTGTTAAGTAAACTACTTTAACTATCTCAGAACTGAGTAAATCGCTTCAAGAACTCAAGAGTGAAGGAGAAACTGGTAACCTAGTTTTTTGCCATGTTTCGTGAACAGGTATGAGCAAATCAGAGATCTCTGAATCTCTCCAAATGGCAAATGACTTTTGCTTAAATCTAAGGTGTGTACTATCTACTGTAACTTGCCTTCACATTCTTTTTCTATCAAATTTTCCAGACATGAGCCTCTTCTGAGTGGAGAGCCTTAAGAGGAACTCTTTAGGTGACAGACAGCAAAGTCAGTTTCTGTCTTCTTGCCACACTGGCTTCTTGATTGCTCACCCTTAATCTTTTGACTTGTGTTACTCTGGTTTCTAACCCCCTTTTTCCTCAATAAGGACCCATATACTATTAATGAGTACTTTAAGTGCTAAAGATAGAGAAACCATCAAAGATATCCATACCCTTTTCCTGGGTTTGATGGAGCTATAAAAGCTTTCCCAAAAAGACTGTACCATATATCACTGATCATCAGATGCCCCAAGGCAGTCTGTTGCTACTGATAAAGTCAGAAGAGACACCACAGACCAGGTAGAGATGAATCAAGTCTGGAGTCAAACCAGAGGAGTTAATCTCATTAATCAATATGTCTTTAGTTCTCAAACACATTACACTGACCACTTTCTTTCCAAGCACTACCTTGGAACCTCTAGAGGCAACTTCTACTCAGTCTCTCCCTGCTCCCTTAAACTGCCTTCACCTTTAATCCCTCTTTAATCTCTACTGCCACCTGGCTTGTTTACCTCTCTTCTTTCTCTGACTGTTGGTGCAGATGTGAGCATGGCTAGATGTTCAGCTATCATGTCAATACCTCTTTTAAAACTGAATGTTGTTTGCTATGTGAAGAACCTAAATAGGTGAGATAAAAGTCTTTCCTAGACAAAGTAGTAACAGTCAGACTTACCCATCTTCATGCTTAGTTCCAACCCTTTTGCACTGCTGTGTTCTGTCATCCAAATTAAGGGACACTTTACCCAAGAGATGTAGGAAAGAAGGAGCAGATGAGCGAAACATTGGGAAAAAAATGACAATTGCTAAGGACTTCTCAGTGTATCTTTTTGTTTCTATCTGAAGACCTTGAAAGATAAGATACTGCTGAGTTTAATCAAAAGGACGATTGCCCAGTTGCCAGGGAAGCTAAATGTGATACCATTCTCCCTCACTCTTTGATTCTGCTTTATGGTAACTAACAAATGAGGCATATATTATGGACCTTGGGGCTTATTCCTGTATTATTGAGATCAGGACCCAAGAGTGTGCATCTATTACAACCCACCCCACCCTCATGGCATGAAAAATCACTCCGCACATCTCCCTGCATTTTCCTGGTAATTTGTGGTAATTCTGGTGATTCCAGTCCCAGATGGAAAGACTTTTCTCAATTCATTTTGCCTTCTGTAATGCAATATTTGGTCAATTAGACATTCAAGGTATAGAAAGTCAATTTCCATATATATCCCACCCATCAGATCTAGCAAGATGCATTTTTTTCTGAAAGTTTTACTCTTTAAGGTACAGAAGTGAGTCAGAAAGAGAGACAACAGATCACTGACAGAAACTTGAACAAGCATCTCCACCCTAGTGTCTAGGAAAGGAAGCACCCTAGAACACTTCTTAATTGGCTTCAGTGAAATCAGGCATGCCTATCTCCCAGGGTATACTTACCTCTCTTTCAATGTAGAAAATCAAATGTTCTTCTCTATCACAGACTTTCATTGGGATACACTCTAAAGAATAAGGGACAATTTGACCCTAAAATCCTTTATAGAAGAAAATTAATTTACTATTATAACATGACTTTGCAAAAACAAAAAATCTCTTGAGATTGTCTCAGGAGTCTGATACATGTCCTTTTCTTATCTTCAGATTAATGACTCCTTGTACACATTGTACTTGACAGCCTGCCTAGAGCAGTGAGAGCATGCTTTCAGCAGTCCTTTAAACTCTCACTTTCCCTTGTTATTCTATCTTTCCACAAGTGCCATTCTGTAGTGAATCTCTTGGTCCAGAGATCTCCACCAGTGATTTTGTATTCCATTAGTTAGTGAGTCTTTTCCTCACAAAATCATGACTGGTCACTCACATAATTTGACCTTGTACTGTTTCAGCATTGTTCCAGTAGTCTTGCATGGAGAGCTCTTTTTACTAGGATGGATATCCATCTAAAGGTGGTGGTCCCTTCATGACAAACAGAAGCTCCATTTGTATTGGTCTCTAATGATAGCTACTGAATTGACAGTATTCATCAGTAATTGGACTCATAACTGATCTGGCTCAGCCTTGGAGTTATAATCTGAGAAACTTGTTGAAAGATGGGGAGATTACTCAGTGTTAAAGCACTTGTCATTGTAAATGTGAGGGAATGATTTCAGATCCCCAGAACTCACACAAATGCTATCTGGAAATAGTGACCAACCTATAATTACAGTTTCTGAATAGGGAGACAGGGACTCCTCAGACCAAGCTGGTTAGCAAGAGTAGCTGTATCAGCAAGTTCTGCATTTGATTAAGAGACCTTGCTTCAATGAATAAGATGGGAGAGTTATTGCAGATGATTTTCAGCCTTGGAACTCCACTCATACACATGCAAAGTATGCATATAAACTCACGTGCCACAAATATATACAACCATGCATAATTTGGCAAAATAAAGAGTTACAAAAATCTAGTTGAAAGTTGATATTCAGACTCTCAACAACAACAGCAAAAAGACCTTGTTTTAATTTGCAATGATACTTGGATATTACAGGCACTTCTGGTTACGGAATTCTGGCCTTTCTTCACATTTTCATCTATAAGAGCATTCTACAATTTGTTCTGTTCTTTTACCACCATTGTATGTGCTCAGAGGATCCCCATATATGCACGTTTATGTTCCTATCTCAATACTCAAATCTATCAGAATCTGACATTTGTCTTTGGGCATAATTAAGGTCCATAGAAGTACAGGACATTCTGGAGAACTCTTTTTTGTCCCATCTGGCATTACTTACCTGTCAAAGGTGAGAGTGCTAGAAGACAACAAACAATGGGAAAACACTATGGCTAGTGAGCCACTTCCTAGAGTAGATACTGGGATCAAGAAAATGATCCTGATTTGTTCATGCCATTTAGCTCTCTGGAAAGTATTGTAAAAAGAACAGATTCTTTGAGTCTAGCTTGCCAGAATTGAACAACTGAGTTTCTTTCTTTCTTCTTCCCTCCCTCCTCCTTCCCTCTGTCTATCTGTGTTTTCTCATGCCTTGTTCCTCTGAGAAAATGTGGACACTTGTGAGCTTACCCTATTTTTCATGAGAGCAAAAGCCTTTTGTATCCTAAAGTGAAAATTCAGTATTCACATGAGTACTTTCTCTTCGTAATATCTTAACTTTCTGTTTTGCCTTTCAAGGTCATTACAAGTCTTCATATCTTAGCCAGCTCCTGGGGATTTAATGTTCTAAAATTTTAAAGTCCATTTAAGACTAAAAATAATGTAAAATTCCCTTTGAAAATTACATGACAAAGTATAAGATGAGCAGCAAACAAGAAACTTAAGATTTAAAAATGTGTAAACAGAGAATGCTAATTTGTTATAATTTGCAATAAGAACTGTAGTAGAAAGTTTGTCCAGTCTGGCCCGGCTCCCACAGCTGCTTTGACCCCAGTAAGCACACAGAGGCTCATATCATATTTCAAACCATGGCCGTGGCAGGCTTCTAGCTAGCTAGCTCCTACATCTTAAATTAACCCCTTTTTATAATCTATGTCACCACGTGTCCCATGTGGCTTTACCTGTGGGCCGTTACATGCTATTCTCTAGATGGCAAAATGGCGTCTCCCACTCTGCTTTACGTTTCTCCTTTGAATCTCCCGCCTAACCTTATTCTGCCTCACCATTGACCAAACAGCTTTATTTATCAACCAATCAGAGCAACACATTTTCAGAAAGACATTCTCATTATCTGCCCTTTTCTTTCTATTTAAAAGAAGGTTTTAACTTTAACATAGTAAAATTACATAAAACAAAATAATTATCTAGCAAGAACTACAATTACGATATCTATTTGTATCTGGCAAAAATAAAGCAACTCTTAGAAGCAGTCGGTGCATGCCTCCATCAAAGCAGTGTGTAGCTCAGAAACCTCATTTTTTTTTAACTAGGAAAAGTCAAATCATTCAGGTCTGGGCAAGGATGACAGCTAGAGTAGAGGCCTAGAGCCCCTCTCAGTGCCTCCGCAGTTGTCGGGGTTAAGCTTTGGGCTCTGGCAGAAACTCAGGCCAGAACGGGAGCCCGAGTGGGCTTGGGGAGAGGGAGACTCACTAATAGCATTTTTTGCCAGTCTGGGCGCTAAGCCTGCCTGGAGGCTAAGCCTGCGTGGATGAAGCAGGAACCTGTTTTTGGCTCCGTTTTTAGGTGGAAACTTTTGCCACCACGTATGGCATGTAACGGCACACAGGTAAAGCCACGTGGGACACGTGGCTACATAGATCATAAAAAGGGGTTAATTTAAGATGTAGGAGCTAGCTAGCTAGAAGCCTGCCATGGCTATGGTTTGAAAAATGATATGAGCCTCTGTGTGCTTACTGGAGTCAAAGTGGCCGTGGGAGCCAGGCCGGACTGGACAAACTTTCTACTACAAAGAACTCTTAATAAGTTGATAAATTTGTTTTCTTGCTCTGTTACATAATATAAAAGAAAGAAATGAAGTAAAATGTAGTTGATAAGTGGAAGAAAGGAAATATAAAGATAAAACTCTATAATGAAGAAAGTTAAAAAGAAAAGAGAATACATTTTGAATAAATAATAAATTTTGCATCAGCCAAACTAGTGGAGATGCATGAACTGTTGACCAATAGCTGAGGAGCTCCCAGGAGCCCTCATCCAGAGACAGATGGAAACAGATGCAGAGATCCACAACCAGGTGCCAGCCAGAGCACCAGTAGTCCAGTTGTTGTGAGAGAGGAAAAATTGTATGAGCAAGGGACATGGAGATCATGACTGGAAAATGTACTGAGACGGCCAGCCAAACTAGTATTGGTCCATGAACTGTGGACCAATAGCAGCGGAGCCCCCATGGTGCTAGACTGGGCCCTTTGGATATTTGAGACAGTTGTTTAGCTTGAACTGTTTAGGGGCCCCCCAGGCAATGGGATCAGGATCCATCCCTGGTGCATGAGCTGGTTTTTTTGGAGTGCAGTGCCTATGGTGGGACACCTGGTGCAGCCTTGGCACAGGGAGGAGGGTCTTGGACCTGCCTCAAGTGAAAGTACCAGCCCCTGGAGACTTTCCATGGGAGATCTTTTTTGGAGCAGGTGGGAATGGGAGGGTGGGTTGAGGGGCAAAGCTGGGGGTCAAGAAGAAGGAGTACAGGGGTTTCTATGGTTGGTATGTAAAATAAACAGAAAATCTTTTAATAAATAAATAAAAAAAATAATAAATTTTGTATGACATAATAAGTTAAATCTCTAAAATAAATTGACTAGGTTTTTCTCAAATGAAACAGAAATGATAGCAAAATCAGAAAGCATATAAAAATCACAAAATGTCACAAATGGTTTGTGAGAAATATAACATAAAGATGGTATATGTATGATGATTATATTTTTGAAAATCAATAAAGACTAATTTTAATATGCTAGAAAAAGTATCTCAGTTGGTAGAGCATTTCCCTAGCACGCCTAGGATTAACTCTAAATGTAGCTTATCCCAAGAAGAGGGCAGTCATTGGGAGAGATATTCCCTTTATTTCTAAGGATCAAGAAGATCATGGCCTATCCCTGTAGATGGTACAACTGATGAGAACATATTAGAGTCAAGGGGTTCCTCATAAGTCCCTAAGATTAACCCTCATAGAGTGCCAGAAAACATTAACAATTAAGTGAGGGCATTAATTTTCAGTCTGCCTACATGTTTTTAAATACCTATCAGAGAAGTCTAACCAAAATAAAACAACTAAAAATTTTGGGGCAAGGAAGGTCAATACAGGAAAGGAAGGGAAGCAAGATAACTAACAGTAAGTAATAAAAAAGCCTTAAAGTATTATATTATTTTATAATTACATAAAAATTACATGTAACACACAATTTTTTTTTCTGAGACAGAGTTTCTCTGTGTAACAGCCCTGGCTGTCCTGGAATTCACTTTGTCAACCAAGCTGGCCTCAAACTCACAGACATCCACCTGCCTTTTCCTCTTGAGTAGTGGGATTAAATGCATAAACTACCATGGCTATAGCATACATTCTTAAAGGAAAATATGTTACTTGACCTGAGAATGCTATTTTCAATGGCTCTATCTCCAGCATAAGAATTCTGTTTTCAAGTTGTTCATTAGGAGAATCTAAGAGACTCCTCAAATATTATAGGTTATTGTTATTGCTAGTAGGTGTCTCCCAAAGACTGACGATAAATCCATGTTCCTGAAGACACCCATGTACTTTGGATATAGGACTTAGAGGATTAGAGATGGATCTGACCTGAAAGCATCCTCTTGGAGGACCAGCTTTCCTAGAATCTGAAGATGCTACAAAAGCTGCCAAAGTAGAAAAGTAATCTATAGTTCTACCTATCTGTAATACCTGTAAACCAAAACAATGACTAGTAAGATTAAATATTCTTAAAGGTACAATAGTGGCACTCACATCTTGCCAGTAACAAACAGCTATATACTTGGACTTAATGTCTGCTCAACAAGAAGGAAATTATGCTTGGTATTGAAAACATATCCAACAATTTGAGACTAATGCAGTCATGGACTTTAGAAGAAAACCTACTACCATCACTTTATTGTACTGGCATAACCCCTACCTACATTTTAAATATTTATCCTTATAAACACTGATGAATGAAGCTCCCAAACTTACCCAAAGAAGCTTCCTTTGAAGCAGATGGAGAATATTACAGAAAATCTCAACTGGTCAAAATGCAAATAACAACTGATCACAGGGTCCCCAGTCAAAATAGATACATCTATAATATGACTCCTGCACCTAAAGTTCAGAGAACATTGCAGAAGAGAAAGAAGAAAGACTGTAAGATGCAGAGAACAAGGAAGTTTTCTGTGAGATAATTTTTCTCCTAGAAATGACAAGGAAGTTACACAGATATCTCAACACCATGGCTACCTAAATAAAATGTGAATAATTACAATACAAAAGGCATGGTAATGTGGAAGGCGAAAAATCTCATGGGGTCTCACTTTTAGAAGAAGAACTATAAGCAATTAATGAATGTTGTGAGAGGAAGACTTAATCTTCCCTAGGAATGAGCCCCACAATTGGTTACCCCACATTAAGGGGTCAGCCTTGAAATCATATGCATACAAGCAACATTAAGTGTATCAGCACATTTTATTTATAAAGTTATGAACACACACATATACACACACCCATACACATGCATACACACACAACCATAATTATAAAATAAAAGGAAGCCTCAAATTTCAGGAGTAAGGAGGAGTATGGAGATGAATGTAAAGGAAGAAATGACCCAACAAAATCAATCTCTTCAGTAAATGGCATTGGGGAAAACTAGACAAGAATAATTTAAAGATTGGCCAAAATTCTCATATTGACATGTTTAAGTCAGAGAACATGATTTTTTTTAAGAATCTACAAAGACAACTGATCATAGAGATGTTCCTAATAAATAATGCTACAAAAAAATTCTACTGGTAACTCAGCATGATTTCATCTTTAACCCTAATTTCATAAAATAAATATTACACTGTATAAATGCACATATAACCTCTCAAGACAAACTATTGGGTTACTTTAATATCACATCTTCACCAATAGACAGGTCTGAGGACCTAAAAAAACTATGGGAAAATGACAGTGATGAAAGGTATCATAGTTCAGATGGATTTGACAGACATTTCTAGAATACTTTACTTAAAAACTGCAGAATATGGGCTGGGGATATGCCTTAGTGATTAAGAAAATATACTTCTCTTAAACAAGACCTGAGCTCAGATCTCAGAACTCATGTTGAGCAGCTCACTACTACCTATAATACCAGTTCCTGGTGATCCAAATCTTGTGGACTCTGCAGGTACTTTCATTCACACACACACACACACACACACACACACACACACACACACGCAAAAACACACAATTAAAAATAAAATAAATCTTTCAGAAACACACAATATACATTCTTCTCAGCACCTCCCAAATCTTTCTCCAACATAAGTATAGGTTTTAAAAATTAATTTTATTTTATGAATATTACTGCTTTAAATGCATATATGTATGTGCACCACATGTATGTCTGACATCTGAGAAGGCTAAAAGAAGGCATCATGTGTGAGTAACGAGTCACAGATGTTTTTCTGCCATGATGTGAAAACTGGAAATTGAACCACGACCTACTGGTACAGCAGCAAAGACACTTAATTGCTGAGCTATCCCTTCTCCAAGAAAACCACATTGTAAGGCATGAAGCAAGACTTAACAAGAAAACTTGTTAAGTTATTTTAATACTTCTCTTATCAGAACCCATTAAAATTGGAAATGAAAAGAAATAGAAGCTGCAAAACATATACAAATTCGTGGTGATTGAACATCCTACAGGGTGAGGAGCTCATCACCGAAAATCAGGAATGAATCTTTAAAATTCATAGAACTGAGTAAAAAGAAAAATCATAGCATACTAGAACCTGTGAATGATTAATGAAAGCAGCTAGATGAAAGCAGTTTATGGTTATATGTACTTAATATTTAAATTCAGAGAAATCCCCACTAAATAACTTAATGGTTCACTTCATGATTATGATCGAACAATAATAGGCCAAAACAATAGAAAAAATATTTGAGATTATGGAAGAAAATACTGAAATGTAGGTTAAAGGAACACAAAGAATCAACGAACCAAAATTTTGTTCCTTGACAAAATAAACAAGAATGACAGACAGTGAACCCAAAAAAAATTAAGAGAAAGAAAACCAAAATTAATAATACTAGAAAAGAAAAAGTAAATATTGTATACATGCCAAAGAAATTCAAGTTATTAGAAATACTTTGCAAATCTGTGTTCAAATAATATAGTGAACCTAGAAGAAATGGATAAATTTTCAGGTACATATGTCCTACAAAATTAGAAGGATATAAAGAACTTAAATACATTGTGTCTTAGTTACTTTTCTATTGCTGTGATAAAACACTATAACCAAGGCAATTTATAAAAGAAAGTGTTTAATTTTAGAGTTCCTGATAGCTGAGGGAAATAATTGAGGGATCACATCTTGATCCACAACCAGGTAGCAAAGTGAGAGCACTGGGAATCTCATTTGTCTTTTGAAATCTCAAAGCTTGCCCCCATTAACACATATTCCCCAGAAAGACCACACCTCCTAACCCTCTCATACAATTTCACTAACTGTGGATTAAATATTCAAATATAAGAGCATATAGGGGGTGTTCTCATTTAAACCACCACATCCCACTGACTGGCCTCCATAGGCTCATAACTATATCATAATACAAAAATGTATTTAGTCCAATTTCTGATGTTACCATAGTCTTTTGCAGTCTTAACACAATTTACAAGAACAATGAACAAAGTATCTTCTGAGAATCAAAGCAATCTCTTAATTGTAACTTCCCATAAAAACAAAAAGCAAATTACATATATCTAACACACAGTGGCACAGAATATATGTTACCATTCTGAAAGGGAAGAATTGAGGCATGATGGGACAATACTGAACCAAGAATATTCTGTGTCTTAGAGTTCTATTGCTGCAAAGAGACACAATGGTCATGGCAATTCTTATAAAAGAAAGTATTGATTTGGGGCTTGCTTACAGTTTCAGAGGTTTATGTCCATTCTCATAATGGCAAAGAGAATGGAGGCATGCATGCAAACATGTTGCTGTAGAAAAAAATAGCTGGGAATTCCATATCTGAATCCACAGGGAGCAGAAAGAGAGACTGAGCCTGACATGAGCTTTTGAAACTTCAAAGCCTACACCCAATAACACACCTACTCCAACATGACCACACTCATATGAGTCTATTGGGCCATTCTTATTCAAACTACCATAGTCTGAAAGCTAGGAGCGCAAATTCCAACTCTTTTTTTGTTTGTTTGTTTGTTTTTTCAGGACAGGGTTTCTATATAACAGCCCTGGCTGTCCTGGAACTCTTTCTGTAGCCCAGGCTGGCCTCGAACTCACAGAGATCCACCTGCCTCTGCCTCCCGAGTGCTGGGATTAAAGGTGTGCACCATCACCGCCCGGCAAATTCCAACTTTTAAAGCTCCTTTTTTTATGTCAAAGGGCTTAGATGGCTCTGCCTTGAGTTTTGCTGATTAAAATATACTCCTCTCTTACAATGGTTCCACCACTTGCATGCAGCTCTCCCTGACAAATATTCCACAGCTCTGATATCTCAAACATCTTGAGGTCTCCAACACGATCCAAGCTTCACTTTCATAGCTTCATGCAATGGCTTCTCAGGGCCTCCATTCAGGAACTCCTCTGCCACATGCCTGTCATTACCAGATCTCCCTAACCACAGAGAATTATAAAACAACACCGTTAGTCACATAGCCTTCATGACTCTAAAGCCAGAGCCTTGTGGATCACATTGCCAAGCTTGATTACCAACTTGGAGTGAACTCTGCCCTCCTTGAATCATATTTATAACAGCTTTGACTTGTTGTATGTTTCTAGAAGCAAAAAATTTTTAGGCCTTTTTCTTTATCAAGTTCAAAACTTAGCTTGGTGGAAGTTTGCCATACATTAAATTTCCCAGTGTTCTTTCTTTTTTTTTTCTTTTTGCCCACTTGCTCTGATACTAATATAATTTATCTTAGCCACTATGGAAATAAAAATGAAAAATGAAAAATCTCTCAAAAATTGAAAATGGAGCTAATATATATATATATATATAATATATCTCATAATGTTATATATATATAAAACTATATATATATATAAAACTATATATATAAAACTATATATATATAACTATATATATATAACTATATATATATAGTTACTGTGTAGGTATCTGAAGACTCTAAATGAACATACCAAAAGTTATACTTGCACATCCATGTTTACTGTGACTCTATTTGTAGTAGACAAAATGATATAGTTAACACCAATGTCTTTAAAGACATGAATAAATAAAAAAATATGGCATATATGTACAGTGCAATTAATTCACACACAAAATAGGATATAATGTTTTCTCAAAAAATAGAAACAACTGAAGATCACCATATTAAGCCAAAGGACCAAATGCAAAAAGGCCAGTATGATATGATTTCTTATACTTGCAGATCAGATACAGAAAATCACGTGTACACACACGTGTATGTGTATAGAATCACATATATGTATATATGACATGAAAACAAGGGAGACTGAGGCCAAAAAAAAGCGTATTAGCAGAATGGAATATAAGGAGGGAGAGAAAAGAAGATATGGTGTGTGAATGTACTCAAAGTATATGACAATACTTGAAAGAAATTGTCTTGATGAAAGGTAGCACTATAAGATTTTCAGGTACATAAATTGAGTTGTAAATGATCATTCCCAATGAAGTTACCCAAATCCAGAAAGACAAACAACAGATGTCTTCTGTCAGTTTGAAAGGTTAGCAATAAATTCCAGTCAAAACCCATGCCAGGGGAAATAATTGGTCTTAAGGATGAATCTACAATTGTTTAGCTAAATGAACATGACATCAAACTACCCTCTAAATGTCCTTATACCCATTAATGAATGCTACATTTAGCTTTCATCAGAGAAACTTCTGCTTAACAGTGAACAGCAGTGAATACAAAGTCATATGACCACTCAAGGTTCTTCTTGGCAATATATATTCATTCCAATTATAAACTTAATGTAAGTTCAATTGCTTACATGGAGTTTGCATAAGAATGCAAATATCAATAGTCAACCACAAAGTTTAGGGGAAGCTCAAGCTTAGACCCTCTTTCATGGAGCTAACAGCCACTGATAGATTATGGGACATGGAGAACCACTGACATCAGTTGTGTACCTACTATTGATCAATCAAAAATGGAAACTTACAAACTCACAGTCATGAACTTCTCAGATTGAACTCATTGGATCTCAAAAAAAAAACCATATGAATATAAAAAAAGAGACTTTTAGGGAAAATAAGGAGTTGATATGGAAAGGAAGGAGACATGGGTGTAGTAGTCAAAGCATATTTTATACATGTACCAAAATGGCAAAGAACTATGGACAATTAAAGAATTGTGAGAGTGGGAGAACTAGTTTTCCTCAGGAAACATCCTCTAAGTTGATTATCTGTTAAAAAGTGTTCACCCCAGAAATCACACATACAAGTAACACAAGCAACACAAATTTGTATAATTGGGTAGTAGTTACATATGTATACATTCACACACACAAACATACACACACACACACACACACACACACACACACACATACATACATAAAGGAAAAGAAGCCATGGATATAGTAGAGAACAAGGGTATGGTAGTTTGAAGTGGGAGGAAAAGGAAAGGGAAGTAGAGAGCTGTAGAATAATCCTTGTGTACACTGTGTGAATATATGTCCCTATGATGGGTTTAATAAACAAGCTGACAGGTCAATAGTTGAACACGATAAAGTTAGGTGGGAAAGCCAAACTAAGAATGAGGAGATGAGGAAGAGCAGATTCAAAGAGTCACCAACCAGAGGGAGAATGAGTCAGACATACAAAATGGAATAGAAGTAAAAGCCACAAGCCTGGAGCAGCACATAGATTAATAGAAATGGGTTAAGTTATAAGAACTAGTTAGAAACAAGCCTGCGCTATTGACCAAGCATTTATAATTTATATTAAGTCTCCAAGTCAGTTATGTGAGAAGCAGCTACCGGTTATTTGGGAGCAGGTGGTCGGAACAGGAAAACTCACCCTACAAATGGGTGTAGATCCAGATAAGACCTAAAAAAGCTTTAAAAAGGCTCTAAACATGAGACTGCAACTGCTCCCAGAGACAGAGCCAGCCAGCACTGATTGGGACCAAAAGGTGAATCTCTATCCCTCTAGCCGAATACCCCAACCTCTCGGCTCTGGGCCCAGGACCACAGCCCTGTGCCCCCACACAACCTCTCATTGCAGTCCCAGTTTCAGGCCAGTAGGCAGGACTCCTGCAGACAGATCAGACCACCACAATCTCCAACCAAATCCTGTAACACTGAGACCCCATCTCCCCCAAACTCCACACTTTTCAGAGACTGTAATTGTTCCTTGAGTCACAGCATGCCAACGCTGATTGGGACCAAGAGGTGAGTCTCTATCTCCCTAGCCAAACACCCCAGCCTCTTGGCTCTGGGCCCAGGNCCACAGCCCTGTGCCCCCACACCACCACCCATTGCAGTCCCAGTTTCAGGCCAGTAGGCAGGACTCCTGAAGACAGCTCAGACCACCACCATCCCCTACCAAATCCTGTAAACATGAAACACCTCCTCCTGCAAACTCCACCCTCCTCAGAGACTGCAACTGCTCCCTGAGATAGAGCCAGCCAGTGCTGATTGGGATCAAGAGATTCCATCAGCACTGATTGCACCAAGAGCCCTAATTAGACCAAGAGCTCCCATTGGACCAAGAATATCAATCGGACCAAGAGAGGTCCTCTGCAGACACAGACAGTGCCTGCACCAAGTGGAGGAAGAAATTGGTAGATGAGAGTACAAAAATACAGTCAACAACATAAAGACAAATATGACCTATCAGAACCTAGTGATTCTACATCAGCAAGAACTGAACATTTCAACGCAGAAGAAACAGAAGAAATTGTTCTTAAAAATGAATTTAAGAAGATGATACAGTCCCTTCAAGAGGAAATGAAAAATTTCATTAAAGAGGAGATAAAAATTCCCTTAAAGAGGAAATGAAAATCTCCCTGAAAGAGGAAATGAAAAATTGCCTTAAAGAGGAAATGAAAAATTCCCTTAAAGGAATGGAAGTAAAATACAAACAAAAAATTGGAAAAAAATCAAAGAATGCAAAGAAAAAACGATTAAACAGATGAAGGAAACAGATCAGGATTTGAAAACAGAAATCCAGACAATAAAGAAGACTTGATCAGAGGGAATGCTGGAAATGGAAAATCTAAGTAAATGAACAGGAACTATAGATGCAAACATAAACAACAGAGTGCAAGAGATAGAACAGAGAGTCTATGACGTTGAAGACACAATAGAGAAAATAGATTCATCAGTCAAAGAAAACTCTAAAACCAAAAAAATCATAATACAAAACATCCAGGAAATTTGGGACACCAAGAAAAGACCAAACCTAAGAATAATAGGGGTAGAAGAAGGATAAGAATACCAACTCAAAGGCACAGAAAATATATTCAACAAAATCATAGAAGAAAACTTTCCCAACCTAAAAAGGAAATATCTATGAAGATACAAGAAGCTTACAGAATACCAAAGAGACTGGATCCCCAAAAAAGTCCCCTCACCACATAATAATCAAACCACTAAACATACAGAATAAAGAAAAAATATTAAGAGCAGCAAAGGAAAAAAGGCTAAGTTACATGTAAAGGCAGACCCATCAGAATAACACCTGAGTTCTCAATGGAGACTATGAAAGCTAGAAGGTCCAGGACAGATGTTATACAGACATTAAGAGACCATAGATGCCAACCCAGACTTTTATATCCATCAAAACTCTCAATCACCATAGATGGAGTAAACAAAATATTTCATGACAAAACCAGATTTAAACAATACCTATCCTCAAATCCAGCCCTAAAGAAAGCATTAGAAGGAAAAATTCAACCTAAAGAAATTAGATACACCCCTGAAAACACAGATAATAGATAATAGATAATCCCACACCAACAAATACCAAAAAAGAGAAATATACAACACTACCACCAAAAAATAACAGGAATTAACAATCACTGGTCATTAATATCCATTAATATCAATGGTCTCAATTCCCCTATAAAAAGACACAGGCTAACAGAATGGAAAAAAATAAAACAAGATCCATCCTTCTGCTGCATACAAGAAACACACCTCAACTTCAAAGACAGACACTACCTCAGAGTAAAAGGCTGGGAAAACACTTACCAATCAAATGAACCTAAGAAACAAGCTGGTGTAGCTATCCTGATATCTAATAAAATAGACATCAAACTAAAATAAATCGAAAGAGATCGGTAAGGACATTACATATTTAACAAAGGGAAAATCCACCAGATGAAATTTCAATTCTGAACATTTGCATGCCAAATACAAAGGCAACAACATTTGTAAAACAAACATTACTAAAGCTTAACTCTCATATCAAACCCCAGGATTTCAGCACCCAACTCTCACCACTGGATAGATCATTCAGACTGAAACTTAACAAAGAAATAAAGGACCTAAGAGAAGTCATGATTCAAATGGACTTAATAGATATCAACAGAACATTCCAATATAAACCAAAATAATATACCTTCTTCTCAGCACCCCATGGGACTTTCTCTAAAATTGACCACATGCTCGATCACAAAGCAAATCTCAATAGATATGAAAAAATTGGGATAGCCTCCGGTATTTAATCAGACTACCATGGCTTAAAGTTAGATTTTAACGACAGCAAAAATTACAGAAAGCCTACAATTTCATGGAAATTGAATAATGCCCAAATGAATCACCAATGGGTCAAGGAAGAAATAAAGGAAAAAATCAAAGATTTCCTAGAATTCAATGAAAATGAAAGTACAACATACCCAAACTTATATGACACAACGAAAGCAGTGCTAAGAGAAAAATTCATAGCACTAAATGTCTACATAAAGAAGATGGAAAAATCTCATATTAGTGACTTAACAGCACAAATGAAAGCTCTAAAACAAAAAGAAGCAAACTCACCCAGGAGGAAGAGATGACAGGAAATAATCAAATTGAGGGCTGAAAACAATGAAATAGAAACAAAGAGAACAATACAAAGAATCAATGAAATAAAGAGTTAGTTCTTTGAGAAAATCAACAAGATAGACAAGTGCCTTTCCCAAATAACCAAAAGGCAGATAGAGAGCATCCAAATCAACAAAATCAGAAATGAAAAGGGAGACATAACATCTGACAACAATAAAATCCAGAGAATCATCAAAAACCTATACTTCACAAAATTGGAAAATCTGAAAGAAATAGTCAGTTTTCTGTATAGGTACCACATACCAAAATCAAATCAAGACCAGATAAATTTTTAAAGTAGACCAATAATACCTAAGAATAAAGAAACAGTCATTAAAAGTCTCCAAACAAAAAAAAAGCCCGAGACTCGATAGTTTCAGCACAGAATTCTACCAGATTTTCAAAGAAGACCTAATTGTAATACTCATCAAATTGTTCCACACAATAGAAACAGAAGGAATATTCCCAAACTCTTTTTATGAGGCTACAGTTACCTTGATTCCCAAAACACACAAAGATGCAACAAAGAAAGAGTATTACAGACCAATCTCCCTCATGAACATTGATGCAAAAATACTCAATAAATTTTGGCAAACCGAATCCAAGAACACATCAAGAAAATAATCCACAATGACCAAGCAGGCTTCATCCCAGGGATGCAAGGATGGTTCAACATAAGAAAATCTGTCAATGTAAAACACCATATAAACAAAACTAAAAGGAAAAGACCACATCATCTTCTCATTAGATGCTGAAAAAGCCTTGGACAAAATCCAACACTCCTTCATGATAAAGGTTTTGGAGAGACCAGGAATCCAAGGAACATACCTAAACATAATAAAGGCAATTTACAGCAAACCAACAGCCAACATCAAATTAAATGCAGAGAAATGCAATGCGATTCTACTAAAATCAGAACAAGACAAGTCTGCCCAGTCTCCCGATATCTATTCAATATAGTTCTTGAACTTCTAGCTAAAGCAGTAAGACAACAAAAGGAGATCAAAGGGATACAAATTGGAAAGGAAGAAATCAAACTTTCACTATTTGCAGACAATATGATAGTATACATAAGTGACCCAAAAACTCTACCAGGGAACTCCTACAGCTGATGAACTCATTCAGTAATGTGGCAGGATACAAGATTAACTCAAAAAAATCAGTAGCCCTCCTTATACAAATGATAAAAAGGCTGAGAGAGAAATCAGAGAAACATCACCCTTTTCAATAACCACAAATAATATAAAGTACCTTGGGTTAGCTCTAAGCAAGTGAAGGACCTGTATGATAAGAACGTTAAGTCTCTGAAGAAAGAAATTGGAGAAGATTTTAGAAAATGGAAAGATCTCCTGTGCTCATGGATAGGTAAGATTAACATAGTAAAAATGGCAATCTTGCCAAAAGCAATCTACAGATTCAATGCAATCGCCATCAAAATCCCAACACAATTCTTCACAGAGTTGGAAAAAAATACTCAACTTCATATGGAACAACAAAAAACCCAGGATAGCTAAAAGAACCCTGTACAATAAAGCAATGTCTGGAGGCATCACGATCTCTGACTTTAAGCTCTGCTATAGAGCCATAGTAGTAAAAACAGCTTGGTACTGGCATAAAAAGAGACATGTGGACCAAGGGAATCAAAGTGAAGACCTGACATTAATCCACACACATGTGAACATCTGATTTTTGACAAAGAAGCCAAAACTGTACAATGGAAAAAAAGAAAGCATCTTCAACAAATGGTGCTGGCATGACATGTAGAAGATTCCAAATAGATTCATATCTTTCACCATGCACAAACTCAAGTCCAAGTGGATCAACATAAATCCAGCTACACTGAACTTGATAGAAGAGAAACTAGGAAATTCTCTTGAATGCATCGGCACTGGAGACCACTTCCTAAATACAACTCCAGTAGCAACAATTAATGAATAGGACCTCTTGAATCTGGGAAGCTTTTGTAAGGCAAAGGACACAGTCAACAAGACAAAACGACAGCCTACAGAATGGGAAAAGTTCTTCACCAACCCCACATCTGACAGAGGGCTGATCTCCAAAATATATAAAGAACTCAAGAAACTAGACATCAAAATATCTAACAATCCAATTAGAAAATGGGCTACAGATCTAAACAGAGAATTCTCAACAGAAGAATCTCAGATGGCTGAGAGACATTTGAGGAATTGTTCAACATCCCTAGTCATCAGGGAAATGCAAATCAAAATGACTCTGAGATACCACTTTACACCTACCAGAATGACTAATTGCAAAAACACTGAGGATAGCTTATGTTGGAGAGGATGCGGAGCAGGGGGAACACTTCTCCACTGTTGGTAGGAGTGCATTCTTGTACAGCCACTTTGGAAAACAATATGACGGTTTCTCAGAAAACTGGAAATCAATCTTACTCAAGACCTAGCTATACCACTCTTGGGCATATACCCAAGGAATGTTCAATCATACCACAGGGACACATGCTCAACTATGTTCATAGCAGCAGCATTCATAACAGCCAAAACCTAGAAACAACCTAGATGCCTGTCAACTGAAGAATGGATTAAGAAAATATGGTACATATACACAATGGAATACTACTCAGCAGAGAAAAACCTTGACATCATGAAATTTGCAGATGGATGGAACTAGAAAATGTCATCCTGAGTGAGGTAACCCAGACCCAGAAGGACAAACATTGTATGTACTCACTCATAAGTGAATACTAGATGTAAAGCAAAGGATAACCAGACTGCAATCCACAGCTCCACGGAGTACGCTAGGAAGGATACATAGACTGCCTAGTGTGAGAGAACTGGATGAAATCCACATGGGCAGACTGGGGGTGAGTGGGAGGAATGCAGAACAACAAGATGGAGGATGTGAGCATAGGGGAAAGGGAGGTTCGAGTTGGAACAGGGACACAGTAAGAGAGCAAGGAAAGAGATACCATGATAAGTGAAGATATCATGGGAATAGGGAGAAACAAAATGCTAGGGCATTCCCAGGAATACCCAAGGATGACCCCACCTTAGACTACTGGAAGTAATCGATAGAGAGCCTGAACTGTCATACTCCAGTGAGTATTCACATGGATGAATAACCTATCTGTCAACACAGAGCCTTGATCCAGAGACTCATGGAGGCAGATGTGGAGATCCACAGCCAGGCACCAGGCCGAGCTCCAGGAGTCCAGTTGATAGAAGAGAGAGGGGCTTCTGTGAGTAAGGGACAATCGGATAATGATGGGAAGGTGTACAAAGATGGCCAGCTAAACTAGTGGAGATGCATGAACTGTTGACCAATAGCTGAGGAGTCCCCAGGAGCCCTTTCCCAGACACAGATGAAAACAAATGCAGAGATTCACAACCGGGCACCAACCCCAACCCCAGGAGTCCAG
Organism: Neotoma lepida; assembly: GCA_001675575.1. Lineage (NCBI taxonomy): Eukaryota > Metazoa > Chordata > Mammalia > Rodentia > Cricetidae > Neotoma > Neotoma lepida. The sequence continues at coordinate 531,374 of LZPO01087173.1, read as the reverse complement.
TTGCTGTGAGAGAGGAAAAATTGTATGAGCAAAGGACATGGAGATTGTGATTGGAAAATGTACTGAGATGGCCAGCCAAATTAGTGGAAATGCATGAACTGTGGACCAATAGCAGTGGAGCCCCCATGGTGCTGGACTGGGCCCTCTGGATACTCGAGACATTGGTTTAGTGTGAACTGTTTAGGGGGCCCCCAGGCAATGGGATCAGGATCCATCCCTAGTGCATGACCTAGTTCTTTTTGGAGTGCAATGCCTATGGTGGAACACTTGGTGCAGCCTAGGCACAGGGAGGAATGTCTCGGACCTGCCTCAAGTGAAAGTACCAGGTCTGGAGACTTTCCATGGGAGACCTTGCCTTGGAGGAGGTGGGAATGGGGGGTTTGAGGGACAAGGCTGTGGGGAGGGAGGAGGGAGGAGAGGGGGTTCTGTAATTGATATGTAAAATAAGCAGAAAATCTTTTAAGAAAAAAAAGAAAACTAAAAAAAGGCTCTAAACAACAGAAAAATGGAACCAAATGCAGCTTCCTTGTCTCACATTCTAACACCAGCTGCAGTGCAGAGATGAATCTCCCAACAACTGCCTGTGATATGAAGCCAGTCACCAACCCCCATAAGCTAAGTCACGTGGCAGGTTCCCACAATATCTCACGTAGGCTGCAGAGGTTTCTCCCAGCTACTGACTGCAGATTTAAGCTACAAGTGCAAGCTCTGCCAGTACACTGCATGGCAGGTTTGGGCTTCTTGCTCATGCAGACATAATAGGTTATAGACATGCATTAAAGACAGATTCAAATGAAAAAAACAAAAACAAAAACAAAAACAAAAACAAACTATAAACAGGTTTCATTGTGCTTAAAAATATGTGTAGCCTTAGGACAGAAAGAAAAAGGATCAAAAACATTCCTTCTGAAAGAAATATACACAGAGAGTCTGAATTTTGTAGATGAATTCCTAAACGGCCTTATTAAATAAATAACACGGAGCCAGAAATTGGGGATAGAACTTGAGAGATCAGGGAAATAGAGATAGCCACAGCTAACCTCACCTCACCAACTCTGCAGCTTCCAAAAAGTGTGAATTCTTGATTTTCCATGCCTATATTCCTTTCTGTTCTGTCCTCTCATTGGCTCTCTCAGCCCAAATATATCACTTCTTCTCCCTGCCCAGCTCTGTCACTTCCTGTCCATCTGTACAGAACTCCAGACCTCTATAGTTAACTAGTGTTGGAATTTAAGGATGTGCCACCGTGCCTGGCTATTTTCCCAGTGTGGCTTGAACTCACAGAGATCCAGACAGATCCCTGCCTCCCAAGTGATAGGATTAAAGGTGTGTGCTACCATTGCCTGATTTCTGTTTTTACTTATAGTAGTTGGCCTTTTCCTCTGATCCTCAAAAAAAAATGTATTGGAGAACACAGATAAAATATCACCACAGGATTCTGTATGTTATTGTGTTGTATATAAATATTTTGGCTACTAAGAGACACTGGATCATAAAAGCTGCTAGATTCAACCAACCTATATATTTTTAAAATATCTTGACATCAAAATTTAAGTCAAAAGATATGTTAATTTGGGAGAGACATTATGATTTTACTTCCACAGGAAATTAGAGGCTCTGGATTCATTCTAGGTTAAGGAAAATCAGGTTTGATCGAGGAAAACCCCCTGAAAAATCTGAGTACAAACATAAAAAAAAATCTATAAAAACTATAAGACACGTGATAAATATTTTACCTGCTCAAACATAAAACAAAACATCTTTGGCTGAATTATGTACAATGGTCTTGGTTCCTCTCTAATAGCTTTTCTTTTTCACAACACAAGCTAATTCCATTTCACACTTATTCCAGCTTTATGGCTTCTAAAAGGTGAATATGCTTCTGGTAGCCACAAACTTATCCAAGAGTTAGCTTGATGAAAGCACACATTGTTTATTTGGAGGAAAATGAGTATACAGCTGTTATTATTGTATGGTAGCTATCTCCAAGTTGAACCACTAGTTCCTGGAGGGGGCACAGCTCATTATACTTAGTACATAAACAAAAGGTCAGATGGCTAGCACGACAGAGATTTGGAAGTCTCTAAAGCCCCTCCCTGGATTTATAAAAAGAATAAAATCTTTCTGAGGGAGTATACTCTGACAGTTCAGCTGTTGAGCTGCCAGCAAGCTGTGCAGAGTGCTTTAAAGTTGCAGTTTTGTGAGCTGTGACCCATATTGAGGTAGGATTTTCTTCCATTGACATAAGTGCTTTTGAGTTATTCTTTCTCCTTTTAAGTGACCTCCCTACCCATACTTCTATTGGTATCCCCAATAAAAAGCCACTGGTTCACCAAGTGGGAATTTGATACAGTAATTGATTTGTTCTAAGTTTTGTGTCTTTGGTGAATAGATATGTTTGTGTGTCTCTGCATTAGTTACTTTTCATTGCTGTGATAAAATTTCATGAGCAAAACCAAATTTTGAAAAAATACTTTACTTAGCTTATTGTCCCAGAGTGGATAAGAGTAACAGAAGAGAATATATGGCAGCAGGAATCCAGGGTAGGAAGCTCATTAATCATATTTTGTCACATGAGAAGCAAAGAAAGTATATTGGAAGTGGAGTATATTCACCAAATACTCACCTCCATTGACGTATTTTCTCCATCAAGACTCCACCTCCTAAATGCTCCATACCCTCCTCAAACAGTGCTACAAATAGAAGACCAAGTGCTCATACACATGAGCCATTGGACAATATTTCTCATTCAAACTACCAGAGTGCACATTGCATCTTCTCAAGAAAAGTCTGCCGTGCAACAGTCATCAAGACAGCTTGATCATGAAATTCTATTGACTTCCCAGGAATCACTGATTGGGAGGATGACAAGAGCTGCAGATGTTGGGGGTTAAGTATGACCCTTGTTTTATGCTTCCATCTTTATGTTCTTATTTAATTACACCTGAAACCATCTTAGCTAGGTGATCAATACTTACCTAAGTGCTTACTGTGTGCTAAATGCCAGGCCTGTTCTGGCATTTGATAGGAATGTAGCAATAAGGACAGATGACAATGTCCTGCTCCGAAGATGCCCAAGCATGGAGGGTGACAACTGAAAAGAAACAAATGAACAATTTAGATGATGATAAATTCTTTAAAGAAAACAGTTTAGAAGATCCTGATCCTGTCTATTTCCACGTGTTATGAGAGGAGATAAAATTGGTTGAAAACCTGAATCATGAATAGGAGCCAAGTTTGCACAGCTTTGAGGGAATGAATTTTCTTTTTTTTTTGTATTAAGAAATATTTTTTCATTTTACATACCAATCAAAGATCCCCCTCTTCCCTCTTCCTGCCCCTCCAGCCTTGTCTTCTCAATCCACCCCCATTCCCTCCTACAAGATGGTAAGGCCTCCCATGGAGAAGTACATTTAGTAGAGGCAAGTCCAAGCCTGTCCCCTTGCCTCAAGGTTGTGTGAGGTGTCCCATCATAGATAGTGGGCTCCCAAAAGCCTTCTAATGTACCAGGGAAAGATCCTGATCCTACTGCCAGGTGGCCCCTTAAGCAGATAAAGCTATACAACTGTCTTTTATGCAGAGGGCCTAGTCCAGTCCCATGCAGGTTCCACAGCTGTTGATCTAAAGTTCATGAGTTACCACTAGTTTGGTTCGGTTGTCTCTGTAGGTTTCCCCACCATAATCTTGATGCCCTAGCTCATAGAATCCCTCTTCTCTCTCTTCAACTGGACTCCTGGAACTCAGCCTGGTGTTTGGCTGTGGATCTCTGCATCTGCTCCCATCACTTACTGGAGAAAGGCTCTATGATGACAGGGTATTCACAGATCTGATTACTGGGTTAAGCCAATTTAGGCACCCTCTCCACTATTTCTAGTAGGCTAAGCTGGGGTCATCCTAGCACCTGGTTTCTCTCTATCCTCCTAATGTCTCCCTCTATCATGGTATCTCTTTCATTGCTCTCCCACTCCATCCCTGTCCCAGCTCAACCATCCTGTTCCCTTAAGTTCTCATCCCCCATTCTCTGCCCTCCACTGCCCACCCTTCATCCCTAGTTTACTCATGGAGATCTTATTTATTCCCCTTTCCCAGGGCAATCCATGTATTCCTCTTTGGGTCCTCCTAATAAGGAGAGGGATACATTTTCAATAGAAGCAAGAATGAGTACAAAGTCCCTGCAGTAAGAAAGAGTGTGATACATCTAAGAAACTACTTTAAGACAATGTGAGGAAAGCATTATAAAAGGGGATAGACTGAAACTAAAATAATTCAGATTCAAGATTACCTTGCCTTGTAGCAATGAAAGGTGTTTTAGTGTTTCTCTGTCTTCAGGGGGAAAACAGTGAAAGATTTTGATGTCATTTAACTTATTCTTTTAAAAAATGACAGCTGGCTTCTTTTGGAAGAGCTGCATAAGGATAAGTGCAGAAGCCTGGAAAACAGGTAAGGACTAGATAGCATTGGGAGGCAACTAGAACCAGGCTGATGCCATGAGTGAGAAGAGGAGAAATGTGAAAACAACTTGGAAGAAGGATGACTGTATATGAGAAATCTCAATGGAGGGTTTGGGGTGTATGCACAATGTTATTTTAGATGGCATTATATTTTCTGAGACAGAGATACATATATTTAGGGGAAGGAAACTCAGAGCTCAGATTTGAGCAGCTTCTACTCGAGGATTTTTTTTAGAAAATCAAGTGAGCATACATAAAAGCATGCAGTATAGAAGCCTATGTTTTTCTGGAGATCACAGCTTGAGAAGCCTTCAGCTATCGCAGAAAGTTAGTTTTCAGGAATCTCAGGCAACCTTAAGAAGATGGGTGGATAGGAAACAGAATGGGGTCCCATGTTTGCAGTTGAAGATAATAATGTGTAAGGTGAGGGAAGACAAATGCCATGTACTCTGTAATTTCCTTTTCTTCTTTATTTGCATTTCCACCTGACTGCTCCTTTCACAACAGGAGTAGCAGAGGAGAAGCACACTAGCCTGTCCATAGTTGCTAGAGCAGAGCAGATGGACAAAGAACAGAGGTTCCTCCAGGACTTTGGGAGGTGAAGGCTGCTTCTCACATATGCTGCTCAGGACAAAAGCATTCCGTTTTGCATTCTTCAGACCCATTCTAAACTGACCTCCTGAAGAATGTGAGGTTCTGCAAAGACACTTTCCACTCACACCCCATCCTGGCTGACACTTCCCTGATTCACCTCAGCCTTGCTATGTAAATATGTGTTAGGTGATATTAAACCCACTTCTTTATTCACAGGAGCAACTGAGACATTGGCCTGCCTTATATCCATACATTTGCCTGAAATGGTCTAGATTTCTTTTTTAATTTGAGAGTTTTATCTCTTTTACACCATGATTCACTTAAACATTAGAAATCTTGTTCCATATATCTTTCCTTTAAACCAAGCTCTTTAGATATGGATGGCTTATGTTCTTGATGTAGAGTAGTATTCCGCTCATAAATATATTTTGCATAGAAGGTACTTTTGTGTGCTTTTGGAGACAGAATTTAATTATGTAGCCCAGTTTTGTATCAAATTCATGAGGATAGCCCAGTCTCAGCCTCGTGACTGCTGGGATTATAGGAGTGAGCTATATGACTGATTATTTATTTTTTTTTTTTAGATTTTCAGTGAGAGACTTGGAATATTTTAACTGTCAAATTTCTTTGACGATTTTTATTCCTGTTCAATAAAAAAGCTGTTATATTTCACTGGCTTCCTTTTTGTTTACATGTGGCTGTGATATAGTCCAAAGCAGGCATCTATGGAATTACCTAATTAGACAGCTTAGACTATGAAGGTGCAATGCATGTAGGTTGAGGCCTGAAATTCTTCACGTCTACAAAGCTCAGGGTGATGTCATGCTGCTGACCTGTGCTCTTACATTTTGAGAACAAATGACTGCAGTACCCTTGTAGTCTCTCTAGCCTCACCTGTTTCACCTCACTAATGCTGTCCCAGCAATGCATCCAAAAGGCCAAATGCTATAGGTTACCACACATCATTTGGTTATGCCATTCTCTCTGTCCAGAGCAATTCCTTTGTCAGCCTGAGTGGTGCCTAGTCCTGAAGTTGAGTATGACTGTAGATGTCACTCTAACAGTTCTGCAAGCATGTTTGTGGCCTTAATACATGCAACTGAGATAATTATTTAGGCTACATGACAAAGGCAAAGCTGAGAAAGATGCATATGAGGTACAGAACACATAATAGAAAGGAAAAACTCTGTGCTCCTAGAAAAGACTATGATGAAGGATTGTGTTACTTGTGAAGCCTGTCTGTTTAGCAACTGAGTCTTTAAAGTTAGGGCAGTGCTGATGAGAAAGTCTCTTGATAACACAAGTACCACAACTGTACACATTCTCAAGATAGCCAAATATGATGTTAAATTGAACAAGGTTATTTATAAAGTGAAACATTTCCTTCAAAATGTTCTTTTTTTTTACTTTTCCATACTGTTCTCCCTTCTACCCTCACTTTCTTCCTTGTATTTCAATTTATTTTTTTGGTTCTGGCCAGGACACTCATCTCCTTACATGTGTTAGGCATGTGATAGCAGTGAGTTTAAACTTTAATCCTAAAAAGTTCTTTTTCTGTGTTGATGATAGAAGGGAGAGTTTTAAAAACCACTACCTAGATGTCTCCCTCCATCTCTTTCTTTTCTCTCACTTTTTCTATTTCTATTTATCTCTATTTTTCTTTCATTTTCTCTAAGAAAGTTGTTATAACTCCCTTAATGGCATCCTTTAATTTGCTTTTATCTTTGTAGTTTATCTGCTCACATCAGTTTGTGTCATGATAAAATTACTTCTAAATCAGCTTACAAGTCTACTATTCTTTGGCTAAGGTAAGCCTTGGTGGTTTGGGAATAATCCTTTATATGTTCTTGGCCCAGCCCCTCCTAGTCCACCAGGGAGCTGAGAATACAATTTGAAATATGTAACCTTCGACATTCATGATGTTCTGCTCAGACCAATTAAGCATATGAACTCCTTGATATAGAATAAGGTAGAAGTTCAGATTAGAGAGATAGGGAGCTAATATAAAGCACACGATGCATGAAAAATTCTAGTGTCATTGTTTTTTGCTACAGTGGAAAAACTTTCGCAGTCTTCTTAATTTAAATTAATTTTCCTTTAAAGCAACATTCCAAAACAACGGAACTTCCTCCATGCCTGCTTCCCTACTGGAACATTTCCATTTCTTTTGTCATGTTGTGGTGGTTATAGATGTTGAACAGTTGTTCTATTTAAAATAGTCCACAACCTTCATTTACTAAGTTGCAAGTTATTATTTTCTGCTTAACTAATATTCACTGCAAGCAGTAAAGTAGGAGAATTTGAGAAACAAATCAGTTTCTTCAGCACAGAAAATGAGACTATTTGCTGTATAAGAAATTAACAAGAGTGGAACTGATAAATCCTGAGAGAATAGAATTGATTTAAAGGAAGGAAACAACCTCAAGAAAGTGAGTTATAGCGTTTAGCTTTTAAAATACTGAAACGATTGTAACTGGCATTTTTACTATATCTGGAAAGTGAACAGCTCAGTGCTCCCCCTGCTGTCACAAGACTCGAATGCCTTTCTCTTCCTGCCCTCTGGTGGACACAGTGCTGAACTGAAAATTCCACAAAGACACCCTAGAAAAAGCTGAGGCAAAATCAAGAATGATATGCATTCTATGTATCTAGGAACCCCCATATGCTTTACTTATTATCTTCCTAATAATCCCGTAGAATATATATTGATATTTTCACTTGAATTAGAATGTATAGAAGTAATATATACATCAGCCCGCTCCACAGGAAAGATGCATTTTCACAGAGAAAAGTCCACTTCCAACTACCCAGTTAATCTGCAGCATCGAAAAAGGACTATGGGTTTTTATTTACCATAGTTTTTGTTTATTTTACTTAGAAATCTTTGTGTTCCACAGTTATTTATTCGATGGAAGGTATGTTACAGTGTACATGTGGAGGTTAAAGGATGGTGGGAGGTTGTTTTCTCCTTCCACCATGTGGGTTCCAGAGACTGAACTCAGATCTTCAGTATCAGTGGTAAGTGTCTTTATTCACTGATCCATTTCTTTGGACTTTTAGTTTAGTTTAGTTGTGTTTTGTTCTCAGTGGGTTTGTTCTTGGTTTTTGTTATTGTTTGATTTTTCCTGTTTAGTTCAAGCTAGTCTCCTGTAGTGCTGTCATCACAGGTATGCACCACCACAACTGGATGATTTTGTTTGCTTTATTATAATATTACCCAGCTTTTTCTCATTTCAAAAAATGAACATATTTAATACAATGTAAAGCCTCACTACCGGGATGACCTTCAATATATTGGAATGACCTTTTCAGGCATCTCCAATGTTCCTTACTTGTTGTGTATTTTGTTTCACATTACCTTGGAGTGGGATGGTGTATTCAGCTACCTTCTCACTCCATCCCCCTATCCTAAACATGATCCTTCTTTCATCACCAATGTGCTAGATATAGCAAAATAAGCCTGCTGTGTTCAATCACCATTTGCAAAGGAATGATAGTAGATGGATACATGTACCATCTTAAAATAGCACACATTGGCTATTAATTTGTGTTGTTCTGTTTGTGGGAAATTTCCTGTTGTCTGGCTCCTCTTCTCTCTGTAGCTTCTCCTCTCAGCTGGAATATCACTTCTCTCTATTTGTTCTTTGTTGTAGGTTGGTATTTTACTCTTTTGGGGGGACACACCACCCAACTCCCAAATAAATCACACACGGAGGCTTATTATTACTTGTGAATGCCCGGCCTTAGCTTGGCTTATTTTCTAGCCAGCATTCCTTAAATTTAAATTAATCCTCATCTGTATTTTGCCTCTGGGCTTTTGACTCTCTCTATTTTTTTATACCTTTACTTTCTTGCTCCATGGCTTATTGTGTAGCTGGGTGAACACTTAGCTCTTTCCTCCCAATTTTCTCCTTCTATATATTCTCTCTGACTGCCACCCTCTCTGCCTATCCTTTCTCCTGCCTTGCTATTGGCCAGTTCTTTATTAGACCATCAGGTGTTTTACACAGGCACAGTAACACAGCTTCACAGAGTTAAACAAATGCAATATAAACAAAGGTAACACACCTTAAAATATTCTACTACATTTCCCCCTTTTGGGCTAAATAAAGGTGTTAACTTTAACACAGTATAACTACATACAACAAAAGCAATTATCAAGTAGGAATTACATTTACAATATTCAGTCCATTTGTAGTTAGCATATATAAAGAAAATAATGCATTATCTATCTTATTTTAGTGAATCCAAAGTTTTACATCTAACTTACTTTCTATCATAACTAAGGAAAACTGCAACTATAAATATTTAGTCTTCAACTCCATCAAAGACCCAGAAGGATGTAATATTATCTAACAACAGAGACATTTGGCTGCTTGGACAGTCATCCAAAGGTCCTCTGCAATGTTGGGGCATGCATCTTCAGCCTAGAGTATCTAGCAGAGCATCTAGCAGACTTTTCTATGAAGCAGGAATTTTGGACTGTCCCACCTTGTTTTGGCAAAGTTCATCAGTCACTTTCTAGTGTGTCCTGCAGAATATTTGGCAGACTCATCTATGAAGCAGGAATTTTGAAGGATTGTCCTGTCTTGCTTTGGCAAAATTCAACAGTCACTTTCCTCTGTGTCCTGCATGTCCAGTCTTCATGGCACATTGTCAGCAGTCAAAGGCAAGAACAGTTTCTTTGCCTAGTGGTTAACCTTACCAAAATGAAAGCAAATTCCATAAGGAGTTTCTTCAATGTCCATCATTTTCTGTGAAGTAAATTGGTACTACCAGGAGCAAATGTGTCTCATTTTTATGAAAAGCCATAAGTTAACAAAACATTTTAAATACCATATTCTGTAGGCCTTTGAAAGGTTTGAAGATCATCTATTTATCTAAAGTATATCTCTATATGACTTGAAAAGTATATCTAACATATCTACAAATTTGATTATTATGAATGACTAACCATTAACCTATGTTTCTTGATTGTTCTATAGTTTATAATAATAGCTTTCAAAAACTAGAACTTTACATTTTTAAATGAACTGCATAGGTACAATACCTTAAACAAAAATAGAAACATACAATATGTTGTAACAAAAATAACCTTAAATTTTTATGAATATACAAAAATCATTTAAACAAGAGTAGAAACATATATACAGTGTAACAAAATTAACTTTAAATTTGCATCAATATTCTATATTCTCCAAAATGATAAAAATACGTCCATAACTCACCAAATAACCAAAAACCACCCCCCCAACTCTTGAGAATGTGGGTGTAGTTTCTCCATACTTCTTCCTGATGTCTGTGGATGAAGTATCTTTAGGGTCCCAGAGAGAAAATTTTGAGATAATGGCCAAGTCCTGGGAAGACCAGCAGTAACCTTTTCTGATAGCTATTGCCTGTCAAGTCTCAGGAGGTCTCACCTGATCAAACCTGATCCATATTAACCCTGAAGGAATCCACAGCCTCTCATCTCCTGTGGGAACAAAACTCCAAAGCATTTTTGATTTCCATTTGACAAATATATATTTTGACTTTTTAAAAGTTAAAGCATTTCTAAAACATCTGGATTGGTTCAATTTAGCAGTCCACTTCACAATCCCATGTGTCCCAGCAGCTGTATTTTGCTTCTCAACAGTCAAAAAATTCAAAATCAACACATACAGGATCCAAACTACCTGTGCATTTCCCATCTCTACGTGGCTTGTTCTTTATTCTCTCTTTAAAGATTTTATTTTAAAAACTGTCCTTTTTCATTCTATGACTATACCCTTTTTCTGTTCTTAAGCCTANGCATATTGTTAAACACACTGTAACCTGCTTAGAGATTTTTCCATCTGGACCTCCTTTACTGCATATCTCTAGTCTTTTTTGACCACATGAACAAACTTTTAAATAGCTCAGGTACACATGGATTCTCCATGTGGCTCTCTTGCCTGGCTCCACCTACTTCTCCAGTCATGAAAGCCAAGCCTAAAACCCACATCCAGGTGGGATGTAAGAGACCAAAAACTGCATTCAACCTTCCTAGAGCTCTAGAATGCCAATGCTTCACTGTGGCACACAGTTTTACTTAGTTTTTTGTTTCTATTTAACATACTAGCTGCTCAATGGCTCACTGGCTGGCAGAAATGGTCCGGCCAAAACTCTTAAAGGAGCCTTATCTCCTTTTTGTTTGTTCAGCTTTTTCAGGCTCTAGATAGATATTCGAGATCACCAAGTTGGTACACCATTTTGTTGTTTGTTTTTATTTTACTCTTTTTTGGGGGCCTGCCACCCAGCTCTCAAATAAATCACACACGGAGACTTATTAGTACTTATGAATGCCTGGCCTTAGCTTAGCTTAGTTTCTAGCTAGCTTACCTTAAATTTAAATTAACCCATCTGTCTTTTGCCTCTGGGCTTTTACCTATCTCTATTTTTGTATACCTTTACTTTCTTACTCCATGGCTTGCTGTGTAGCTGGGTGGCTGGCCCCTTGAGTCCTCCTCTTTCTCTGGCTCCTAGCTCTTAGCTCTTTCCTCCCAATTTTCTCCTTCTACATATTCTCTCTGTCTACCAGCCCCACCTATCCTTTCTCCTGCCTTGTTATTGGCCAGTTCTTTATTAGACCATCTGGTATTTTACACAGGCACAGTAACACAGCTTCACAGAGTCAAACAAATGCAACATGAACAAAACTAACACATCCTAAAATATTCTACTACAGTTCTTCTGCTCTTTTGCCAGCTTCCACCACTCACATCTCCGTTAAGGTTGAACTATTTTGCTGTCCCCCTTCCCAGCCACACACAAAATAGACTGTAGCTTTGACTTTGTCTTTACAGAAGCCCAAAACAGTGCTCTCAATTTTATCTTCATCAATACATGAAGCCAATAGAAACATTGAAATGCCATTAGGGATCAGAATCTTTGGGCATGACTCTCTTTTGTCATATACTTGCCATTACTATGATAAAGCACTCAGACAAAAGCAACTTAGTGGAGGATGGATTTATTTTAGCTCATAGTTCAAGGCACAGTTCATCGTGGCACAGAAGTAAAAGCAGCAGGAGTCTAAAGTGGTTGGTCACATAACATCCACAATCAGGAAACAGAGAAGGATCAATGGAATGATGTGAGGCCCATCATCCAGATTATTCTAGATTCTGTCAATTTGACAATTAGCACAAACACATCATGAACACTTAACTGAAATTCTCCTTCCTGTCACAGCACTAATCTGTTAATGTTAGACCATTAATCCTGGTCAGGAAACAGACCATACACTCGGACATGGAGTCTGATTAATGAGGCTTGAAGCAGGAGGACAAGCAGAGGTCACAACACAGAGTGTTGAGAAAGTGTTAGGATAGAAGGAAAACAGGAAGCAGGAAGAATATAAGAACGTATGTATTATTATCTATTTATACTTGTGTTGATCTTCAGCCCAGATCATTGACCAAACCTACTTCTGAGCAGAAGTTTGGTCAGAGATCTGAGTATAGCAGAATATTTTTAGGAGTCATTATATTTCTACATTTCTTTAGCAGAACAATAGTATTTGCTTTCCCGTAGGTCAATGTCTTTCTAGCCCCAGGTTCTTGGGCAACCAAACAGTGTCAGGCTTTGGTTCCATATGATGGAATTAGCCTTAAATCCAATCAGACAGTGGTTAATTACTTTTACAACAGTTATACTACTATTAAACAAATGTATTATGTAGGCAGGTCGCCATTGTAGATCAAAGAGTTTAAAGCATGTTTGGTGTTTACCTTTCTCCTTTGCTAGTGTACAGAGTACCTTCCAGTACTGTAAAAATTATTCAGTAGTGGTAAAGGCTCTGGTTAGGCACCAGCTCTACCTCTCCATATTCAATGAGACCTGCAGCAATAGGGCCTTACCATCCATTTTCAGAGAGCAACCAATACTCTTGAAAATATCCTGAGTTATTTGGTAGTTTCCATGAAACTCTTTGGCCAATAACTCTGTTGGGTGTAACACATTTCTGGCATTGGTTGTTTCATTTGGTGGTAAGAGAAGTATAGTTAGTTATAGCTTTCTCACTCCATTATTTGGTGATCCCATTTAGGTTTATTTCATAAGCACACACACACACACACAAATATACATATACACACACACATACATATACATACATATATATATATATATATATATATATAATATATGCTTCTACTGTAGTAGATGTCCATTTCACTCCTTAAATGGTCCCTAATGTTAGTTGTCCCTTCATGTATTCCTTCCCTTCCCTCTCTTCTCTCCCCCTCTCCATTTAACCTTCTTGTTCCAGTCTCCCCATCTCTACCCCATCTATCTATTACTATATATTCTACTTTCTCTTCCTCTGCAAATCCTTCCTTCACCCATAATCCCTTACTCTATACCTAACCTCTGTGGTTATATGGATTGTAGCATGCTTATAAAAGGCTTAAAAGCTAACATCAGCATATAAGTGAATACATACAATATTTTTCTTTTTGAATCTGTGCTACTTCACTCAGGATGATCTTTTTTTCTAGCTCCATCCACGTTCCTGAAAATTTCATGTTTTTTTAACATGGAGAAATATTCCATTATATAATTGTACCATATTTTCTTTATTCATTTTTTTGTTGACAGACATTTAATCTATTTAAGTTGTTGGCTATTATGGATAGAGATGCCGTGAACACTGATGAGTAAGTGTCTCTATAGTAAGATGTAGAGTCCTTTGGGTATATGTTCAAGAGTGGTATAGCTAGATCTTCAGGTCCAGTCTGACTCCATCTTAAGACTAAGAGCCAGCTTGTTACAAGGTCAAAATAATTTTATTCCTTTTTTTTCTGTAAAACTTGGATTTGACAAGGTCTTGACCTATTTTCTGGAATTTGACATGTTCCACATACTATACTCTTATTTTTACCCTGACAAGTTAAGATGTTCTGCCAAATAATTTTGAAACATTCAGCCAAGTTCCTTCCTATGTAACCTAAATTCGTCTGGAAATCCCTTAACCCTTGAAAACCCCCTGGCTTTACACTTTTGGGGCTTTATATAACCTCACTTTCTCCTATGGTTACTGCTATTTTCTCAAAGCCTGTTTTAGGGAGATTGTCCTGTATGACAGAAAATAAAATTTGCATAATTTGGGTAATGGTCATTACTCTTGTTTGGTGAGATTAACAGTAAATATGTCCCCAGCTTCCTGAGGAACTGCCACATTGATTTCCATAGTGTCCTTCCAAGTTTGCACCTGCCCTAGCAATGGATGAGTGTTTTACTTGCTCCACATCCTTGCCAGCATGATTCTAATTCCCTGCATTCCTATTAGCATCAGTATTGCCTATGTGTATTCAAGTCTGTGTTCACAAACATGTCCATTTTAATGAGTATGGTACTTTAACTGAGAAATGTTCTCTAAGAGACTCATGTATTTTAACATGTGGTCCCCAGTTGTTGGCACTGTTTGGGGAGGTTATAGAAATCTTAAGATATAGATCCTTGCTGGAGGAAGTAGTCACTGGAGGTGGGCTTTGAGAGTTTATAGCCTCATTCTGCTTTCAATTCATACTCTCATCTTTTTGCATGTGGTTGAAAATGTATTCTCTGTCTTTTCTGCTACTGCTTCTTGTTGCCATACCTCTCCAAACATTATGGCTTTCCCCTCTGGAACCATAAGCCAAATTAAACTTTTTTTTTTCCATAACATGCTTTTGGAACTAATACTTTACCACAGCAACAGAAAAGTAATACAGCCAGGTGGTAGTGGTGCATGCCTTTAATCCCAGCACAGAGGCAGAGGCAGGCAGATCTCTGTGAGTTCGAGGCCAGCCTGGGCTACCAAATGAGTTCCAGTAAAGGTACAAAGCTACACAGAGAAACCCTGTCTCAAAAAAACAAAAACAAAACAAACAAAAAAAAACCAAAAAAGTAATACAGAAAGTAGAAGATAATAATTTGTTTTTTTAATTTTTTTTCTCTTTAAGGTTGATATTGCTGAATATGTTACAATGTTCAGTATTTTTTTCTGTGGAAACATACCTATACAAACCTGTAGATCACTTATTTCCTTTCCTTGACAATTTCATATGTGTATATAATGTATTTTGAAAACATTCATTATTCCATTACCCCCTTTTATCCTCTCCCACCCACTCTGAAACCCTTCTTTCCAACAAACATTCCTCTTTCTTTCATGCTTTTAGCTCTCTCTTTTTGCAGTTTGTCGAGACAGGGTTTCTGTGTGCAACAGGCTTAGTTTTCCTGGAACTCGCTTTGTAAACTGGCTTGAAACTCACAGAGATCCACCTGACTCTGCCTGCCAAGTGTTGGGATTAAGTTAAGTATGGGCCACCATGTCTGGCCATCTTTCTCTTTTTAATGACAAATTGAGTTTGATTAGTTTGCTTGCATCGGCATCAGTGTGGGGTTACTTAGTAGAATATGGACAACTTATCAGTACCTATTAAAATGAAGAGAAATTACTTCCTCAGTTAGCCTTAATTGCCAATGGAGAAATTGGTAGATATTGGTAGACTCTCTTGATCTTCTTCTCCATGCATGATGGAATGTGGATAAGTGCAATATGCTGCAGGCTTTATATAGGTATATACCAGCTGCTGTGTGTTTATGAGTACAATTGTGTGTATCCAGAAGACAGCATTTCACAATACTTACTTCAATCTTACTGTTACTATATTTTTTTTAATTTCTTTTCCAAAATGTTCCTGAGCCTTGGTGGTGCTTGATGTGTGGGTATGATAAAGATGTTCCATTTAAGAATGGACATTCAGTATCTTGACCTCAGCACTTTGACCAGTTATTCATCTTGGTTAGTCACTGCTCATTGCCAAATGAAACTTTTCTGACCAAGTTTGAGAGTACCTAGTTTATGGGTGCAAATATGAATATTTAGAAAGCAATTTGACAACATGACCATTGAGCAAAATAACAATAGCAAGTTCCACCTTGGGGCCTATGACCTCCATAGTTGTCAAATTTTAATCAGGGTTATGAGATCAGGCTTGAAAACCATTAAGATGTTGATTGGTTTCCCTCTCAAAATAGTCTTGCCATTGTTGTAGCAGACACATCTTGTATAAGAGATAGGTAACATATGGAGTCCATCTCTGGTTAAGACCATTGATGAGTTTTCTCACCTAGTGGCCTGAATAGCACCTTCTAGCACTATAAAAACTAGCTCATAAGGATGTTTCTATCCCAATTCCAGTTTTAATATCTCTATGCCTTGCAAACAACATTTGTTATGTCTTTAGCAATAGGGTCTTGTGGGCATACAAGAGCAATGGGAATAGCTTTTGTTATTTTGAGCACCTCTGGGACTTCCTCAACCAGCATCTCATAATGAAATGTCCCATGTCCAGCACTTGAGTTTTCATATAATAACCTATTGTTTCTGGGAGCACCATACATGCACAGAATCTGCATTCTAACTGCTTCTTGATTTTAAATATTTTTTGTAAGTAGCTTGCAATGTTGTGAGTTTTCATATGGCTTTATGATGAATGCAGGAATGTTTAGAAAAATCTTGATTATTTCTTTAATAGTTGCTCAAAGATGATAATTAAAAATATGAAACCAAGATACCTGTTTGTATTGGATAGGCTTTGGCAAAAACATAATGAACTTATAGTTGTCCCTTTCACAATGGGAAAAATATTTCCTCCAGAGAAGAACGTCTTTTAAGGGAATCCACATACTTGGAATAGCCCTTTCCCCTCCTATTCTATAGTTCTATGAATGATAGTACCTAAAAGTTATTTGTCAACTATTCTTTGTGGAACATAGGTACTTCTAAATAACTTAAATTGAATGTGTGTGTGTGTGTGTGTGTGTGTGTGTGTGTGTGTGTGTGTGTGTTGTGCTAGCTTGAATAAACCTCAGGAAACTGCCTGCTGGTAGATGGTCTAACACTGATCTATACTTCCCCTTAGTACAAGTTTTGAGTTTAATACATGAAGGAAAAATATTGGCATATACTTTTCTTTTATGCTGCAAGAAGATCTTCAAACATGGCCTGATCACTTTCATTGATTGCTATTTTTCTAAAAAAATTAATGAATGATAATGTTTTCCGGTAGAATATGAAGCAACTTAAAAAGGCAGCCTTACTCTAAGTCACACTGACTTAAATATGAGTTTTAACATGTTCCTTATTTATCTTTTCATAGAATGAAGTTTTTCTTTTGATTTTTCCTCTGTTGGGGGTTATCCTTGGAAATTTATGTTTTCTGAAAGAATTTTACTATTTCTCTAATTTTATTTTTCATTTCTTTCTAGCTTCTTTATTTAGAATTTGAGATAGATTTTCGACTTTCTTTTTTAACTGCAGCATTTCTAACTATAAAATTCCTTTTCCATTTAATAATTATTTTTTTAAAGATTTATTTATTATGTATACAGAAGAGGACGCCAGATCTCATTACATATGGTTGTGAGCCATCATGTGGTTGCTGGGAATTGAACTCAGGACCTCTGGAAGAACAGTCAGTGTGCTCTTAACCTCTGAGCCACCTCCCCAGCCCTCCATTTAATAACTACTTTATATCCAACAAATTTTATTATTCTGTGGTTTCATTTTATTAAATATATTTTCTAATATTTACTTTTTTATTCAACCTTTGTTCTGAATTGAATTAACAAATACCCATGTATTACTATTTTCCTGATTACTTTATCATTGATTTATTGCTTATTTCATTATGAAATGAGAACTAGTTTATGCAATTATCATATTTGAAAATTTATAGAAAACTGTTTACTACTCATAACATGAATAATGTGCTAAAGACTTCATATATACTTGAGAGAAAAATAAACAATTCTTTCTACTGTTGCTTGCTAGATTGCTCTATACCTATCAATTTCTCTTTTCCCCATAGACCCCTACTAGTGTTTTAATGTTTCCTGTACTGAATACATTTCACTCAAAATTCAACATTGATTTTGTGTCTACTTGTCTCTCCTGCCAGCTACACATGCACTCCATATTCAATTGTCTTTTACAATGAAAGCTGCAAAATTTTCAAGTAATAACTTTTTGTAATATGTCTTACTATTCTGCTTTTTTTCTTTGCAAGACAGTCATTCTGCAGAATCTTTGTGCTTTGCATTATGAAAGAGTCTAACTCATTGTTATTAGTTCATAATATAGTGTATAGTATATACAAAATTTTTCCTTAAAGTTCTCATGTTCATGTGGATTTTCTTCTATTTTCCTATACCCACAATCCTGAAATTGCCATATAAATGTAATATGAGTTTTAATATTCTTTTTTAACATTTTACATTTTTAATCTTTTTTGAGTTTTAATATTTTAAATATATATTTTAGGCACATATCTGTCCTTTTTTCACTTTTGGTTATAGTATTTTATTACAACACGGGAAAGTAACTAACACATTGCATGATAATTTAAAAAACAAGAACATAGAAACGAAAAATCAATAATTCCTGTTGCATTATCCGAATCACTGCTTTGCTCGCAAAAGCAGAGATGAAACAACAGTATACAACCTGCTATTTACTCTTCTGAAACTATATCATGGTTTACTAAAGTCAAAGTTCCATGGTATAGTTACTTCTTTTGTCCTTGACATAAACTTGTACTTCATCTCCAACTGTCATCCTTCATTCTATCTGTAATACTGTCCTGACATTCTTAGCTTTGGTACACATTTGCTGTGATATTATCCATCAGTACCAAATTCAAAATAGCTTCCTCAAGTAAATTCCCACTGCATGATAAGCACTGACTTTTCTTCTACAATCAAATGAGCTTTATGGTCTTCAGTATGTCAAAGAAACTCCTCAGATTTCAGCAACATTAGCTTTCGAAGAGTTAATAGTTATCCCAAGATCTGGATAAATAATTTTTTTAATTCTGTTTCAACTGAGGATGTGTGAAATGAATGAGCAGACAAAACTGCATGGATTGCTAAGAGGAATCCTAAGTGTATTTAGTTTCTTCATCAAAAAACAGCATTTACTCTAATAGGACATATTTAATTGACATTTGAATTCATTTGAATATAGCCAAACTCTCTTAATGGTTTACCTGGGGATAGGAGTTCATATTTTTAAAAATAATGGGCCATATGAATTTACATTGATTTCTTTTCTCAAACATTATTTTTGTATTGATTCTTTGCGAATTTCACATCATGTACCCAATCACACTTATTTCCCAGTCCTTCCATGTACACTCTTACTGTGTCATCCAAAAAAAAGAAAATTAAAAAAAATTAATTGAAAAAAGCCAGAAGACATTTCACTCCATCTTTCCCACCTCTCTATCACTCTTCATTCATTTTAGTGGCATTGGGAGGGGTGGCATGTCAAAGGGCAGGCAGTCCTTTTGTCCAAACAGCTTTACTTTCAAATGTTTATTGTAATGAGATGTTCTGCTTCAAAGCCTCTGGCTTCTGTTGCACGATTGATAGTGACCCTCACAGAAACTTATTTCAGATATCCTGATAATGCCTCATGTCCTGGATATCCTGTGACTATAGTTGCACAATACCAGTCCCTTCACATGCTCCAGCAGGTCATAGATGGGGTAGGCATTGGTGTGGGTCAAATCAAAGCACTGGATATGGGCCTGGGTGGTAGCTGAGCTGGGACTGCCATACTCAAGCTAGCAGAAGAGCCAGCTCTCCCATGCCTGTAGATATGGATGGGGACAGTTTTCCTGAGTACAGGGTCAACTGTCCCTTGAGGGGTGGGGCTAGCTCTCCTTGTCCTGGCCTGGGGTAATTGGGGTCACTTCTCCTGTGAGGGGTGAGGGTAGATCTCCCAGGACCAGCAAAGCCTGGGGCCAGCTCAGCATGACACTCAGATTTCAACAGGCATGGTTTACATGGCCCTTGATGGTAACACCATTCATGGACATCAACACAGACACTGGTCTTGGCAGGCCCATGGACATAGACATGGCCATTGACAGCTCAGGCTAGACAATACCATGGCCACAGGTGTCAGCGTAGGCCACCCAGATTTGCATGGCCCTTGGATGCCAATAGGGCCACAAGTGGCAGCCCAGACCTGGTCATCTATGTGGCCTATGGTTACAACATAGGCCACAAACATCAACACAGACCCCAACTGTAGTACGACAGACCCATAGGGTCGAGGAAATTGACTCAGACCAGTTGCCAAGGCATACACATAATGTACATACTCCTTCAGAGCCAACCTGGGGTATGCCTGGGGGTCTAGCAATAGGCTCTGTCAGAGTTCCTGATCGATGTCAGAGTTCCTGATCTTGCCCAGCCAATGAGGGATGATCACACAGACTGGGTGCTGGGAAGAGGATATATAAGGCCTTTCCTGTTATTGAATAAAGGAATTCATTACTTGCTTTCAATGGATTTCCAGTGTCTGAGTTGTTGATGCCGCACCTTCTCACCACCCCCCACCCCAGGGAGCTGTTTAGAATCCAAGTTACACCCATCTGCAGTAGTACCACAAATCCAGACATGGTCCTTGGCAGTAGCCTAGGCCCCATGGTGGCAGCATAGGCTACTCAGATTAGTATGGCCTCTGTGGCAGCATGACCTTTGGGTACCAACATAGCCTCAGATGATGACTCAGATCCTGGGCATCTGCATGGCCTTAGATGGTAACAGGAGCCACAGAAATCAACACAGATCTCAGCCTTGGCAGAGCCATAGGTACAGACATGGCCTGCAGCAGTTGCTTGGGCCCATACATAACCAAGACCCCAGATGATAGCACAGGCCCCTCAGATCAGCATGGTCTCGGTGGTTACATGACCCTAGGTATATACCCTATTTTAAGAACTAAGTCTTATGTCTATCTTCTATTTTGTATTTGTTTCCTTATTGTTACTGTCTTTTTTAGCCTTTTCTTTTGGTAGAAACAATTATTGTAATAATGATGTTAATACTTTATCTGTTGAGTAAAACAACTAATTTCTAAGATAATACTTATCCCTTTGTCTATTTTATTTTTCTTTATATGATTTGTTCTGAAGTTTAATATGCTCCAAATTTGAAACACAAAGGCTTATACAAGACTTCAAGATTTTGTATTTATTATAAGAAATTAACAAATATTTACATTTATAATTACAGTTCTAGATGTCTGCCAATGTTTACCATATTCTGTGAAATGAATATGTTTTATGACCTGAATATATACCTGAATATATTAGAAATAAACTCATAGTTTAGGCTGTAATATTCACTGCATATTAGTGAATATTGAGACTAAATCATAAAATTTGAATGCATTTTGCTAAAGCCAGTCAGCATATGAAATTTCCCTCCTTATGGAAACTTAGTGGTGCAAGTGGTACTTTATGCTTACTTCAGGGACAATGAAAGGAAGTTCGTACTTCCTAGTGTCTAGACAACATTTTACAGAGAACTATAATTAAGAAATATAGATACAGGTTACTAATTAAGAAGTTGCAATTATAAGACTAAATTTTGAGTTTATGACTGTCAGGAAAGTTACTTCTGCTGCTCTCATTTCATACACAGTTTCCAAAACTATCCATTTGTAACTTAAAATTGAAAACTCATAATGAGTAATGTGTTATACACCTGGCAAAGTCCCATTTATGATAATCTGTTTTCACTAATATGTAATGTAAGTCGTTCCATGACAAAAATATATGAGCACTATCTATTGTTTGTAGTTCTTTAAAGTTATAGTGGTGAAAATTCGTACTGATTCTTTTACAAATAGATACCTGGGTTGAATAATATGTGAAATTATTTCACATTTATTTAACCATAGGGGTTTAGGATACAGTAGTTATAGAGTACTTGGCATTTGATTCCCAGTATCTCAAAAGGAAAAAAAAATGAACAATACATTGAAGTGTTCCTAACATAAGTATATAGCACTCCAAAACATGATTCTACCAGAAGAGAGATGCATTAGTTGACTTCACCTTTTGAACATTCTAGTTTATTTCTACTTGGAGCTAGATTAAACAACAATGCTGCCTCCAAAATGGTATATATCAGCAGTAACATAAGTCCAAGAGTTGAGAGTAGGAATTGTGCTATTTAACACTTAGTATGAATAAATTTTTCATTATTTGTTCATATTATGTAGATGGTAATATTATAAGGTATTGCCTGTATTTTCCTCACTATTAAAGAAAGAGTCTTTTTTAATTGGATATGCACATTTTCTCATCTTTTTTCCTACTATGTTTAGTCTTGCCAATTTTAATGTCATTTTATATTTTATAGAGTATCTTATAGTTTTGTCATTTTTGGTTATTGTTTCATTTTATCCAAAAATTATATGTTTAATTTCTCAGAAATTAGAACATGACTCTGATATATTATAAAGAATGTTGAGGGAACAAAACATAGTAATAAAAGTGATGAAATGGAGAATTTGAAATTGAGACATTCTTTTCTAACAGTGAAAAAGAGGACAGGGAGGTGAAAGGGAATAAAAGGTGAACTTGGGATTTCTAACAATGAAAAAGAGACTGGGAGGGGAGGGGAAAGAAAGGTGGGATGTGGGATGAGCAGAAGGTAGAAGTGGGGGTGCATATGACCAAGATAATGTGTGAAACTCTTTAAGAATCTTTTTTGTCAGCCAGATGGTGGTTGCATAAGTCTTTAATCCCAGCACTTGGGAAGCACAGGAAGCTGGATCTCAGAGTTCAAGGCCAGCCTGATATACAAAGTGAGCTTCAGGACAGCTGAGGCTACACAGAGATATCTTGTCTCAAAAAACAAACAAATAAACAAAAAAGACAAAAACAAAACAAAACAAAAATGCCCCTCAAAAACAAGAATCCTTTTGTCCCTCTCTTTAAAAAATATACAAAAATTAAAAACAAACACCAAAAATCAAATAGACCTAGCAAATATCTATAAAACTTTCTACCCAAATATAAAAGAATTTATTTCTTCTCAGTAGCTCATGGAACTTACTCTATAACTGACCAAATGTTTTTACACAAAACAAGTCTCAGTATATTAAGAAAATTTAAATAACATCACACACCCTATCTGATTACAATGGATTAAAGCTGGATATCAATGACAGCAATAGCAGTAAGTACAAACTCGTAGAAACTGAACTGTTGAATAAAAAATGGGTCAAGACAGACATCAAGAAGGAAATTAAAAAAAAAACTTTTAGAATTGAATGAAAATGAAAATACATGTCCACACCTATGAGATTGATAATGAAGGGAGTTCTAAGTAAGTGCCCACATTAAAAAAAATGGACAGACATCATCTCTCTCCACCTGAACACACTTTAAATCTCCAGAACTACAAGATAAAATAGCATTCAAAAGAATAGATGGCAAGAAATCATCAAACTCAGGGTTGAAATCAATGAAATGGAAACAAAGAAACAAAATAAAATAATAAGAATATAAATAATATAATATAAATAATACATGAAAAAAATAGTTTCTTTGAGAAAATCAATAACATTGAAAATATTTTAGCCAAGTGTGGCAGGGTCCTGTATTGTGCCTTTTTGGGGAGGGGGCAAGTAGGCACAGAGTCAATGACACAGACTCTGGAAGGGTGTTTAAACAACAAGTTCAGTGTATTCAGGAAGAGGCAAGCCTTATATACCTTCTACCCTACCCTGGGGGAAGGTCTGATGAATGTGCATCTGCTGATATGACATGGCTGCCTCTCATTGGTCCAGGTCATCTCAGATTACGTCTCAGATGCTGTTACTAAGGCTCTCAGGAATTATCTTATTACTGGTTTGGGCTGGCTGGCTCTCAAGCCTCTTAGGGTTGTGTCATGCTACATATACACCCCTTTTTATTACTTCATGGGTCATGCTCAATGGGAGCTAGGGTGCACTGCTCTAACCTTGTTGATCCCACCTCAGAGAGCTCAGCATGATAGACATGCCTGTCTTAGGTTGGCTTGCCAAAGAAGCTCTTACCCATATTTGACTACCAGCCCTCAAAGAGCATCAATCCTGGAGAGCTGTACAGGTAGTAAGCTTTAGGCACTAGCCTTCTATATCTCTATATCTTCTATATGTGAGCCACACATGCATTACTTCTCTAGGAGGACTTTGTTTTAGGTGTCTGAGAGCTAATAAAACTTATAGGGTTTCATTTGTGGCCACACTCTGTTGGTGAACCCCTCTGAAGCTTCTTCTTTGGCCAACATCTCTTGGTCCATTGCCGGACACACATCTCTGGAGGTTATCCATATTGGTGTGGTGGTATTCTGGGGAAAAATGCAATCATACCCTTACCCCTGGGTTAATAGGGGAGCAGGGGATTGACAGTGAAGGATGATGGGATCCTCCTAATGTACCAAGGGCAATGGTGTTTTTTGAGGCAGATAAATAAGTGTGTTGTCCAATTTGCTTTTGTTTGACAGGGTTAACATAGGGTTCTCAGCCTGTGAGCATCTTAAGAGAAACAATAATGTTGTACTGCATATTAAGACAAGCCTGAACCTCAGCCTGGTCATCATAGGTAGTGCACCAGTTAAGGAAGACTTTAGGCTCCAACATAGCCTTCATCAAATGATACCAGTCATAATATGTCTGGAAATGCATTGCCCATTGCTGTAGGACTTGCCCAAAATATGGCAAGTCAGGACCTGATTCATTAGTGGCCTTACAGACCAAAGACAGTTCTCCAAGAGGGTTAGGTATCCATGGCTTGTTGTTCTCATTGTGGCCCACATTAACTCAATATGCCATGGTGGCATGCAACACCATAGGTGGAATAAGCTGGGAGGTAGCAGCTGGCTCAGCAGGCAAATATTGAAGCAAATCAATCCATGGACACTGCAGTGGGGGAGTAGCCACTCGAGGCATGGGGGGAGCAGAGAGAGAGGCTGTCAGTGTAGGTTTGGGTGCTGCTGCAATAATTTCTTCTCTCTTTCCATTCTTTTCCTCTACTTTACACCTATTATCATTCATCTCCTTGACAGCAGAGGTGGAGTAAATACCAGTTATTGTTGGCATAAAGGTGATAGATAAGTTGATGTTACATTGTTTCTGGCAGTGCTTATTGTGGACCTTAATGACCTTCTCAGTAGAAGAGAACTTTAAGCCAGCAATTATAGCCAATAAAATGGGCATAAAGAACAATTGGAGGGTTACTCCTGAGGCCACTTCTCTTTTTCTGGCCAGGAATAGAACTCTTATCCAAAGATCAGGTTCCCACATCTTCTCTGAAGAGATCCATGGAGCAAGCACACTTAACTGCCATCTCTGCAGGCATCACAACGCACAAGCACAAGCATGTACTTGTAAGACGAATCTTAAAAAGTCTTATTAATTGAAAACCCAGAGCCAGATATTGGGGTAAATTCTGAAAGATCAGAGAGACAGAAGAAGCCATATCTAACCTCACCTCACCAATTTCTCCAATCCTGTTTCCTCAAACTGGAAGCCTCTGATCCTCATCTGAATGGATCTCAGTTGAATTTCAGCTAAAAGCCTAAAAGCTTAAAAAGCCTTTAGTTTCTGGTCCTCATGCCTTATATACCTTTCTGTTTCCTGCCATCACATTCTGAGATTAAAGGTGTGTGTCCTTCCCAAGCAAAGACATGGGATCTCAAGTGTTGGGATTAAAGGTGTATGCCATCATGCCTGACTCTGTTTCCAGTGTGGCCTTGAAGTCACAGAGATCCAGATGGATCTCTGCTTCCCACAAGATAGGATTAAAGGTGTGTGTGCCACTATTTTCTGGCCTTTATGTCTATCTAGTGGCTGTTCTGTTCTCTGACCCCAGATAAGTTTATTAGGGTGCACAATATATTGGGGGGACAAAATATCACCACATGCACTCATTAACACACACATACACACACACACACACAAACAACTAAAAATAATCAGACAGTGGCTCCATTTCCTGAGGGACTAGCTCTTATATGGAAAAACAGGGCGAACCTGAACAAAAGTATGTGCCACCCTTTTGTACAGACAGACTCACACACAAAACAAACAGCAAAAAGAAAGGGAGGAGGGTCCCAGTGCCAAAGAGACTGAAAGTACATAATATAGAGGGGTCTAGTCACCGAAATAGACCATTCAAGGGGGTGCGTAATCAGCACTGCATGTGAGGAAACAGAGACAAGCAGGTTCCTGTTCAAGTACCAGATGTGGCAGAGTCCTGTGCGGATTTAGGGATGGAGCCACTAGGTGCAGAGTCAATGACACAGACTCTGGAAGAATGTTGAAACAACAAGCTCAGTTTATTCAGGAAGAGGCAAACCTTATATACTTTCTACCCCACCCTGGGAGAAGATCTGATGAACATACATCTGCTGGTGTGACATGCCTGCTTCTCATTGGTCCAGGTCATCTCAGATCATGTCTCAGATGTTGTTGCTATGCCCTTAGGCAGACCTTGGTTGGCTCTCAGGAAGTATCTTATTACTGGTTTTGGCTGGCTGGCCCTCAGGCCTGTTAGGGCTGAGTCATCCCACAGCCAAGTAAATTAAAAGATGAGAGAAAAGCTCAAAATTCATAAATTTAGAGATAAAAGGGGGATATTACAACAGATAGCAATGAAATGTACTAAATCAGGAGGATGTGCTTCTGTTGTTCTTAATATTGTATAGAAACTTTACAACTAATTAAGTATTCATTCTTTCTAAAATCTTTCCTAATTATTTTGTTCTGTCATTTACTTTGCCATTAAAACTTGATCCTACTTAATGAATTTTATGATGCAGCAATATCACAATTTAGTTAAAAAGAATTGAAAAGTATTTATGTTAAATCTGGATCTTAGACTATTAGCTGTTTCATTATATTCCATTTATACTGATCTTTTCCTTCTGGAATTCATATTTTCTTATACATAATGTAAATGCTTTAAAAAATCCATTTCATGCTTGGAATTTGTTTAGCTTGATATTGTGAAGGTGTTGTTATTGCAGTGACAGCCATTGTCAGTTTGTTGGCCATTTATGGCTACTAGAGGAGGAAAAGTCAATTTTCTTCAGGGATGCCATCCCTAATAGAGTTCCCCTGTTCCTGTAGATGACCAATGTTCATATATATGCTGGAAGCACTAACTGGATACAGTTGATTTAAAATAAAAAGATAATACATGATATTTGGAAGGAATTGCAGTGAAGATGATGGGGGAGAAGTTGAAAGGGAGGGAATGGAAATATTTTAGATAATTTACTTTAAAAAACATAATAATTAAAATTACATAGAATAAATTTATTTTATGGTCACTCCTGAGTATATACTCCCAAAATTGTATGTCTTACAATAGAAATACTTGTATATCTATGTATATTGCTGCCTTATTCATGACAGCTATGAAAATTCATAACATATTTTGAGATATTTAGAGTTCAATTCTAATGCAACTCTCTATGCATAGAATCTTTTACTGTTTACTCCTCCTAGTGATTCCAACTAAAGAGACTATGGAGCTTCATAAAATATACAAGTAAATTATAAGTTAACTTTGGATTTTTCAGTTTTCTTTTTTCTATCTTTCTTTTTTTTTGCTTGCTTTTGTTTTTCTGATACAAGATCTCATTGTGTAACCTCAAATGGTCAAAGAGATGCTATGCAGATCAAGATGATCTTCAGTTAGTTATTCTCATTCTGTATCCTGAAATTATGATTGTAGATATATATCTTCATCTTTAGCTTGTTTTGATATTTCTATTTACTTCTCTAATCTGTATCTGCTTTCTATTTCATTTGTTCTTTTTTTCTATATTTCCCTGATATGAAAGTTGAGATGGTTTATTTGAACAACTTCATCTCTAATTTAAGTATTTCTACTAATATTTCTTTATAAATCTGTTTTGGCAGCATCCTCCTTATTTTGATAGTATTTGTTGATTTTTTTCATTCCTAATATTTACTAATTTATGTTTTTATTTGACTTTAGTCTCTTGTGTTATTTACAAGTATATTACTACTTTTCAAATACTGAACACCTTCCAAGAACCTTTCTAGTTTTGGCTTCTAAATAACTTTCATTGTCATAAGAGAATTCAGATTTAATAAGTTTTATAAAGTTTCATTTATTTATTGGTGGTTGTGGGGAAGGTGGCACAGTGCTTGTAGTGGGAGTCTGTCATCTCCTACCTTGCGCATTCAAGGGATCATATTTATTTTGTTAGACTTTGCAGCAAATGACTTTTCACAAAGAATCATCACAAAGACTTAGCTTTTATGTGTTCTTACCACAAAGAAATTAATTACTGGTAGATGGGATGGATATGCTAATTAGCTTAATTTAACCATTTTAAACAAAGTATGTGTATGAAAATATCACATTGTATATGTTGTGCATATACATTTTAGACAGCTTTCTCTTAATAATATTTGGAAATAAGACAACATATTTTATTAAAGTTTAAAAATAAAGATGTCAAATTAATTCTCTACTACCTACAGCTACATATTTCAGGTAATTCTATATATGTTTCTACAGCAAACAAGCTTAAAAATTTTTATGTGGAAAGTTCCAGGCCATAGGGAGAACTAACCCAATTTTAAAAATGATAAAGTATTCCAAAATATTTATTTTATTCAAATACTGTGTTTCTCCTATAATCAAGACAGTGCAGTAGTGGTTCTTGGATATAGATTGGTGGAAGAGCAAAATCAAGTAGTAGACTCATGCATATATTTCCAACTGACTTCAAGAAAAAAATGTAGAAATTCTGCTTACCAAACATAAAATTTGATTAAGAAATGTTAGCCTTTCAACAAAGAATACTAAAACATACATCATAAGGAAGGAAAAATTTGGGGTATACCTCATACTATGTAGAAAATTAATTCACCTTTTGGCTACCAATATTCTGAGCCTGTTCTCCAGATCAAATGAACCTCCATCACTTTGACATCCAACCATTCTCTTTTTTTGTTGTTGCAGTAATTCCCGCTTCTTTCCCATACAAATGGTTGTGATTGTATTTTAGAGCATAATTGGAATTTCATGTAATCTGTCCATTTCATGTTCAACTTAATCACATGTTTTTCCACAGATCAATTCATAATTTTTCAGTGTTTAAAAAACTAATATTTTCCCCTAGGGCTAGAGGGGTATTATTTTAGTCACCATCATAGACATACATCAAAAGAAGTTAAAATATATTAAAGAAATTGTTGATTCCACTAGTATGGTTAAGGAGATTAAGACAGAATTCAATCACCTTAGAGTTTGTAAAGTAAACATATCTACAAAGAATTATAGTGGCATGTTGAAATGACATATATTGTCAAACTTAAAGAGATTCCATGATGCTTAATCTTTATTGTTGACTTAAAGTGATTTAGAATTCTTATGGATATTTACCTCTTGGTGTGTCTATTAAAGTATTTACTGAAAAGGTTAAGTGATCAGTGAAGTTCCACATTGAATGTTGGTAACTCTGTTCCATGGGCTGGTGCCTTAGGCTGAACAAAAGGGATAAAGTAAGATGAGCATCAGTGCTTATCTCTCCTTTTCTTGAATGCATATTCAATGTAACCAGCACATAAGCAATTTTGCTAATGCAGTTATGCCTTCACTGTCCTGATGAACTGCATCCCCTTAATCTGTATCCCAAAATAATCCTTTCCTCCATTATGTTGCTCTCTGTCAGTTATTTTGTCACAGCAATAAGACTGCAATTGTTAAAATGTGGAATAATTTGAACGTCTAAAATAAAGAACATAAAAGGGGAAACTGGCAGTATTTGAGTTAGAACTATAAGTTTGTTACCGTGCTCATTGATTTTGCTTTCATGTTTCCAGGAATTGTATTATGTTTAAGATGTAATAACTTGAGAACATCAAAATATGGTATAGTTATATCCTTTGTATTACCTTTAAAATATTTATAAGTCAAAATTATTCTAAAGTAAATGTTAAAACTTTTTAAAAAGAAAGAAAAAGTAGTAAATGATAACCAGAAATCAATACATTGGATAATTAAATACTCCATGAACCCATTTGAAAAGAAGGGGGCTAAGATCTAAAAAAACATTTCCTTTAAAAGAAAAAGAATTAATAAAGAAATGAAATAACAAATTTAGAAATTTCCATTTTATACACCAGTGTAGTAACTCATTTTTTAACTTTGTGCAAGTTATATATAGTAACAATACAACCCAAACTTTTGTGTTCAAATACCAGATTGAAAGGAATAAGCATTTCCCATTAACTTTGAAATTTTCCATTTAATCATACTAGGCCTATCCAGTAATTAATCCATTTCCTAGGTGGCAAACACACTGAATGATTGTTTAGTGATTTCCTTGCTTTCTATGATATTTTTATCACATATATCTCTTCATAAAATGTTTATTCTTTAATTTTGAACTTTTTGAACATGGCTATTATCTTTAGTGATCAAAGTGGACACTTTATTTTTTATTTTTTTATTTTTTTTTTTTGGTTTTTC
>LZPO01087173.1:469334-487830 GCA_001675575.1 Neotoma lepida | reverse complement strand
CAATGTAGGAGCTTTGGTTTTTAACCTAAAAATATTGTTTCAAAGGAGAAAACTATTCAGAGGTCTCCAATGTTTAGAATAATGTCTTCTCCCCCAAAGTAATACCAATATATAGATTAACATAAGTATAGAATGACATCTGATTTACCATGCCATTGCCAAGATGAAAATTAAATTATTTGTGTCTCATCTCTATGTTTATAAACACACATATAAATGTTAAAATCAGGGTAAATATAACTACCTGCCCAAATATTTGTTATTCCTTTAGGATGAAAACACTAAAAACAATTTCTTTGTAAAGTGCATAGAATATTATCTGTAGTAACTAACAATATTATGACATTGAACATGAGAATTTATTTCTAAATCACATTTTCTTTATTACATGATAAAGCTGATATTGCAGCATCTATGTCACCAACAACTTTTGCCAGTTCCTCCATTATTTTCCACCAATCAGAACCTAAGATTCATGTCTCCAATTTCTTCAGCCCTTTCTATTCATTGTAGATATCACTGAGAAGAGCCTACAAAATGCTTCCTTCTCTTTCTGTCTTTACTATGTATTTCATGTCACCAGAAAACTTATTTCTTCCTTCTTCTTCCTACTTCCTTCACTTTCCCTGGAGTGCTTGGAAATGGCAGAGAAGCCACTATGGAAATGATGTCTGCTCCAAATGCTTTGAAAACTTGCCACAACACACACTAGTGTAATGGAAGTGGGAGTATTAAGGGTACACCCAATTCCTTGGCCCATTTTATTAGATGATGGCTGGATTCACAACTGGGCTACATTTTGTGCATACAGCTATTAGCATCTGCATTTAGCCTCAGGACATAGGTCAAGTGAGAAGTTGTGGAGTTGTAACTCACTATCTATCAACTACAGTCACAGAGTAACTTTACTGATGAAAGATCACAGCAGCTACTTTAGCAACCAAGATGGTGACACACATATGAGGATGGTCATGATCATACTGATAATGATGGTGATATCCACATGGTAGCCCTAGGTCCACAGCACATGCAGCAACTGGTTTCCTGAGCATCAACACATCTGTAGACTACTGTACTGCAGGCCCTCTTCTTGCCTCAACACATCTGTAGACTACTGTACTGCAGGCCCTCTTCTTGCCCATTTCCACTTTTCCTTACATGCTTTTATTTGTCCTATTTCTGTCCCTGAGGTTTACCTTGATGGTAGGCTCAGGCATAAGAATGCCTGTTTTGAAGAAGGTGACAATAGTGATATCAGTTTATACCTATGCACTCCTTGAACCATTGTGAAATACTGGGGCCTAAATGTGGAAATGTGTTTTCACATGAAGACTGACATAAAGAGGTCCCAATATCTTGTGATTTCATGTGTTGCCCTCTATGGATGTCTGTCTTTCATGGCTAACCTCTGACAGAGGACAAGTTCAGAATCTGGTGCCCTATATTGATGAGACAAGAAACTAAAAAGTGAGACATTAGTAATGGTACAGACTGATGTGGTGGGGATCCATGCAGAGCATTTTCCAGAAGCCAAATGATCAGGCACAGTGCTTCATTACATGGTGTTTAGGTCAGGTTATTGAAATACAATTAAATTGTATTCTCACTCTTCTCATAATTCTAAAGTGACTTTGCACCACATTTTAAAGTCATTATACATTGTTTACTTCTACTTTCTTTTTTTTAATTGTTCTCACATCCTCTATTCATTTACTGTCAATATTACTATACTTAAGGATATGTATTTAGTCCCCCAGCTAATAAGATATTCTCATAAGTGTATGGACTAAAGGTATCATATATACATTCTCAGTTCAGATATTTTGATACACAGAACATCTCTGAGTTTTTAATATGTTGAATTCTAATTTTCAAGCTTCAGAATCTTTTTCCTTCTCTTTAATTTCTTGATTTTGATCCACACTTTGTTTTACTTATTACATTGACATGTACTGCAGTTTTCTTCCCAGGAACACATATTATATATTTCCTTCCAGGACTAAACTTTGGAAGACAGGAAGGTTTATAACAAATGAAATATGGATCAAGGTGGAGGATAGTGGTCTTGTGAAATAGGAAGCTGTGTTAAAATAATCTAAAACAATAATAAAGATTATTGAAATTTAATTTGTATTTTTATCAAGAAATAAATTGCTCTTTCCCAAACAAAATATTTTATGTAAATTCAAAAGATTTTATTCAGTTGATGCTGAGTTTTAGAAATATGTGCTATCGAAAAATGACAAAAATTCCCATTACAAGCCAATACTTAGTCTCAAAATCTGATTGTTTCAAGAATGGTAAGAAAACACTGTTGGGAGATGAGCTTATGAAAATTAGGACCACACAATTCATTCATAGATCCCTTCTCCACCCACTCACAATCTGCATGTCTACAAGTCTAGCTACAGACATGTGCCCCAAGTCTTTTTATTAGAGCCCCCTTTGCTGAGTACTTTTTTCTTCCTATTACCACATATCACCTTTCCACCCCATATCCTATCCTGTGGCTACTTTTGCAGGCTTAGATCAATATTTGCAACCCAAACCTAAGTTTGTTCATGAGATGCCTTTGCCTGGTAAATCACTTCTTCCCTTTCTCATTCTTCACCTCACCTGTTGCCATCTCCACATGCACAGGATTAGCTCTATATCCCTGGCCTATGAATTTACATTGTTTACAGGACACCTCTTACTGGTGCAATGCCCCTTTTCTTCTCCCATTCTACCCTCTGCCCATTGCCATCTCTACACTCTTAGGCCCAGCCCCAGACCTCTGGTTTGGAATCTATCTTTGCTTGATCCAATCAAATAGCTCACGGAACAATGTTACATAACAAAGCACCAGTCACAAAGTTCCTTCACTGATTCCATCTAAGTCAGGCCAGATTCTTGCACCAGAAACCCAAGCAAGAAGAAAAGTCTACATGTCAGATTTAAATCACATAGTAACAACAACATTAATGGCCAAGACAGTATGCTTCAATCAAAGCCATTAGATCTATAGAAGTTTTCTCTACCAATAGTTACCGTGATGAACTCCTGTGGTGATATTTTATTTGTCTTCCCTAATAAAATTTATCTGAGGGTCAGAGGAAAAACGGGGCTGCCAGCCACTAATAGAAAACAATAGCCATGCAAGTTAGCACACGCCCTTAATCCATTTGGTTCTCTGTGACTCCAAGGTCACATGGGGAACTAGCAGTAGGAGGTGGTGGCACATGCCTTTAATCCCATTATCAACCTTAGAGTTCTGAAGATCCATGCAGACAAGACAGGAAGTGATGTAGCTTGGGAGGATGGGAAATTAGTTAACAGATAGACAGGTATAAAAGCCAGGTTAGACCGTAAGGCTGTCTCTCTTTCCTCCGGTTCAATCCTGGGAACTAGAGGCAGCGTTGGTGAGTGGTGGCTTGCTCCTAATTCCTCTGATCTCTGTCAGATTTTCACCCTTATTTCTTGTTCTGTGTGTTTATTAATAAGACTGGTTAGAAGTTCTTCTTACAAACTCCCAGACACAGGATTTAAAAAAGAATCAGAAATTTTAAAATAATTCAATGCATTTAAAGAAGATATGAGTAAACACTTCATTGAACTCCAAGAGGATAACAATATGTTTCTGAGTGATATAAAAATGCAAATATATAGCTGAATGAAATGATATAGTTCAAGATTTGAAAACCTAATTCAATAGACATATAGAAAGAGTAAAAAGAGCACAATGTGAAAAGAAGATGGAATTGAAAAATTCAGTAACCCAAACAAAAAAGTCAGTGGGAAAAATATATAAATAAAATGAACATAACAGAATATACAATGTCAGTATTCAAAGATAAAGTAGAAGATTCAGATCAAATAAGCAAAAAGTAAAAAAAGACTAAAGGCACAAGGAAGGAGCATGCAAGAAATGTGGGAGACCATCAAAAGACCGCATCTTTATATGAATGAATGAAAGAGAGGAAAACCAGGTTAATGGCCTAGATGAGAGCTTTAAGAATATCATAAAAGAAAATTTTGCTAAACTAAGGAAAGACATATTCATACAGATACAGGAAGCATATAGAACCCCAAGTAGACCAGATCAGAAAAGAATCTTTCCATAGTATGTTATAGTTAAAACATTAAATTTACAAAGAAGAACAGCTTATATATAAAGGAAAACCCATTAGCATAACACCTGATTCCTCAATGAAAACTATGAAATTCAGAAGATCCTGCAGCAACACACTCCAAATTTATTTATTTATTTATTTATTTATTTATTTATTTATTTATTTATTGCTTTTTTTTATTAAAAAGATTTTCCACTCCTTTTACATACCAACCTCAGATCCGCCTCTCCTCTTTTCTCCTTCCCTGCCAGCTCCCCCTTCAACCCACCCCCCATTCACACTTCTTCCAAGAAAGGTCTCCCATGGAGAGTCTGCAGAGCCTGGCACTCACAACCCAGGCAGAGCAAGACCCTCCTCCCTGTGCCAAGACTGCTCCAGGTACCCCACCACAGGGACTGGGTTCCAGAAAGACAGCCCCTACACCAGGGAAAGATTCCCATCGATCCCACTGCCTTGGGGCCCTCAAACAGTTCAAGCCAAACAACTGTCTCAAGCTTCCAGAGGGCCCAGTCCAGCACCATGGGGGCTCCACAGCTATTGGTCCACAGTTCATGCGTTTCCACCACCATGGCTGGCCATCTCTGCACATTTTCCCCTCATGATCTCAATGCCCTTTGTTCATAGAATCTCTCCTCTCTCTCATCAGTTGGATTCCTAGAGCTCTGCCTGGTGCCCAGCTGTGAATCTTTGCATCTGCTTCCATCCGTCTCTGGATGAGGGCTAATGAGGGCTTCTCAGCTATGGGTCCATAGTTCAGGTGTCTCCACTAGTATGGATGGCCCTCTCTGTACACCCTCCCATCATGATCTCATTGTCCCTTGCTCATAGAACGCCCCCTCTCTCCCATCCTTTGAGCTCCTGGAGCTCAGCCTGGTATCCAGCCGTGGATCTTTACATCTGCCTCCATCAGTCACTGGATGAGGGCTCCATGGAGGCAGTTACGTTGTTCATCCATGTGATCACTGGAGTAGGTCAGTTCAGGCACCCTCTGGATTATTTCCAGTGGTCTAAGGTGGGTTCATCCCTGTGGACTCTCCGGGACTTCCCTAGCACTCTGTTTCTCCCTATTCCCATGATTTCCCCATTTATCATGTTATNTCCTTCCTTGCTCTCTCTCTCTGTCCCTGTTCCAGCTCAAACCTCCCACTCCCTTACACCTGTCAGCCTCCATCTCCCACTCCTCATTTCCTCCCCCTCACTCCTAGTTAGCTCATGTAGGTCCCATCCATTTCTCCCTCGCTGGGTGATCCATGAGTCCCTCCAAGGTTCCTCCCTGTAGCTGTGAGTTACAGTCTGGTTATCCTTTGCTTTAAATCTAGTATCCACTTATGAGTGAGTACATACCATGTTTGACCTTCTGGGTCAGGGTTACTTCACTCAGGATGATGTTTTCCAGTTCCATTCATTTGCCAGCAAATTTCAAATGGTCATTGTTTTTCTCTGCTGAGTAGTACTCCATTGTGTATATGTACCACATTTTCTTGATTCATTCTTCAGTTGAGGGGCATCTAGGTTGTTTCCAGGTTCTGGCTATTATGAATAATGCTGCTATGAACATAGTTGAGCATGTGTCCCTGTGGTATGATTGAGCATTCCTTGGGTATATGCCCAAGAATAGTATAGCTGGGTCTTAAGGAAGATTCCCAGTTTTCTAAGAAAATGCCATATTGATTTCCAAAGTGGCTGTACAAGATTGCACTCCCACCAACAGTGGAGTAGTGTTTCCCCTGCTCCACATCCTCTCCAACATAAGCTGTCATCAGTATTTTTGATCATAGCCCTTCTGATTGGTGAAAGATGGTATCTCAGAGTTGTTCTGATTTGCATTTCCCTGATGACTAAGGATGATGACTAATACCTCAAATATCTCTCAGCCATCTGCGATTCTTCAGTTGAGAATTCTCTGTTTAGCTCTGTGGCCCATTTTCTAATTGAATTGTTAGATATTTTGATGACTAGCTTCTTGAGTTCTGTATACATTTTGGAGATCAGCCCTTTGTCTGACGTGGGGTTAGTGAAGATCTTTTCCCATTCTGTAGGCTGTCACTTTGTCTTATTGACCATGTCCTTTGCCTTACAAAAGCTTCCCAGTTTCAAGAGGTCCCATTTATGAATTGTTGCTCTCAGTGTTTGTGCTACTGGTGTTGTATTTAGGAAGTGGTCTNCTGTGCCGATGNGCTCAAGAGTACTTCCTACTNTCTCTTCTATCAAGTTNAGTGTNNNNGGATTTATGTTGAGGTCTTTGATCCACTTGGACTTGAGTTTTGTNCNTGGTNACAGATATGGATCTATTTGCAATCTTCTGCATGTTGACATCCAGTTATGCCAGCACCATTTGTTGAAGATGCTTTCTTTTTTCCATTGTATAGTTTTGGCTTCTTTGTCAAAAATCAGATGTTCATATGTGTGCGGATTAATGTCAGGGTCTTCAATTCGATTCCATTGGTCCACATGTCAGTTTTTATGCCAGTACCAAGCTGTTTTTATTACTATAGCTCTATAATAGAGCTTAAAGTCTGGGATCATGATGCCTCCAGAGGTTTCTTTATTGTACAGGGTTCTTTTAGCTATCCTGGGGTTTTGTTGTTCCATATGAAGTTGAGTATTGTTCTTTCCAAGTCTGTGAAAAATTGTGTTGGGATTTTGGTGGGAATTGCATTGAATCTGTAGATTGATTTTGGTAAGATTGCCATTTTTACTATGTTAATCCTAACTATCCATGAGCATGGGAGATCTTTCCAATTTCTAAAATCTTCAAATTCTTTCTTCAGTGACTTAAAGTTCTTATCATACAGATCCTTCACTTGATTAGTTAGAGTTACCCCAAGGTATTTTATATTATTTGTGGCTATTGTAAAGGGTGATGTTTCTCTGATTTCTTTCTCAGCCCATTTATCATTTGTATATAGGAGGGCTACTGACTTTTTGAGTTAATCTTGTATCCTGCCACCTTACTGAAGAAGTTTATCAGCTGTAGGAGTTCCCTGNTAGAATTTCTGGGGTCACTTAAGTATACTATCATATCATCTTCAAATAGTGAGAGTTTGACTTCTTCCTTTCCAATTTCTGTCTTTTTGGTCTACTTTGTTGTCTTATTGCTCTAGCTAGAACTTCAAATACTATGTTAAATAAATATGGGGAGAGTGGATAGCCTTGTCTTGTTTCTAATTTCAGTGGAATCACTTTGTGTTTCTCTGCATTTAATTTGATGTTGGCTGTTGGCTTGCTGTAAATTGCTTTTATTATGTTTAGGTATGTTCCTTGGATTTCTGATCTCTCAAGACCTTTATCATGAAAGGGTGTTGGATTTTGTCAAAGGCTTTTTCAGCATCTAATGAGATGATCATGTGGTCCTTTTCTTTCAGTTTGTTTATATGGTTTGGTGTATTACATTGACAGATTATCTTATGTTGAACCATCATTGCATCCCTGAGATGAAGCCTACTTGGTAATGGTGGATAATTTCCTTGATGTTTTCTTGGATTTGGTTTGCCAATACTTTATTGAATATTTTTGCAACAATGTTCATGAGGGAGACTGGTCTATAATTCTGTTTCTTTGTTGCATCTTTGTGTGGTTTGGGAATCAGGGTAACTGTAGCCTCATAAAAAGTGTTTAGTAATGTTCCTTCTGTTTCTATTGTGTGGAGCAATTTGAAGAGTATTGGAATTAGGTCTTCTTTGAAAGTCTGGTAGAATTTGGCGCTGACAACATTTGGTCCTGGGCTTTTTTTGGTTGGGAAACTTTTAATGATTGTTTCTATTTCCTTAGGGGTTATTGGTCTATTTAAATAGTTATTCTGGTCTTGATTTAAATTTGGTATGTGGTATCTATCCAGAAAATTATCCATTTCTTTCAGATTTTCCAATTTTGTGGAGAACAAGTTTTTGAAGTATGACCTGATGATTCTCTGGATTTCGTTGTTGTCTGTTATGTCTCCCTTTTCATTTCTGATTTTGTTAATTTGGATGCTCTCTCTCTGACTTTTGGTTAATTTGGAAAGGTGTTTGTCTATCTTGTTGATTTTTTCAAAGAACCAACTCTTTGTTCCATTGATTCTTTGTATTGTTCTCTTTGTTTCTATTTTGTTGTTTTCAGCCCTCAATTTGATTATTTCCTGTCATCTATTCCTCCTGGGTGAGTTTGCTTCTTTTTGTTCTAGAGCTTTCAGTTGTGCTGTTAAGTCACTAATATGAGATTTCTCCATCTTCTTTATGTATGCATTTAGAGCTATGAATTTTCCTCTTAGCACTGTTTTCATTGTGCTCCATAAGTTTGGGTATGTTGTACTTTCATTTTCATTGAATTCTAGGAAATCTTTGATTTCTTTTTTTATTTCTTCTTTGACCCATTGGTGATTCATTTGTGTATTATTCAGTTTCCAGGAGATTGTAGGCTTTCTGTGATTTTTGTTGTTGTTAAAATCTAACTTTAAGCCATGGTTGTCTGATAAAGTACAGGCAGTTATTCCAATTTTTTTCGTATCTATTGAGATTTGCTTTGTGACTGAGCATGTGGTCAATTTTAGAGAAAGTTCCATATGGTGCTGAGAAGAAGGTATATTCTTTCGTGTTAGGGTGGAACGTTCTATAGATATCTATTAAGTCCATTTCAGTCATGACTCCTGTTAGGTCCTTTATTTCTCTGTTAAGTTTCAGTCTGGCAGATCTATCTAGTCATGAGAGTGCGGTGTTGAAATCTCCCACTAATAGTGTGTGGGACTTGATGTGAGATTTAAGCTTTAGTAATGTTTCCTTTACAAACGTGGGTGCCCTTGTTTGGGGGGTATTGCTATTCAGAATTGAGACTTCATCTTGGTGGATTTTTCCTATGATGAATATGTGATGTTCTTCCTGATCTCTTTTGATTGATTTTAGTTTGAAGTCTATTTTAATAGATATTAGGACAGCTACACCAGCTTTTTTCTTAATTCTATTTGATTGGAAAGTATTTTCCCAGACTTTTACACTGAGGTATTTTCTGTGTTTGAAGTTAAGGTGTGTTTCTTGTATACAGCAGAAGGATAGGTCCTGTTCTTGTTTCCATTCTGTTAGCCTGTGTATTTTTATAGGTGAATTGAGTTCATTGATATTAAGGGATATTAATGACCAGTGATTGTTAATTCCTGTTATCTTTTGGTGGTAGTGTGTGTATATTTCCCTTCCTTGGGATTTACTGCTGTGGGATTATTTATTGCCTGTGTTTTCGTGGTTGTATCTGATGTCCTTAGGGTGGAATTTTCCTTCTAATGCTTTCCGTATGGCTGGATTTGTGGATAGGTATTGTTTAAAACTGGTTTTATCTTGGAATGTCTTGTTCACTCCATCTATGTTGATTGAGAGTTTCACTGGGTATATTAGTCTAGGCTGCCATCCATGGTCACTTAGTGTCTGCATTACATCTCTCCAGGACCTTCTGGCTTTCAAAGTCTCCATTAGAGAAGTCAGGTGTAGTTCTGATGGGTCTGCCTTTATAAGTCACTTGGTCTTTTTCCTCCAACTTTAAAACAAAACAAAACATGGTTACCAACATAGACTATGATACCTAAGAAAAATATCTGCCATAGTTGAAAAATTTCCCATGATAATAAACAGCCTACCTATTTATGGACAAAAGTATTACAAGCAAACAGGGTTTGCCTTCCTAATATATGAGAAAATAGACTTCAAGCTAAAATAATCAGAAGAGATAAAGAAAGGCACTTCATTCTAATCAATGGATCAATCAATCAAGAAAATACTATAATATTAAGATATATACATCAAACACTGGAACATCTAATTTCAGAAAAAAGCAAATTAATGTAAATAAAGACCAATTATCATAAACTCAATAATAGCAGGAGACTTCAGCACCAGATTTTCTGCAATAGATAGATCATCTGAGCAAAAAATAGAGAAATCTCAGAAATAAATATTTTCTTACATCAAATAGACCTAAGAGATACCTACAGAATACTCTACCCAAACACCAAAGAATATACATTCTAATAAGCAGCACATGGAAACTTCTCATGTAGTGGAAAACAAAATAAAGCGTAACAAATATAGAAAAAAAATGAATAGTTTGTATCCTATCTAATAATTATATAATAAAATTAACTGCAAAAATGCTAGTAATTATATATACTCATGGGGAGTAAACAATTCATTATTGAATAATGAGTTGGTCAAAGAAGAAATCATTAAAGAAATAAAATGAAAATGCAACAAGGCTCCTGGGATATGTGAAAAGGAATCCTTAGAGTGAATTTTAACTTAAAAATCTCATAATGGAAGTTACAGAATGACAGCATGAGTCATGCCATGTACATCTTTGTCCATATATCTTTACTTGCCAGTGCTCATTTCAAAGAGTCATTGATCTGCTTTGGGGTCTCTGGTTTCTACTACACTGTCGATGCTGGGAACTTGTTTGGGCTGCTCCTGGATATCCTGTTGTTGTGCTGTGTTATGGAGATTATGTTGCTTTGAATCTGCAGGTCAGATCCCTTCAGGTGCTCCAGGAGATCATAAATGGGGTGGATGATGGGACAGGCCAAGTCATATCCTTTGGTATGGGTCTGGGCCTGGGCAGCTGTGGATTTGGTCCACGAGACGAGAAATGACTCAGAATGTCACATTGCAAATTCTGTGATGAGATTTTTAAGTTTTTTCCTTTTTATTTTATTTTTTATTTATATTATTCATTTTCTTCTTTATCTTACATTTTGTTTTATTTGGCAGGTACAGGGGTGGAGCCCAGAGTGAAGGGACAGGGAAATTAATGGAAACAAGATACATGATGTAAAAGACACATACAATAAATAAAATTTTAAAAATATAGAATTTTATAGTTGTAAACGCTTACTTTAAAAATAAGAATGAGCCAGGTGGTGGTGATGCACTCCTTTAATCCCAGCACTCAAGTGGCAGAGATAGGTGGATCTCTGTGAGTTCGAGGCCAGCCTGGTCTACAGAGTGAGTTCCAGGGCAGGTGCCAAAGCTGCAGAGAAACCC
This sequence comes from Neotoma lepida, assembly GCA_001675575.1. Taxonomy (NCBI): domain Eukaryota; kingdom Metazoa; phylum Chordata; class Mammalia; order Rodentia; family Cricetidae; genus Neotoma; species Neotoma lepida. The sequence goes on along the minus strand of LZPO01087173.1, from coordinate 476,720 downwards.
TGTCTTGAAAAACAAACAAAAACAACAAAGAATGATTGCAAATAAATGACTTAATGATGCAACTCAAGAATATGGAAAAGCAAGAACAAACCGAAAACAAACTCAGTAGATGGCAAGAAGTAATAAACACAGCGAGAAATTAATAAAATAGGAACAAAGAAAACTATAAAAATTATTGATGAATATTAAATCTAGTTCTTTGAGTAGATAAAAGAAAATGACAGGTCCTTGGGCCAACTAACCAAAAGAAAGAATGAGGTGACTCAAATTATAAGATTCAGAAATGAAGAGGGATTCATTGGATTCATTATGAAACACACCAAAGAAACACAGAATATTGTAAGAGAATATTTTAAAAGCATGTATTTTCATGAATTAGAATGTCTAAAAGAAATGGATAAATTCTTGATTCATCCAAACTTACCAAGTTACACCAACTAGAGATTAGCAACCTAAAAATAACCATACCAAAGATATTAAAACACTAATAAAAATCATTTTGACAAAAACAAAACAAAAGAAATAATTACTAAAATAGTCCCAGATGGATTTACAGAAAAATTCTACTAGGCTTTCAAAGAAAACTCACAACCAATATTTGAATTATATATAAAAAAGGAATAGAAGGATTACTTACAAACTCATTTTTATGAAGTCACTATTACTTGAATACTCATTCCAGATAAAATCACAGATCAACAAAAACAAAAACACAAGAACAATATCCCTGGTAAACATAGATGCAAAAATCCTCAATAAAATACTAGCAAAATGAATATAGGTGCATATTAATGAGACCATCCACCATGATTAAATAGGCTTTGTCCTAGAAACAAAAGGATGTTTCAACACATGTTCTTCAATAAATCATAGAAATGGACTTAACTAAAAAGTTTTATTGATCATCTCAATAGGTTTAGAAAAACCTTTGACAGAATCCAACATGCTTTCAAGATGAAAATCCTAGAGATAGTGGGTCTGGAGCAAACATATCTCAACAAAATAAAGCCTATGTATGACAAATCCTCACTCAAAGATTTTCTAGATAGAAAAAAAATTGCAAAAAAATTCCATTGAAATCAGAAATGAGACAGAGTTGTCCTCTATCCCTACGTTTTCAAAATATAGTTCTAGAAGAAATAGCTGGAGCAATAAAGAGAAGTAAATTAAATGGATAAAAAATGAGAAAAGTCAAATTTTCGGCCAGAAAACTTCTAGAAATAATTAATAGTTGAAAACAATTGGCAATATATATATATATAATATACATATATATGTGTATATATATATATATATATATATATACTGATATACAGTGTCATTCACAGAAATAGAAAAAAATCAGAAAATTCATAGAGAACAAGAAATGACACCTGACATCCATTTAAATACTGATCTAGAACAATAGTACTGGAAGAAATGTTATTGCAGAATTTGTGATATATTATTTAGTGCTATCATAATTAAAATAATATAGGAGTGTTACAAATACAGGTGTAGATTAATGAACTCCAAACATAAGTACAGGAAACTACAACTCTCTGATGTTTGACAAAGAGGCTAAAAACCATGCACTGGAAGAAAGACAGCAACTTCAACAAATGGTGGTAGGCATATTGGATGTCCACATCCAGAAGAATGAAATAAGACTCATATTTATCACCCTATTTAAAGACTAGACCCAAGTAAATCAAGCACCTCAATTTGAAACCCAAAATGTTAAAATTGCTAGAAGAAAACATAGGAAGTACCTTAGAAGATACAGCTGTAGGAAAATACTTTTTGAATATAATTACATTTACCCAGGAAGTAAAGCCAATAGCTAACATTTGGGACATCATAAAACACAAAATCTGTACAGTTATGGAAACAACCACTCAAACGAAAAAGAAACCCAGCGAATGAGAAAGAATCTTTGCCAGCTACACATCTGACTGAGGATTAATATTCTTAATAAACAAAGAACTTAAAAAACAAAGAATCAAGGAAACAACCCAATTAAAATATGATTAGGCATTTAAACAGATTTCTCAACAGATGAAAGAAATAGGTAAGAAATACTTTAAAATGTGTTTATTTTCCTTAGCAATTAGGGAATTACATATTGAAACAAGTCTCAAATTTCTTCTGATCCCTGTGAGAATGGCCAAGATCAGGAAAACAACTCACAATTGATAGCAAAGTTCTAAGTAAAAAGGGAAACTTTCCTCACTGTTGGTGGAAATACAAACTTGTATAACTACTTTAAATCAGTACAGAAATGCCTTAAAATACTAAAAACTAAACCTACTATGTGACTCAGCTATACCACTCCTTTCGCATAAGCCCAAAGGACTCAACATCCTACTACACAGACACTTGCTTAGCAGTGTTGATTGCTGCTTTAGTCACAATGGCTAGGAAATGAAAGTAGTCTAAAGGTCCTATAACAGTTGAAAGGATAATGGGAATGTGGTACATATAAACAATGGAATTCCACTCAATACCTAGTGAGATTTCTGTCCCCTTCCAAGATGGCATAGTGTTTTGCACCCTCAAGAGGGAAAGAAAGCTGTTTGCTTACATGTCAGTAGAGTGAAAGAGCAAGAGCCCTATACCCCAATTCTTCTGCCGGTGGCTCACCATTTCCAACAGTGTTAGATTAATGGTTTTGTTTGTTTCAAATGAATTTTTGAGAGTATCATTCAGACCATACCAGCACTGTAACAGAATTTGTACTTGTGATACTTTATTAGATCCTATGATATAAAAGTGTATTTGATTCGACTCAGAATTATCTTGCAAATACCAGGAATCGATATTCTAAATGCAAATCTTCAGATCAAACAAATGAAGATAAATGGTTTAAAATGGTAAAACAAAGCTGAGTTTTCAATAATTTGTAGAAAATACAATAAAATCTTACCACAAATAATTCAAAAATTTCTCTTGAATTAATATGAATGAGAATTTTTTGATAGACAGGCTTTAACAAAAGAAACTCAATTTCAAAAATGGGAGAAGTAATAAATGAATATAATGACAAAACAAAACAATTGAATTTACAACAACAAAGACATTATGAAATAAAAAACTTTGGAGAATATGTACGTGAAACAGAAGATTTATATCATATTGGTGTTAATGAAAATTGTAAGAAAATATGTTCTATAATAATCAGATATTAGTAAGTATACCTGCACATGCACATATACTAGGGCTTCAGAATAAAAATACTGTGGAGAGCTTCAAGTAACAGATTTGTGTGTTGCCATAAATATATAAATGATGGATTTTAGCCAGACAGTGGTGGTGTATGCCCTTAATCCCAGCACTTAGGAGACAGACACCGGTGGATCTCTGTGAGTTTGAGGCAAACCTCATCTACAGAACATGTTATAGGATAGGCTCCAAAGCTACACAGAGAATCCTTGTCTCAAAAAACTAAAAAATAAAGGATGGATTTTACATGATAATTTTATATGAGACTATTATAATATACATCTGTTCAGCATATTAAATATTGCATACTAAAAATAAAACTTATTAAATTATAAGTGCCTTTCCAAATTAAAAGGGGGATGATGCTTAGATCATTTCCTGGAATTATTTTTGAATCTCTAATAAATTTTATATTTTGTGATTTATAGAAAACAAAATGTTTAAAATAATCATAAATAGGAAATGCTAAAATAGAAAAGTTCAATACTCTCTTTCACTTCAGTGATTTTTATGGACAAACAGGACTACAAAATATGTATGCAAGGCAATGCTTAATTAAAGAAGTTATCCATTAACATTGAGTATTTTTTTATTTTAAAAATTTAGTACTATATGCAATAAAACACAGAAAGATTTCATATTGTGTATGGTTGTTTTCTAAGAATTATTTTTATCAGCATATAAGTTGGAAACAGTCATGTTCTTTTAGTGAAGGTATCATTATGATAGAATGAGGTTTAGTCTATGAATTAATTTTTTATGTATTTGAATATGAGAACTACATCATCTTTTCATGAATATTCTCAGACTTTTAGAAATACTATACTAGTATATTGACATAATATATAACTTTAGGGATATTGTTATATTCTAAGACATAGAAATTTCTTTTTTTATTAATTAATTTATTTATTTTTACATTAAAAAGATCTTTCACTCCTTTCACATACCAACCTCAGATCCCCCTCTCCTCCCTCTTCCCACCCCACCAGTTTCCCCTCTCCTCCCTCTTCCCGCCCCGCCAGCTCCCTCCCTCAACCCACCCCCCTATTCCCACATCTTCCAAAACAAAGTGTCCCTTGGTGAGTCCCCAGATTCTGCCCCTCTCAGCCAAGGCAGGGCAAGCCCCTCCTCTCTGCAACAAGACTGTGCCAGGTGTCCCACCTCGGGCACTGGGCTCAAAAATGTCAGCCCCTGTGCCAGGGACAGATCCTGATCCTACTGCCTGGGGACCCTCAGACGCTTCAAGCCAAAAAAATGTCTAAAGTCTCCAGGGGGGTCAGTTCAGCACCATGGGGTGCTCCTCTGTTATTGGTCCACAGTTCGTGTATTTCCACCAGTTTGGCTGGCNTCATGATCTCAATGTCTCTTGTTCATTGAACCTCTCCTCTCTCCCATCAGTTGAACCCCTGGAGCTCTGCATGGTGCTCAGCCATGAATCTCGCATCTGCTTCCATCTGTCTCTGGATGAGGGCTGTCTCTTATACACATCTAGATGTGTATAAGAGACAGGTATTCATCCTTGTGATCACTGGATCAGGGCAGTTCAGGCACTCTATCAATTATTTCCAGTGGTCTAAGTTGGGTTCATCCCTGTGGACTCTCCTGGACTGGACTCTGTTTCTCCCTATTCCCATGATTTCCCCATTTATCATGTTATTTCCTTCCTTGCTCTCTCTCTCTCTGACCCTGTTCCTGCTCAAACCTCCCACTCCTTTACACTCTCAACCTCCATCCCTTGCCCACCATTTCCTCCTCCTCACTCCTAGTCAGCCCATGTAGATCGCATCCATTTCTCTCTCACAAATAGATCCATATCTGTTAGATCCATATCTGTCTCCATGTACAAAACTCAAGTCCAAGTGGATCAAAGACCTCAACATAAATCCAGCTACACTCAACTTGATAGAAGAGAAAGTAGGAAGTACTCTTGAATGCATCGGCACAGGAGACCACTTCCTAAATATAACACCAGTAGCACAGGCACTGAGAGCAACAATTAATAAATGGGACCTCTTGAAACTGAGAAGCTTTTGTAAGGCAAAGGATACGGTCAGTAAGACAAAACGACAGCCTACAGAATGGGAAAAGATCTCCACTAACCCCACATCAGACAAAGGGCTGATCTCCAAAATATATAAAGAACTCAAAAAACTAGACATCAAAAAATCTAACAATCCACTTAGAAAATGGGCCACAGAGCTAAACAGAGAATTCTCAACAGAAGAATCTCAGATGGCCGAGAGACATTTGAGGCATTGCTCAACATCCTTAGTCATCAGGGAAATGCAAATCAAAACAACTTTGAGATACCATCTTACACCTATCAGAATGGCTAAGATCAAAAACACTGAGGACAGCTTATGTTGGAGAGGATGTGGAACAAGGGGAACACTCCTCCACTGTTCGTGGGAGTGCAATCTTGTACAGCCACTTTGGAAATCAGTATGGCGGTTTCTTAGAAAACTGGGAATCAATCTTCCTCAAGACCCAGCTATACCACTCTTGGGCATATACCCAAGGACTGCTCAATCATACCACAGGGACACATGCTCAACTATGTTCATAGCAGCATTATTCATAATAGCCAGAACCTGGAAACAACCTAGATGCCCTTCAACTGAAGAATGGATCCGGAAAATGTGGTACATATACACAATGGAGTACTACTCAGCAGAGAAAAACAATGACCATATGAAATTTGCAGGTAAATGGATGGAACTAGAAAATATCATCCTGAGTGAGGTAACCCAGACCCAAAAGGTCAAACATGGTATGTACTCACTCATAGGTGGATACTAGATGTGAAGCATTCGATAACCAGACTGCAACCTACAGCTCCAGGGAGGAACCTGGGAGGGAAGCATGGACATAGAAATTTCTAACTAGTCTATTCATTTATCTTTTTTGTTCTGACTAGAGATAAATGACAAGGATAAATTTCAATAGCTTAAGTGTTTTGACCTTTACATTAAACCTAAACTTGTCTAATACTGTTTGGGACATGGACTTTAAAGGATAAAAATATATCATTCAAATATACATACAAAAGTGATTTTTATTACTAATGGGCTATGTTGAGAATATAATATTACATATTGTCTAAAAGTTTCTATTGCTGTGAAGAGACATCATGACTATTACAACACTTATAAAGAAAAGAAAATTACAGCGCCGATTGGGACCAAGAGGTGAGTCTCTATCCCCATAGCCTAACACCCCATCCTCTCTGTTCAGGGCCCAGGGACACAGCCCTGTGCCCCCACGCTATCACCCATTGCAGTCCCAGTTTCAGGCCAGTAGGCAGGAGGCCTCCTGCAGACAGCTCAGACCACCACCATCCCCCACCAAATCCTGTAACCTGGAAACCTCTCCTCCTGCAAACTCCACACTCCCTCGGAGACTGTAACTGCTCCCTGAGAACGAGCAGGCCAGTGCCAATTGGGGCCAAGAAGTGAATCTCTATCCCCATAGCAGAACACCCCAGCCCCTAGGCTTTGGGTCCAGGGTCACAACCATGTGCCCTACTTCACCACCCATTGCAGTACCAGTTTCAGGCCAGTAGGCAGGTCTCCTGCAGACAGCTCAGATCACCACCATCCCCCACCAAATCCTGTAACCCTCAAACCCCACCTCCTCAAACTTGACCCTCCCTTGGAGACTGCAGCTGCTCCCTGAGATAGAGCCCACCAGCACCAATTGGACCAAGAGAGAGAGACTCCTAGGGCTGATTGGACTAAGAGCTACTCCCTGAAACACCTATTCCATCAGCACTAATTGCACCAAGAGCCCTAATTAGAGAAATAGCTCCCGTTGGAACAAGAGTATCAATGGCACCAAGAGAAGCCAACTGCAGACACAGACACTGCCTGCACCAAGTGGAGGAAGAAATGGGTAGATGCCAGTACAAAAATAGAGTCAACAACATAAAGACAAATATGATCCTATCACAACCTAGTGATTCTACATAAGGAAGACCTGAACATCCCAACGCAGAAGAAACAGAAGAAATCATCCTGAAAAATGAAGTTAAGAAGATGATAGAGTCCATTAAAGAGGAAATAAAGCCTTTAATCCCAGTACTCTGGAGGCAGAGGCAGGCGAATCACTGTGACTTCAAGGCCAGCCTGGGCTACCGAGAGAGTTCCAGGAAAAGCACCAAAGCTACACAGAGAAACCCTGTCT